>JAQFVV010000050.1:7460182-8017010 GCA_028023455.1 Epiperipatus broadwayi
AGTGTAAGCTTGAATTATCACTAGATGTAGGTGGTAATATTTAATAAATGCCAATCCAGTGCTGTACTACCCATCTCCCTAGAAAGATTTGTAAATTATGGGTTATAGAAGTGAAGAGTTTTGGATCTAAATCTAAAGCAATTTTTTTTTTCAAAGCTCGATAATTAAAAAAGATAACTGCTGGACAAAAAATCCACATGCACTAAATCCAGATGCAATGGTTTTAAAGCTTCAAGTTAGAAATTAATCTGGGAATATAGATTAAATAGCACTATGTAGAGATTTGCAATGGATAATCTTCTGGAATGTTCTGAATTATTCAAGCTTACACTAGATGGCAGAATTGGAGTAGAGAAAATAGATTTGCTACTTAAAAGTAATATATAAGCAGACTTTATGGCATGTTTTGTTGATATTATATACATCTTTGAATCATATCAGCTTCCAAAAGTTAAGTGAATAAAAACCATTTCTACAATTTATTCTCTTTATTTTGAACACATTTTAGCTAAAACCTTTTTATTGTACAAATATGCACACACAATTTTATATTTTGACTGCCCTGAAATTTTCTTCAGAGCTATGATATAATGCAATGTAATTTGTGTGTACATATATGTACAATAAAAGAGGTTTTTTCTAAAAAGTGTTCAAACTAGAGTGGATAAATTGCATTTATATAAGATATTATAGCAAAATAAAGGAAGTGGTGAATTTGGTAAAAACCATTTCTGATATTAATTGATATTTATTTTCAACAATGTGACTTATATAACATTCTAGATATATATATAATTAATTATAATAATAAATAAAATCAAGTCATATATCACGTGACTCAACTTGATAAGATTGTAATTATAAAATAATGAGTAAGATAATAGCTCTAACAATCTTTATCTAGATATTATCCCCATCCCCCAACTGGTTTCAGACAATATAATTAATTTTATCACTTCTCAGGGTAACTGTTATTAAGAACATGTCATTTAAATTTCTCATCTTAGTCTTACCTATCGTAGGCACTGAGGAGCCAATTAAGCAGAAGACTTATACTGATATCTACTTTGATTTGTTGAGTACTTGGCAGGCGTTTATTTAATTGATAAAAAATACTTGATAATAGCAGTTCAAGTCTAGATACATTAACTTCTATATTGTGGTCCAAAGTATTTAAGCCATTTTCTCGGGAAGCTTCAATAATATTCCAGATATCAACCAAGTATACTAAAAAGAAATCATAAACAAACAAATAAATTAGGTTTTCATTTTTTAATGGCAAAACAGATTATATTATGTTAAAGTATATTAAAGAGAAAATAAATAATGATATGAAATTAGATCAATTATCTGATGAATAAGATATTCACAGGGTTGAATTTAAATGCAAGTAAATTCATGAAGTATGTCTGAAGTCGTAAAAAGATTACATAAACTGGGAGACTACATGATTTTTATCCAGAACACAAATTAATAAAACCAAGTGTTTATGTAACTGGAGGTTCTTAAGTATAATAACACTAAAGCGCCTTCAAAGTGGTTTTCAATAATGTAAATATATTCGTTATGAATTTAGAAATGTATTATCTATTAAAATTTTAAAAATGAGAACAAAATAATGTAGAGATTTAAAACAACTTTACATTCAAGAAAATTGATTTATTCATTAGAAAAGATATTAGAAACTAATACTGAGACAATCAAGGTTTTAATAGGTTTATAAATGTAGATGATTAATCTCACTCTCCTTGGTCAATCTGCAATCTTTAGTTTCTATATAAATATATAAGACCGTAGATAAAGGTGGCGCCACCTTTATTGTTAAAGGAGGTTGCCTTGACTACAGGTTGAGATTGTTGATAGTTTAAGGGTTGATTGTTATTACAAAACAATACTGTTACTGTAAAAATAATTTGTTGTATTCACTTAAAATATGTGTAGTTGAAGTTGTAAACACTTATTTGGTTTTGCATTGTAAATAATATATACTAATATATTTCCAATAAATATTCACACATTCTCAAACCATGAATAAAGACATATGAATAATATACATGGCCCCAAGATGCATTTCATGCTGAACAAGACAAGACCTGTTCAGTTGGTCCAGGTCATATATGTACAGGCTATAATAACCTAGAAAAGAGTTTTAAACAATAGTAATAATAATAATTCAATTATTTATTTAATGTATGTGGCTATAGCCAAAGGCCAATTACAAACTGCACATAAAAAATATATACATATAACATAACAAGAAGGATCAAGAGAAGATAGAAAAAAGATCACAAATAACATGAATCAGATAATTATATATAGATATTTTTAAGCCATTTGATAATTCATTAATATTAAGATGAAAAAGATTTTCACTAACAAAATCTAAATTGTAAATACTGGGAAGAAAAAAAATAGAAGAAAATTTCAAAGTATCACATCTATAACTTTCAATAAAGAAATAACTACATGCATAAGCTATATGAACCATTAAACATCATATGATCACCATTCTTTATGCTTATACAAACTGTTTACGCAGAGGCAAAACTCTCCATACAGTAGCGCCATTCAGTGCAAACCAGAGTAAAAATCTTCCTGCATCCATTGATTACTCTGGCTTGCACTGAGTGGCACTACTGTATGGAGTTTTGCCTCGGTGTATGCACAAATTATATGCTGACAAGAATTAAAATGAAGTTGTGAAAGCATATTATGCAAAAATCAGTGTAATATTTATGCCCTATTCTAATTATTTCTATTGATTAAGGAGACATGCTAATCAGGTTAGACAGACTGCTCTTTAGAAAAGTAGTCCGAAAATTTGATTAATGATATGTTATTTATGTGTTTAAAAGATTTCAAAGTTGATGCATGGAGTAAAAATTAGTGTAAATAAAAAGAAGATATATTTAATTCTTAAAATAATTTAAAGTTATATATCAAATATACAAAATTTAATAATTTCATGTTTAAATTATAATTGTCATAATTCACTTTATCAATTACATTAATATCTGAACTGTTTAAAATATGTCACTAGAAATAATGATGGCTACAGTTTATTATAATATGAACTGGTTTAAATTTAAGAGTGTGAAACCCAAAGATATTTAAGATATAATCAATGTCTGGTGCATCTAAAATCCATAATATATTATGGGGACATGTTATAAAAAAAAAATTTCGGATGTCTCATGAAAAGGCTGCTTTTTAATCAAGTAGTTGATAAATTTGAGTTAACAATATAAACTGCAAAGAGTTGGAATATTTCTTCTTTTGAAACACAGGTGTTAAATGTAAACCGAAAGTTCTATCATATTTTGTTGAATATTAAGACATTTGAATTTTAATAATTATTTAAGAATTACATAACAGAAATATTGTTGTCGTTTTTTTAAAAAAAGCATACTTTGACTAAATTTATCATTTAATAAAAGTATGCTTCAGATTCATTCTGCTAGAAATGAAACATTAGAAACATTCTGATTAAAAAAACAATAGAAAAATAACAGACGACAGCCTCGTTTTGATTGCTCCAATTACCGAGTGCAATATATTTTGCTACAACTGCCATAATATGTAAAAAAAAAAAAATTGATAAATTGCTTGGTAATACACCCGCATTTCAGGAATAATTTTCTGTATTGGCTATCATAAAGCAAGGCCAATAATTCAATACAAATATAACAATTGCCTGATTTACATTAAGATTATAATATGATAACCTGATATCGTATTGCAGAATGGTTGCTTATTATAATACATTAGTCTATTTATTTCAACACGATATATTAATCAAGGCCAAATCAGAAATTCATTTTATTAAAGACCTTAATTAAGAAATTCAAAATTGAAATATATAGCAAATAAGTAACCACCTGCACCTTAAATTAGATGTAAATAAATTTTAAGGGATGGTCAGTTCCAATCATTGTTTATAATACATTTTTACTATGATAGCAACTATACTACATAAATTAACAAACCATCTCTACAATATGTATGTGCAACAATTTCTTCACTTTTTTTCATGTGACATGGCTGCTGCCATAAGAAAAATATATTGCATACGAGTTAGATCTGAGATTTCTCCATGTTTATTTTCATCTAATTTAAGCTGCTTTAATCTATTTGTTGCATAATTAGTAGAACAATAATTGATAGGATAAGGGAATACCTGCAATAAATTCTATACTGCATCGATAGGTTAGAAAATGAGACAGATAAGTATAAAAACAGCTCCCATGTTTATTGTAAAATAGTTAATAAAGAAGATATATAGAATTAGTTGAAATTTCTTCAACTGACTTTCAATATATTATCGCCTTTGATAAGATGGTGAATTATAATAAAAAAATTAAAGAAGATCAATATTTGATTCCCATATTTAATATTTTGAATATTAGAAATAGATAAAACATGACTATTTAAAAGATAAGTTTGATATAAAAATATGCTGCTTTTACTTGTTAATTAATTAATATAATTGTTAAAATTTGAGAGCTGACTCAGTCCATGTTATTCTTCTGGTGAGATTTACTTTAGATAAATGCATATAAAAATTTTTCAAAGTTTCCGAATGTAACTTAAGTGATTATATACATTATAAATGTAATAATGAATATAAATAAATAATAATATGCCTAATGGTTATAGTAAACAACTTATAATTAGAAAGTGTGGAATCAAAATTTAGTCTAGAAATAAAAGTCAATTTTATCGGATCAAAAATTAAGTAGGCAAGAAAATGAAAATTACAAATTATGATTGGTTCAGGTCTAATAAAAAAGATCAATTTTATGAACATGATTAATATGAACTCCTTGATTCTGAGATTCTTCCAACTTTTTCAGATTTCAAGAATAGATCTTTTATCGCTTCCTTATTAATTTATAGGTATTTATTGATTGTTTGTTTTTTGTTTCGTTATGTTTATAAATGAGTGTAAAAACTAATTTTTTATTGTAAAAAATTAAAATTCCCTTCGAAATTTTGTTTGAATAAAAAAAAAAATTAATTATTTGATATTCAAATAAATAACATTTTACTTGTATTGGGAAAAATATTACCCCCACACACAAACAAACATAAACATTTTAAAATAATAAAGTACTTACAATTGGTCTTTCTTTGGATAAAACGAAGCTTGCAAGCGGTGCGATATGTAGCAAACCTAATTACATCATAATTTTGTTCTCCTGAAACCAAAAATAAATATCATTAAAATGGTTTAATATGTACAGCAGGTTAGACATAAACATGCAGACACGCACACACTATATTAAAAGATTATTTATGTGATGTGATTGTGAAGGTAAATACAAGAATATAGTGATTTTTTTTTTTAAAACCATAAATAAAAAATTTCACTTGATGTTCTTTATCACAATGCTTCTTTACAAAGAACTGGTAGTTCGGTTGGCCCAACAATCTCCTTCAGAACTTCTACTTGCATTTCCAAATCTCAACTTAAAGAGGCATTGTAAATAGATGATATTAATATTACAGGGATTTGGCAATGCAATAAGAAAGATAATGTTATATTGTATGATGGCAGCCATTTCTGTTCTATGTGATTAGTGATATGGTTGTTGTTGTTTTGACACCACTTGTAATTCCAAAATTGCTTCCATTATTTCATGAAATAGTAGCTAACAAAATTTTACCTTTGTAATTTATATTAGTGTTCAGATTGCAACGCCATGAGAAAATGGCGGCTGCTGTTTGTACAGGAAGTATGTACCCAAAATTCCCCATTTCATCACCACATTGACAACTTGTTAGAGCATAAACCTGAATTACCTGCATTTGATATCTTCTTTTAAATAGAATAACTAATCTTTCCATTCTATCTGATAGAGAATCAATTTCTAGAATGTTATTTTTCCATTTTTTATTTATAATAAATCTGACTCCACCAATGCTTCCAATACTTAAGCTTCTGTAGTAAGATGCATGTTCCCTTCTCAAATCAATAGCCTCCTCATCTTTTCTTCTCATTTCACAAGGTCCAACAATGTTCTTTTTAATATCAGAAAGTTATTCTAATTCAGCAATTTTCCTTCACTTAAAAGTAATCTCCATTTATAAATACCTAAATAAAAGGATTTTATTGAGTAAAATCGAGTTTCTTAGCTGCTTCTGCATTTGAACTCCAAAAGCTGCCTTGATTGATAATTTTATAGTGACCTAGAAATGAGAACTAAGCAGATAATAAATATAACAATTGATCAGTATTTCTTATGCTCAGGCTCTTATCCATTCTATTTTCAAGTAATCCCAACCAATAGTTCAATTAAAAACTATCAAAGATCTAAAACTTCACCATGCTGAATGATGGATTCCATTATTTTGCGAATAGTACCACAGTAGGTAAAACTACAGTAATAAGAATTTACAAAATAAAAAATTAGGAAATTATCCTGCTAAAAAACTTTTTCAGTTGTGATTCCAATTAAGAAGTTTGTGAAATACTATAGAAAGTAAAAAACGAAATATTGCAAAATTATAAATGAAATTACTTTGGAAGCTCAATTTTCAATCTTATTTCATATAAAATTTGTTTTCTAATCATGTTTCCATATTACTACTGCTTTTATGCCTCCCAACAATATTACATTCTTATTTAATGTTGCTAATGTAGTGAAGCCAACAATGCTATTAAGAGTAAAATAACGTAGAGTTTGGTTTGCTTATATATTAAAGTATCTGAATCAGCTACATTCTTTATTAACTTAGATATTTGAATAAAATTTGGATATTCTTTTGACAGAAATCACTTAGTATATAAATATATGTAAGTAAATAACTCAGATTATATGAAACTAAACAGGAAGTAAATGCAGCTTCCAGTGAGTTATATATGTAAATAAACTCTTTAAAAGAGTATCATCTTTCTTTTAAAAAGTTTATTTACATATAAAAATCACCAGAAACTTCAGTTATTTTCTGTTCAGTTATTTCATATATGTCCAAGGCTTTTTATGTATCTGATAGAGCAGGGGTGTCCAACAAGTTGATCGTGATCCATCGGTCGATCACAAAGTCATTTTTGGTCGATCGCGAGGCCAATCTGGCAAGAACTGCCAGGTAACGAGTGAAACAAATTAAGTCAAGATTTTCAAGTTTTTTTGTTGTTTTTGTTCTATTTTTTTTTTTTTCACTTCTAGATAGGTGAAGTCCACTAAGGCATATCATTTTTGAAAATAATATTTTTAAACTTGATTTAATGTAGCTAATTTGAATTAATAAATATTGTTAATAATTACTCATGTTGCTTTAATTTCCCCGAACATGAGTTTTTTGGCCCGTTAAATAATTGTTATTTTTTACTAGGTAGAAATATAAAAATAGTATGTATTTCACACCTCCCTCCTCTTAGACTACGCCTATGACAACAAGTCGATCGCAACACATTTTTAAAATAAAAAGTATCTCTTATGAACACAAAAGTTTGCCGGTGATAGAGCAACCAAACTACTATAAAAAATCCTAAACAAAAAAATTAATAATGTGTTAAGATTTTTGCTAAAAGAATTGAAAAGTGAATAGTAACAAAGTTTTATTTTTTCAGTTTTTTCCACTAAATAATATAAGCAGTAAAAATGTGATCAGTGAGAATTATTTCTTTTGGCCATTAATTTAAATGCCAGAAAATTCTGACATTCCATTGCCAACCAGCAGTTGCACTATGTCATTCTGGTGATGGAAGATCACATGTAGGTCATCTAATATTCTTGGATTGAAGCCAGGGTCAAAATTCTCAAGCAATAGGGGGGCACATTATTAGAGTCCCAATTGGATTTTATCTGCTGGAAGAGGTGGGAGAAAAATAGCAACAATCTGGAGCTCTTTCTAGCCTTCCTTGGGACATTCATGCTAGCACCAATGCTGGTGAAAAAATTCACTTCCTTTTTTTAATTATTACTTGTATTGTTCTTGTTGTTTAAGAAAAAAAAATCTTACTGCTTGTACAATAAAATTTTGCAACTTTTATTCTCCTATATGTGTATTAAAATTTCAAAAAGTTTTTACCTTTTTGCCAAGTGTAGTATTATTTCGATAAAAATACACATAACACACATTTTTGTTTGTGAACACAAAAAAAAAAAAAACTACTCTCAATGCTTATCCCATTTATCACTTAATATTTTCAGTAGCAATTTAGTGTCTCTCTTAGATATGTAACAAACAAACAAAAAAAAAAAAAACAGGCAAAAAAACAAAGCGTACTAAATCGATACCTATAAAAGTATTAGAGTGCATAAAAATAATAGTTTTATATACTGTCGTCTTTTATTAAAAGATGAGAAATACAGACACTGAAGATGAAGTAATAAAATACCAAAGGTTGTATATGAAGATTAATAAGAAACTGGAGATGTTTTTCATAGATATGACAAATACACGGACAATCAAGGTTCTAAATTGAATCTCGAGAGATATTACAACTTTAAAAAAAGATGACTTTGAATTGGAAGCTTGAGAGAATAATCTTTATCTAGAAATATGTTATGAAAAAGCTATAGATTTCAAGTGCTGGAATAAACTAGGAGAGAACTTCTGAAATGGATCGATAAAGATTTAAGATGATGATAAAATAGTTTTCATGCATGAAATGCTCTAAGTGATAGTAAAAATGTAAATGTATGAATAATACATATTTTATAAATATGACAGCAAGAATTATTATATGTTTTTGTATTGTGTTCAAAATTTTAAGGAAAAATTAAGTGCAAATAAAGTTTGCAAATAAAGTTTTATAAAATACTGTAAAACTTTTTCAATCACAGAATGATTGTAGCCCACTAAAACAATATTGATACTCTAGGCACATAAACTGTGCATGCCTATTGTAAATAAAAGCAATTATAATGATGATGATGATATAGTCAGCATCCTCATCTCTTTTTCAATTTGGTTACTTTGAGTCAAAAAAGCTAATCTTTTCTGTTTAAAATAAAATATGTTTTCCTTATCATAAAATGGAAAAAAATATAGCCCAAATGTTAATTTTGCATAAAATAAGTGAATAAATAAAATAGTATTTGCAAGGTTTTGAATTTATCAGTGTATCTTTCATCTTTGCTCAACTCTATCTCAACTATCCAGCCACCCAGAAGTTAGACCAACCTCTCACACTATAGATAGACAAAAAAAAACATACACTTCTTCAAGTAAGCCATATAGCACATGCTACAATTTAATTTCATATACAGATTATTTTAAAGATACTTGAACTGAACTTCATATAATTAATATGCATTTAAATATATTTCAATCATTTATTCCATCATACATTACAGAAACATATGATCAAAGATATATGAAAAAGATAAACGAAAATAGTTATGTATATATAAAAGAAGTTTAGATATTGCTATATTGTAAACATTCACAATATGCTGTGGGGCAATAAAAAAAAAACTTTGCTGAATGTTTTTTTTTTTTGTATAAATAATATAATACTTGTTATTCTTTTTTACAGTACAGGATTTTGTATACCTACACTCCAATATGTAATATATAGGGATTTGAACTCAGACTTTCACATGACCCTCAACTATCCACGCTATCTCATACTGCTGACACTCTTGATCACACACATGTCGAAAAGATAAACAATCCCCAATAGAAGTATTTTGTGCTAAACCATCACTCATCAGTTGGTCCAGATTATCATCTCACACATATATACAATCAATGCTCAGCTTATATTAATACTTGTTATTGTATAATCTCATTCAGTTTTTTTTTCCTTTTGCTTTCATTTTTTAATAAAGTGAACAATAACATAGCTTCTCCAGATCACGCATCAAATATTACAAATGGCACGGAGAAATTTACAACTTTTCTTTCTTAGCGACTATGCATAAATAATATCCAACCCATCATCAGCAAAGAGAATAGAGAAGACCTATCCTTAATTATGTTCAGTTCCTCTAAATCATTTTCTTTTTTTAGTTTCAGTCATTAATCCAACTACTAAAATAACATTTCTATAATTATTCATTTGACACATCCCAAAAGCCAGTTTTATTTGAATAATCTTTAACATCACAATCTTTTTCAACTTTATTCTCAGGTATAGTTTATCTGTAACTTTTTGGGTTTTTTTTTTTTTCATTTTTATCAACGAATAAAGAGTAGTTTAATTGCGTTGGCTAAAATAATTCTACTTTTAAAAAAAAATCTTATGGCTACATGGAAATTTTAAATTATTTGAAATTATTTGGCTCAATTCAAAATTTGAACTTCAAATAAGAAAGGGAGGGTAGCATGTTGGTTACTATACCACAAATTTCTGACATTAATTTTATACATTAATTCAAACTAATTTTAAATAAAGTATTTTTATATAATAAAGTTTCATAAAATCAATGAAATGAAAAATAAATAAATAACTAAAATATTGGAAATTTTGAATATATCAGTATAAAAATAAGCTTAATAACAATCGCATCTTCAAAATGAACAATCAATAAATAAGTAGAAAAAAATCAATATTATAAAGATAAAAAAAATATCATTATAAATACTTTGAAAATTAACAAGATCCATTTGCAAAAATATTAAAAAACAGCACAATTTATTATGAAATGTATCATTTATTTAGTGGCTCCAAGGCAGAAGTCTGCTAATGTGAAGCAGTTGGTTTGAAAAGATTCTTCTTACTATAATTAATTCTAAACAGACTTAATGTTTATTTTACAGACAATCTTGAATGAGCAATAAAAAAATAAAAAAAACACGTATTCTGGTATAAAAATTCCTTACATTCCAATTATTAAAACAAGAGGTATAAAAACAATGCTAGTTGTTATTTATTACTCACAGAAATAAAAATCACCAAGAACTATATTTAAATATTGCAAATCAATATTTAAGTAATTATGATTTTAATTAAAAAAGATAACAAAAAAATAAGAAGGTTGTTTGTTAAAAATGAATACGAAAATATGTGTATATAATATATACACGAATATTTTTTTTAAAAAAAAACCAACAACATACATACAACTAGAACACCATCATCACAAATCTTCAGGAAAACAATACCTACAATAATCTAAAAAATAGGAGGTATATTAATTTTTAACCGAGTTTAAAATTTTTTACATGAGGTGGGAATGATATAATAAGTTCTAGTGGTATTTACTTATAACCTTCTGCGAAATGTCACATGGTATTAGTCCAGCGATCACTTTCTAACCTTGCGATCTCATAAAATAATGTCTGCACGAGATTTTCTGACAAATTTAATCAATCAATTTTGATAAATGATGACAAAAAATTTTATTTAGTGCAAAATAGTGACTTATGAACTTTATTTAATGGAAATAAACAAACATGTATTTATGTTTTAAAGCAAATGGAGTTATTTGCAAAAATGACAAGAAATAACCTTCTTTCATATAAAATGGCGACCTATAACTTCATTTACTAGACATAAACGAACATGTATTTATGTTTTGTTTTGTTTGTTGCAAGAAATGATGTTGCAACAACTAAACTTTTAGCAATATATATTTATTCTAATAAAAAAAATTGTTTATTGCAATCACTGGGGTGAACTGAAGTTTTTTATATCCTGCAAAATGCAAACAAAAATGTAACTATGATTTACATGAGAATATTTGTATTCTTGCAGATCACAAATTGCCACTTTTGTAAGATTTTGAGTTTTTCTACAGATAACATGCTACATGCACAAACTTCTCACAGATAGTTATTCCAGTCTATGACCATTTGTTAAAAATAGTGAACTGCATCGTTCTCGGTAGTGGAAAGTCCCAAATTTTAATCATTTCGTTCGATAAAAGGCATTCAAAAAATTGACTCAGCAGAAGTTAAAGTTGGACAATAAATATCCCCACATACTTTAAATTATAAAATTAGCAACAAAACTAACATTTCCAATAACAATTTTCTCCTGATCAAAATATCTAATATTCATGTTAAAAAGTAAATGTGCTTAATTTGGTTTTCATTTACACAATTGTTTGTACCATCGAATTTTACCACAGCAAGTCAATATGTAAGTACCATTCTAATTTATTAAATAACAGTAATAATCATTAATGCATTTGTGGGTAATACCAAAAAGTGTTTTATCAAAAATGTGGATGCATAAAGTATGGACACATTTTTGCATTTATGGATGCGCACACTTTGATTAATTCATTGGAAGATTACCCCCCCCCCAACAAAATACTTATAGCCCCATTCCTTAATCATTGTCAATAGTAGTTTGTCTAAATCCTCTAAACACATTGAATGCTGGTATCTCAATTTTAGTTTAACATTATAAAGTTTAATAAACCATGCTGAGAAAAATAATTTTCAAAAACATTAATTTTTTCTAGTCACTAGCCGCACCAGCTACTCATCCAACATTGGCCAGTTAATGAGTATCTATCTATTAATAGCTAATGAATAAAACAAGGGTTGAAATTTGCATGACATATTGTTGATGAGGCTTTTGTACCCTGTAGTGATATATATATATTATATATATATATCAAATATAATTTACATATAATAAAAATAATAAACTGGAATTATATTTATTTATAAAATTCAATAGAATGAAAACATTTAAATGATGAATGATGATGATGATAATAATTTCTTTTATTTAACTTCAAAGCAATAGCTTTAAAAATATATAAATAAATTATGAGTAAGTATTACATAATAATTAAAGAAAGTAATAAAAAAAAGTTATTTTAATTAGAAATTATATTTAATTTTAAGAATATTATAGAATTGTTTAGGATCTAAATTAAAATGATTAATATTAGTAAAAATCTGAATCTATAAAAAAGAGAAGTCTAAATAAAGGGGGGAAAGTTTGTGCACATTGGAACAAGGGAGATGAATACAAAAAAGAAAACAGGCCAAGACTTAAATACAAAAACTGGAATTATGTCAGATAATATATGTTGAATCATAATTTAGAAGAGAAATTTCAGATCTCTGTATTGCCATCTGAAACTAACATATTTAGAGAATTTATAATAAAAAAAACAGACTGCATTAAATTAAAATCTTGTCTAGAGGACTGAACCAATGACATGAATAATTTGTATTTTGAATTGTCACTGAAAATATAACCATAGCTAAATATGGCACTCATGACATTAAAAACTTTACCCACAAAAACTCTTTTTAGTTGCATTAAGATTGAATTGGTAAAAATTAATAAACTAAGAAATATCTCCTCAAAATTTTTTGGAAAATGAACAAGAGAATATTATTAAGATTAACTGACAATATTATACAGATTGCACCAGGTTTAAAGTTATCGCTATATCTCTGAAGAAAAATTCAATCAATCGCTGATGTGAATCTTTTAAGATTTTCACAATCATTAGCAAAGCATAAAAAATAAGAAAACTGAAGCAATCCTTAAGATCATTAAGATAAATATTAAAAGAGCATAGGCACTAAAATACTATTCCGAAGACATCTTTATAATAAAGGAAAACTTTGTTATTAAATTTAACATATGACACATGATTACTAAGAAAGGATTGGACCCAATTGATATGTTTAGGAAAAAAACTATTTTGTGCAATTTGTTAAGGAAAATGATGTGATCTACTTTATCAAAGATCTTTGACAAATCAAAATAAATGATATCAAGTCTCTCTGATCCTTAATTGCATGTGCTATATGATCATAAAATATTAATAAAATTAGATGCCACTGATTTATTAAAAATGAATCTATGAAGTGAAGAAGAAATAACTTTACTTATATTGAAAACAGTTTTACTGCAAACACGACTCTCAAACATCTATGCAATAATATATAAAATTGAAATACCTATAGCTATTAACACAATTGTGAGAGCCATTCTTAAATATTAGAATCATTTTGGCACATTAAATTATGTAAAAAAAATGCCTGTATTTAGAAAATTAGTAAAATTGAAAGTCAAGATGAGCAGTAATAAATATTGTTAAACTTTTGTAAATAAAGGAAAAGATACTATCATGGCCTAAACTAAAATGAGTTTTACACTACTTCATGGTGACAATACCATCGTCAATCGAGATATGATAAATCATATAATAAATGGAGAATAATAACAATATCTATTTTTAAAATGTTTTGTAGATTGTGATAAATACAAATCAGCAAAATGTTTAGAAAAATCCACAGCAGTTAGGAGAGAACAATGATTTGTTGGAAATGGTCTCTTACCAAGGCCAGAGATATTAATTAAGGCCCAAAATTATTTAAGGTTAGAAGAAATACTTTCATTTTTTTTTAAAATATAATTCTGTAAATGCCTTTTGTGTTCTGAAATTAACAAAATTATTATACATGAACATCTTCTGTGTTTTAGAATATGTGATGGTAAAATTTCCTCTTAAATGATTAAAAATTTGTAGAAAAAAAATAATCTAGCCATATGAAAAGATTAAATTGCAATTGATTTTAAAAAAATTATTTACAAATATCCAGATAGCTAGCCACCTTTATGATCTTTTTTTCTTTCTAATATATGGAGACAAATGTAATTCAGTATAAAACTCAATATGTTGATGATGAACATATATAGGAAAACTAAGAGAAAGATGAAATATCCAGATAGCTAGCCACCTTTATGATCTTTTTTTCTTTCTAATATATGGAGACAAATGTAATTCAGTATAAAACTCAATATGTTGATGATGAATATATATAGGAAAACTAAGAGAAAGATGATAATAATAATAGTAATAATTGCCACTAGAGGGTGAATGATATTAAATTCTACATACGTTATGAGAATTATTTAAAGTATTTTTAAATATTTCAAAGTCATATTTCTGTGATCTAAACCTTCAATATTTCATTCAAATAACTTCTTGATTTGATGATAGCTAGTAACCCTGGATTTGATTTGAAACAGTCTCATTTTTAATAACCTGTGACACTGATCCAACATTTCATATTTACAAGTGGCAAAAAATATATAAAAACTGCATATGGAAGTCATAAACCAAAACAGACCAATCCTAGTCCCCATATTTCATCAATCCACAGTGAAAGATTTGGAGTTCCTTTCGATCTCATTGAAATTAATGAATATGAATACACAAAACGGGGTGGAGAAAAGTCTAATAAAAATAGCAGGTATTTTTAAAAAACGAGTATCCAGAAATTTTTTAAAAATTCATTTAAAGGTTTCTTTACTGATTGCTTGCAATTACAAACAAGTAATGTTTACTATATAATTTTCCAAAAAAAATGTTATTCAATTCGAGATATCTTATAGGTTGTTTTTTTTCCATATGTCATAACATCGGCTGGGAGGTGAACCCACAACAACTGTCTGCACCAACTGCTTGCTTTGCAAGATGGCTGTCAAAAGTAAAGAAAAAAATCCAAATTATTTTTAAAAAGAATATTGAAATATTAAATGAGTTTGCCCTTGTTTTGATAAACCCAATCAAAATTGATGTAATCAAATGCAATTGGAAAAATGCTAATGTTAACTATACAAGGGAAGACTAGACTGATAGAAGTATGTGGAGTGGTATTTGATTTTCAACCGATATACTAAGTTAGCAGTATATGGTTTGATTATATAAGAGCATCAATCTGATGGAAATCACCTCTCAGATCAACAACCAGGAAAAACATTATTTCCAAAAATTAAATGAATAACCCCCCGAGTGTTTCTATTTTTGAAAAGAAAAAAACTGCTTTAGCTCATTCAAAATTCTGTACATTGATACACATATCGCTAATTATATCCTTGCCATATAAATTACCCATTCTTAACCATTTTATCAACAATTCCAAGGATAAACTTCCCTCTGAACAAAATCCTCACAGTGAATACAAGATTTTGTGCAATCAAACAAACTCCAGCCCCATGTATTTTGGAGAATCTCATGCCAGCCTCACAATAAGATTATCCCAGCACTAATATTCATACAAAAGGCCAAAAATAATCCATCCCACAAATACTACCCCTTCTTCAGCACGAAAATTCACTTGACCATATCTTTGACCCTACTGCAATCAGCATTGTATGCATAAAAAACAACGATGCCCAAACCCTTCCTAGATTTTCAATTTCATCTATGCAGTCTGAAAGAGCTGAAAATAATATAATAAAAACTTAAACACAAAAGAGAAAACATGGCTAATTCATTGTCAAAAGTGGACCTCTATCAGCGCAGTGCCTTGCAAGTGAGCAGTTGCTTGCAGACAGCTATCGCAGGTTCGCTTCCTGGCTGATACTTTGACATATGGAAAAAAAGTGCACCTCTGACTATATGCAAAAATCCCATTATTCAACATCCTTGTACTTGGAGAGGGTCTGCTATACACCCATAGTAATATTTCAAAAAGTATTCACTACCTATTGTTTTACACTAAATACAAAGTTGTTTGGTTGGGGGGGGGGGTTAAGTGCTATCTCAATTAAACATCTCTACCGTCCACTGCATCATAATGATCTATGACTACATGACATACAAATATTTATAATTCAAAAATTTTGGCAGATGCCAAGAAGTTCTCAAACTAAGAATTTGTCTTTGAAATAAAGTTCACAGATAACCCCCCTTCTTTTGCAAGGTATTAAAATTAATCAATCTACTTTTATCAATCCAGAAATTTATATCACAAAAAGTAAATATAATCATTGGAAGGTCTGTGCAACACTGCATTCCTATTCTAAATATAATGCAACATGAACAACAAAAAATTGATGTAATTTCAGATTCTGGTCATATTGAGCCTAACACTTTAATTTTATGATAAAATTGACTCAGTCTTTAAATCATGAAGCACTTTGTCAGATTTAGAAAACAGTGTCACAGTATCTAAGACTTGTGCTTGCTTTGTTATAAAGAGGTAGAAACCCAATTTCATATTTTCTGTACTTATCCAAGTTATATTACATTCATGCATTGATTCCAGTATATTTAAAGACAAAATTGATAAACTTATTGATATTTTCACCAATGATATTCCTATATTATTCGAGCCTGTGCACACTCATATTCATACCTAAAAGCCTATTTGCTACTTTTTCTACTTCCACACACCAGTCCTTACATTCATCCCCAACCAACTCTTCCATGGTATCTTCAATTTTTATTTTATATTCTTCTAACTTATTATTATCGTTCATTCTCCATCCACATCTTTCGATGCATTTTTACATTCAACAATAATAATAAGGCATATCAAATACATTTAGAAATAAATTGGAAATGATAAGACAAAGAAAGGAAAAAATAGTACAACACACCATTTATATTAACACTTGATCACTACTACAACTGCGCAAGTCATTAATATGACACACCCCTCATGGACTTAAAAAAAAGTTTTGTGATACATAGCTTCTCAATGATCAATTTAATGGCCTTGGAGATTAATTTGAAATATATACATGTTCTAAAAAATATAATATTCACTTCATATAAATACAATAAAATATATTCTTTTTTATTCAAAAAACTTTCTTTCTTTCTCATTAAACAAAGATGTATATATATGTTGTATTTTTATATTGGTCTATTTCCATCATCTAATATGTGTATTGAATGTCTTAGAAAAATTTAACTTTATTTAAATATTCCGAAGCACATCAAACAGATTAGTATATGCACAACATTTTGAGAGGTATTATTCTTCCCTCTTCTTCGGGTGTTGCTGGCCTGACCAGTGACAGAACTAGCATGGGATTCAAACCTGGATCCTTAGATTCTTGAGTATTGAATTTTAAGGTAAAGCTCTAACCAACTGAGCCATTCTGCCAAAGACAGTAGTCTGTAATAATTTCATATACTTATCTATGAGTTTCATCCTGATTTCTCACTTTTTCCTAAGCACAAAGTTGATTAGTGATTTCCATACATTATGTATAGTCACACTAGGTTGGCCTATGGGACTTTTTTGCCATTATCATGTGAGCAGCTTCTTTAAATTTTCTTCTTTGTACCTTTTCTTCTTTATCCAATATTTTTGTATTTTCCCAATTGAACCTATGTTCATTGGCATATACATGTTCTGCTACCTTAGACACATCTGTTTTCTCTTTTCTAATCATCAGTTTGTGTTCTTGCAAGCGCTTTTTAATGGGATGACTGGTCTCGCCAATACATTCTTCCACATTCACATGGTATTTCATAGATGCAGTTTTTTCTTTTCATCATTTCAGGTTTAGGCTTCAAAGATGTTAGAATTGCTCATAGCGTGTTATGACTCTGGAAAGCTGTTCTGATGTTACACTGATTGCAGATTTTCCTTAATTTGTCTGCTATTTTTCAGATGTATGGGTACACTACAGTACCAGTAATTGTCTTTCCTCTTGGTGGTTCTTTTTGTTGTCTATTTAACATTTTCTTAATAACAGCTGATGGATAATTTTTCATAAGAGTTTTTCCAATTCGCTGGTGTCTGAACAAACTTCTTTTGCTCTGTTCCATAGTCATAGTATAATTCCATGTTTTGTGTTTCTGGTGTGATTATATGTATAGGGTAAGTATTTTCCTGTATGTGTAGGTTTTTTGGTAAACTGTAGTTTTGATTTTGCCATGAGGGAGGCTTGTCACAAGAATATCTAAGAATGCCAATTTTTGTTCTTATTATGATTATATTGTGAATTTAATTGAAAGAGATATATTGTTGATGTGTTTCCAGAAGTTTGTTTACAGTGCTTCACCATGTGGCCATACAACAAACGTATCATCCACATAGTGAATCCAAACTTTAGGTGGATATGGAGTAATTTTTATGGTTAAGGTTTCAAGTTCTTCCATGTAAATATTGCTAATCAGGGGAGACAATGGTGAGCCCATAGCCATTCCTTGATTTTTTTGGAAGAATTCTGTGTTACATTGAAAGTAGCATGTTTTTATGCAGAATGTTAATAGTTCCATTATACTATCAACAGAAAGAGCTGTTCTAATTTGTAAACTATTATCACCATTTAATCTTTTCCATACAATAGACAATGCTTCTTCACATGGTACATTCATGAATAAACTTTCCACATCACAGCTTACCAGTAAGTCAGTTCTTTCAATTTTCATTTTCTTGATTAATTCTACAAAGTGTCTAGAATCCCTGACAAAATTTGTATGCCAAAAGGACTCAGAACTTTGAGAATAAATCTTGCCAAATTTTGGCAAGGTGAATCTCTAGAACTAACAATAGGTCTTAATGGGACATGATCCTTAAGGGTTTTAGGTAGACCATAAAGATGAGGAATTTTACTGAAATATAGATGTTATTTTACTTTTTTTCTGAATCAGTGAAGTACTTATGATGCCTTCTGGGTAATGCTTGTAACTTTGTTTCTGTACTCGGTATTGGATTTTTTGCCACTTTTCTATATTGGTCTGCTGTGAGGAGTTATTGTATTTTGTTTCCATAATCAGTTGTATCCATTACAACTGTTCCATTGCCTTTGTCAGCAGGGAGAATAATTACAGATTTATCTACTTTGAGAGATTTAATTGCTTTCCTCTCCCCATAGGATATGTTTGACTTCAGTTTTTATTGCTTGTCAAGTGTTCTTTTTATTCTCCAGCATAATTCTGCTGCTTCTTCTAGAGGCAATTTTCAGTGACTTCCTCAATGGCTGCCACTATATCTAATAAAGGGATATTAGATGATGTTATGGCAAAGTTTAAACCTCTTTCAAGAACAAAAATTTCAGTATCTGTTAGATGTTTAGAACTGAGAATTTTAACAGATGAAGTTGGTACATTTCTTGGTACATTTACATGACTATGGCAAAAAAGTCCCATAGGCCAACCTAGTGTGACTATACATAATGTATGGAAACCACTGATCAACTTTGCTCTAAGGAAAAAGTGGAGAAATCAGGAGGAACCTCATAGATAAGTATATGAAATTATTACAGACTCTTGCCTTTGTTAGGATGGCTCAGTTGGTTAGAGCATTACCTTAAAATTCAATACTCAAGAGCCCAAGGGCCCATGTTCAAATCCCATACTAGTATTGTCACTGGTCAGGCCAACAACACCTAAAGAAGAGGGGAGAATAATACCTCTCAAAACATTGTGCATATACTAACCTGCTTGATATGCTATTAGTAACAGTTGAATGGTTTAGAATATTTAAATAAAGTTACATTTTTCTAAGACATTCAATACACATATTAGATAATGGAATTAGTCCAATATAAAAATACAACTAGAACACCATCATCACAAACCTTCAGAAAAACACATGTATATTTATGGTTTAATAAGCAAGAAAGAAAGTTTTTTTAAAAGAAAAAAGGAGAATATATTTTATTGGATTTATATGAAGAAATATTAGATTAATTTGAATAGAGGTAAATATACAAGTCTTGTTACCATATATAAAAAACTATTTTTTTATTTTTTTAATTCTTTTTTCATTTATACTTGCTAATATATGTACTAATTATCATGTGGACTAATATCAAAAGTATTAACATTTAAAAAAGAGTGACCAATTTTCCATATATACACAATAGCCTTTCGCATCTCAACAACTCTTACACGTCGTAATCATTTATGAATGCAGAAACTCAGATTACCATCTGTTTGCATGTATTTTGTGAACCTTTGCTTTTCAAGTGAGGTTGAAATATCAAACACCTGAATCTTCAGGCCCATGTTGACAGCTCAAAAACTTTCATCCCAATATGTGAGATAGGGGCTGGTTTCTACTTATTTGTGTCACTTTGTAGACAGAAACCAGCCCTACCTAGTACACATCTGCTGAAAGGTATCAAGCTGTCAACATGGATATGGATATCTGGATATTTGACACATGGGTGCCACTTGAAGAGTGAAAGTTATTGATGAAATGCATATGCAACGAAAAAAAAAAAGATCATCAGTTTCTTCATTGTTGAATGATTGTGAAATGATAGAAAATGAGATGAGGGATAGACTGGTAAAACCCCAAAAAATCAAACTGCTTTCATCATTTGTAAAATGTTTCATTTATTTTTCTTAAATGAATTTCCTTATGCAAAATAAAAACGTTATCAAAACAAACATTATCACTTAATAACAACAGCAAGTTCTAACAAAGATATGGGTTTGAACAACAGAATCACACTGTTTTCTAGGTAATATTTCATGTTCTTGAATTCTCTTTTTTAATACAAGCTTAGATTTTTCCACACAACCCCAAACGCGGGCTCTATTTTATATATAATATTACATTACATTTCTTGATTGTGACAACAGACTTTTTTTTCATTAATGAAGAAACTATTGATGTGAGCATTCCATTTTTTCTTTATTTATATAAGGAATCCACTTTATCTTCTCATTCTTTCTCTATTCATGTGTAAAATTATTTAATGTATTTAAAAGGTCATTTCTGTTCAACAATCAACAATATGTTAAAATTAATTTCAATATTAGATAATTGATCATTTTGATATTTACATAAGATTTTATTCTTAAATAAAAATGTTCTAAATTCAGCCAATTTATGTATAATCAAACCTGTTGAAAAGAGATTAATAAAATTCTCGAATTGATAAGAGGTTTTAGAAACAATTTATACCCAATTTAAAACTGTTTTCGAAATTATAAGTTCATTTCAAGTCTTCAAAATTCTTTTAAATTACTTATAGGGGAAGATTTCAACTTTTTATAAGTTTAATTTCAGTTTTTTTTAAAAAATACTTCCAGTAATATTTTGAGGAATGCGAGTACGGATCAGTCACGTGTTACAGCGTTTGAATTCTTTTATGTATTTCTTGAAACATTAATTTCGGTAAAATTTAAAATAATAAATATCTCATAATTAGTGGGGGGGGGGGGAATCCCACACTCTTTTTGCAACATTATTAACACTGATTTATTATTATGTGCACTAAAGGAGAAAAAGTTATCTTTTTTACTTCCAGAACTTCGTCACTGAAAATCCATGATAGGTAAAGAAAAATGAAGAAATCCAATTTGTTCAGGAATTCGTAAGAAGTTATGGCGTCTTCTGATAGAGCAGAGCCATGATGCATAATTCTTAAGCTCCAAAATCTATCCCTCTGTACTAAACCAACTAGGACAATGTAGGTAAACATCAACCTAAATAGAAGCAAGATATGAACTAATGGTTAAACTTCAAAATTATGTCTAAATAATATTTAAATTATTATGGGAAATAAATGGTGTGTGAAGCCTGAACTTACAATTTTGCATTGTCTGCTTATAACTTGTTCCTGCTTTTATATTCATATTTGCACAGAACTCACAACACATCATTTGCAAAAGTTCATGCTACATGAAATTTGGTTCCTTTTCTGACCCTATTATAAATAAGGTAATTCTTTCCCTCTGTTTTTTTTTTTTTTTACTTTCATATGTTTTTTGCTTACGTATTTACAGAATGTAATTTATATATCATTTTTATTTGTCTCTTCTATTATGATATACTTTATAATATGATTTTAGTTGAATTGTAAATCATTTTTCAAAATTTATATGAAATTTTTGCTTATCAATGAAAAAAATTTTTAGTAAAAAAAATAGATTTATAGCTTAAGCATGTTTTATTATTAGTTTATTTATGATATAAGATATATTTATAATGGTATTTAATGGATTTGGTAAGAAAATATCTAGATAAAATGTTTTATTTTAAAGGCATAAATTATTAAGAGTTCTCTAAATTATTATTCTAGTATAATAGAATGTATTATTTTAACCAAAGTAAAAATAGCCTTTAATATTTGACATATGATTATGAATGAAATATATGGGAGTCGCAATGCGAGTTTAGATGGTTTATACAATTTTTATATTTAATATTATTATGTAATCATGATGTGTCAGTTTACATATAGTGATAAATCAAGTAGATGGGTTATCATGCTTATGAATGTGTGTGAGTTGATTATTTATTTATTACTGTTATTATTAAATTCATGCCGTGTGTAGTTATTAATTGGTAAGCTGCTTGGAGACAGATATCAATTTAGGCATTTTTGTGTGGATATTTTTTATTGCTTTTGTAGATGTTAAGCTCCTCCATGAGAGAGAATGTGTGGCTTACTTGTTTCAGCACCTCCAGGTCAAGTTATCGAGTGCCCATCCATATATTTTCCGGCATGCACTTTGCCCATAACTTAGTGTGTATTTTTATATGTGAGAACATTTTAAGACAGATCCATCTGTTAGATTATTTTACAAGTTCTACTACAATTTAATTTTAAGTATATTAGTGTAATTGGGAGTATATTGAGCTTGATAATTTCCTCACCCCTCATAGGTATTAATATAGTTGTATTGCTTTAATTATTTTGCATAATATTAAGCTATCTATACAATTCCATAGGAAATATGTTTTCACACTGATTTTCAGACATTGTTGGTGTTATCGTACATTTAATACCCCACTAGTGGCGTGTGTGTAGGCATATATGTGTGTTATTTTATTCTGCGTACATAATAGTCAGAGAGATAATATCAAATAAAAAATGAAAACTTCTTAAGTAATATAAATGCTATTATTATAATTTTGTAGCGATGTTTCAGAAGAGAATATTTTATTTCAAATTGCATCAATATTTCTGTTAGCACAATTTGGTTGGATTAAAATTATTGCTTATTGTAAATATTTATTTTATTAAATATTATTAACTTGTAAATAAATATTTTGCTATGTATTAAATACATTTTTGTTTTCATTGTCATTATTACATTCATTTATTCAGAAAATCTAATTTAATAAAGTTGTATTATTCATTGTTTGATAAAAGAGTGCATTTCAATGGCCACATAAAATTTATTTATTTATGCTTTATTTAACACCTGCATTGTAATAAGATATATTATGTTGATTTATCCTTACCTCAAGTGTATTTTTGCAATGTAGTGGGTAGCATAAAAGTACTCTTTCTACCTGCACATTATTTTAGTTTTAATACTTGATACAATTTCATACGAGAAGATAATAGAATTAGATATATTTAGAGGTAGTATAAATTAAATATATAATATAAGAAGAAATTTTAAAGTATTCAAAAAGTATTTTATATGCTAGCTATTTGTTATCTAGGGTGTTGAGATACATATAGTTGCATTTTTTTATTTGCCTAAGACACAAGATATAAGATGATAAAGTTATAAGAAGAAGATAGAACATTTAATATATAACTTAATAGTTATTGCATTTAAAAGTGATAGAATATTTATTACAATAATCATTGTCTTGTACCAAGAACATGGATAACCCTGAGATATAGATAAAACATGAACCTGAGATAAGATTTAAAATTTAAGAAGAGCCTGAGTTTGAATAGAAACATGAGATAAGATTTAAATATAAAAAGAATCTGATATTTTAGTATTTATATTCATATAATATTGGGTCTAGATAAAAGGTGTATGTGTAAAATCCATAAGTATTATGGTACCACAGTGTGACCTTCCTCTTCCTCCTCTCTTAAATTGGAAGGTTATAACATAGATGAATGAATATTTTTGAATGCATGCAGAATCACAATCTTCTTATTATTTGAGAAAAACGATTCATTACAGTCTTAGCCTTGATAAGAAAGAGTGTAATTTCATCAAAACATTGGCAATTTAAAGAAAAACTAATACACAGTATGATATAAAAAAGAATCATTATAATATATATAAAGAAAATAATGTTAAATAAGACATTGCATAATTTAGATATTACATAGCGTCTTATATCTCAACTAATGAATGAGATAACAGAAAACATTTCAAAGCTTATATTCATAATATTGTAAGATATAACTCTATAAGGTATTAATTAAATAATAATTTATTGGTTTATTGTTCAACTGTTTCATAAGAAGTTAAAGATTGGAAATGGCAGAACTGGGTGTGACCTATGAACTTTGACCTCCTGAGACTGTCATTTTATAATTGGCCTGAATAATGCTGGGCAACTTATATATATCATTTCATGTGTGTGGACATATTAAGTATCTCTGACTTCCAAATTTTTGAATATTTACAAAGTCTTGGTTATTAGTTTCTTTAACAAATCATATTTAATTAATAAATTATAAATAGTCTATGACACCGCCCCAGTACCAAGGTTAAAATTTTTGAATCCTTACATAATATTATTTAAAAGAATCATTTTCTACTATTTTTAATATGTACACCTTAATACTTTTCTGAATATGTATATATATAAATAAAACAAAAAGACTTATAACCAGAAGCCCATAGATATTGTCATGGTTTGTTTGACGATAGGCTGACCAATTTGCAGGTTTAAATAAACTTAATAATCCCATTTAGATACATCTGTATAAATAAATCATCAAAAAAATATTTTAGGGAAAATTCTCTTAAGACATGGATGTTGTATGTATTATATGATGGGTTATAAAAACTAGTCACATGATCACATCTTTGCAGATCATGTGATACCTAGACATCAAAATGGTAGGAAAGCATAATGGTTCATTAAATTAGCTACAGAAAACCTCCATCTTTTCTTTCCATTTTTAACCATTAAAAATTAATCCACAAATCAGTCAGACTTATCAATGATTTCTGAAGCAAATACACTCAAAAAAATTGATGTCTACTGAAATTTGAATAACACTATCTCTACCAATCATCTCACATATTGACTTTTTCTAGATCATTTACAATCTCTTGTAATCCAACTTAACTACCATCTCTTCTAGTAATATATCTATCCCAGCTTTATTTCAGTTACTTAATTCTTTTAATGAAGTCAATGATATGTGTTTTCTCTTTTACCCATGTATCTTCTTTTTATTCCTAACATATAACTCTTTATACTGCTTTTGTATTTAAGTGTCTTAATCTCAGATAACCTGGTAAAACACATATATTAAAATCTTCTTTTGAAACACGTGGACATATCTCCTTTTACAAAGTTACTTCTACCAAAAAAACTCTTATCAAAGTTTATTTCTATGAATAATTTCCACTAAAGTTGCCAACTTCTAATTTGTGACTATCAATCTTTATTTTCTTTTTCTAACAAAATCTATTAAACATTATGTTGTGTATTTACCCATGACTTGCATAAGGCAAATCACAATTAATTAATAACTAAAACTAAATTTAGACTAAAATATTTAATGAAAGTTATACAACACAAAAGTAGAATATATACAAGCTCAATAATAATAATAATAATAATAATAATAATAATAATAATAATAATAATAATAATAATAATAATAATAATAATAATAATAATAATAATAATAATAATAATAATAATAATAATAATAATAATAATAATAATAATAATAATAATAATAATAATAATAATAATAATAATAATAATAATAATAATAATAATAATAATAATAATAATAATAATAATAATAATAATAATAATAATAATAATAATAATAATAATAATAATAATAATAATAATAATAATAATAATAATAATAATAATAATAATAATAATAATAATAATAATAATAATAATAATAATAATAATAATAATAATAATAATAATAATAATAATAATAATAATAATAATAATAATAATAATAATAATAATAATAATAATAATAATAATAATAATAATAATAATAATAATAATAATAATAATAATAATAATAATAATAATAATAATAATAATTATATAATATATATATAATAATAATAATACTAATAATAATAATAATAATAATAATAATAATAATAATAATAATAATAATAATAATAATTCAATTCAATTCTTTATTTATTTAATGTATATATCAACAGCATTTAGCCAATTATAGATTGCACAGTAATGTAAATATTAGATACAAATCTAAATAAGCATTAAAAAAAATTTTTATAATAATAAAATAAATAATACCAATAAAATAGAAAAACAATAAAATGCACAAATAAATAAAAAGGCAATATATCAAATGAAATCAAGGATAATATTTTTTTATGAGGACTTTAGTGAATTGTTTAAAATCCAAATTAAAAACATCATCATTACCAAAATCTTTATTATAAGTTCTAGGTAAACGAAATAAAGGAGAAAATTTTAATACATCAGATTTACAAATTTTCAGATCAAAAACATTGTACCAGTGTTATAATTCTGTTTCTTAATACCTAAGTTAGAAAGCAAATTAGATACAGAAATATTCTGGGAGATGAATTTATGAAGAAGTTTGAGATCTCTTGTTTTTCGTCTCAGCAGTAAATCAACATAGTGTTCACTACCTAAACCATTTAATTTTGCAAATTTGTCAAAAACAGACTGAATTCTTATGATATCTGTTCTGTTATGAGGATTCCATATAATTGAACCATACTCCAATATGGGAATAACTAAAGATATAAAAATTTTAATCTTTGTAAATTTATTAAATGCTTTTCCATATCTGTAAATAGCTCCTACAATTTTAAGAGATTTATTCACCATAAAATTAATGTGATTATGAAAAGATCCATTATTGGAAAATATTATTCCTAGATCTCTTTGATGATCATTTGTTATAATTTTAGAGTCCCCAATATAGTAGGAAAACCTTAAGACTTCAGATTTTCTAGAGTAAGAGACAATGGAGCACTTATCCATATTTATATCTATATAATTATATTCACACCAATTCAAGAAATTATCTATATCACTTTGAAGTAAAAAACAGTCATTAATAGAATAAATATGCCTAAAAATTTTGCAATCATCTGCATACCATAGAAGATGTGAAAATTTAAAGCATGTTTTTAGGTCATCAATGTATACATTAAATAATAAAGGTGCAAGAACACTGCCTTGAGGCACCCCACTGAAGCAATAATATGGTAATGACAATTTACTATTAAACCTCACACAAGACATTCTATCCCTAAGAAAAGAGTCAAACCAATTAATTAATAATTTAGAAAAACCTAACCTACAAAGCTTCTGAAGAAGAATTTTATGATTAACTCTATCAAAAGCCTTGGACATATCAAAATAAACAACATCTAGCCTAGATTGATTCTCAATTGAATTTGAAATGTGATCAAAAATAGTTAGCAAATTTGTTTCAATGGACCTATTAGGCAAAAATCCATGCTGCTCTGGTGCCAAAACCTTAGAGACCTCCAAGATAATTTTATTATATAAACATCTTTCAAAAATTTGAGCAACAGTGTGTAGAATTGAAATAGGCCTATAGTCACTTACCAAATTTCTAGATCCTTTCTTAAAAATAGGAACAACTTTAGCAATTTTAAGTGATGTAGGAAAAGTACCATTTGCCAAAGAGCAATTAAAAATATGCAAAAGAGGAGAAGCAATGTATTCAGCACATCCTTTATAAATGAAAGCTGGAATATTGTCAAGGCCCACACTAGAATGTAATTTAAGCTGCCCAATAGCAAAAATAACATCAGATTCAATAAATGAATCAAATGTTATCCTTTCTTCAACTAGATCATTATTTTCAGTTAAATCAGTAAAAGAATTAGATTGTTTAAAAAGCTCTGAGAAATAATGAGAAAAATCATCAGCGACTAGATTAGAATTATTACCCTGTAATTTTTTTTTTGTAATACCTAAATCCTTAACTAGAGACCAAAATTGCAAAGGATTGTCAGAAATATGACTTTCAGTATTTTGTATAAATTTTTGAAAATCTCTATGATATATAACCTTTGACAATCTTCTATAATTAATAAAATTGTTATAATAATTTAAGTTCTTAGTTTTCCAATATTTACGATGGTGAAATGATTTCCTTTTAATAATTTCTTTAAGAGAAACTGAAAACCAGAGAGGAAAATGGTTAGTTAAAAAAATTTTCTTAGGAATGTATTTGTCAATTAGTTCACTAAATGATTGTTCAAAAAACTTCATACAGAAATCTACATCAGATGAAGAATACAAATTTTCCCAGTTAAAATTAGATAATTGCAAACAAAGACCCAAATAATTTCCTTTTCTGTAGTTTCTTTTCATAGTTTTAAAGGGACAGAGTCTATTAAATTTAATATTAATATAAAATTCTAAGGGAGGATGATGCAAATCAATGGAAAAAGGAAGAGAAGAAGTAGTTAAACATTCAATTGTAGGAAAATTACTGAGAATATAATCCAATGTGTGATCATTAAAATTGGTGTATGGATTAAATTGTTTTAAATTCAACAAATTGCAAAACCGAATCATTCTCAATGCTTTAGGTGAAAAAGAGACAGAATCTATGATAGTAGTACCTGAATATAAATCTGGAATATTTAAATCACCAGTAATAATATTATCATAGCCAATAAGAAAATCTTCAAGCAATGTCAAAAAATAATCAAACTCCAACAACGACAAAGTGGGTTTGAGGTAAACATTACCTAAAATAAATTTAAAAGTGTGATTTAAAGTAATTTCACACCATGTAGATTCACAAAAAGAGGAAGAAAAAGAAAGTTCTTTATAAAAAACATCTTTATGAAGAGCAATCAGAGTACCACCACCTCGAGAAATATTATCCATAGATCTGTCAGTTCGCAAAACACTGAATCTATCATCAAGAAAAGAACAATCAGGAAATTGTTGATTTAACCATGTTTCTGTAAATAAAATAAGATCAAAATGTTCAGTTTCAAAAAATTGTTTAATTTGAACACATTTAGTCCTCATACCTCTGACATTCATGTAAAAACAAGAAAGGCCTACCATGTTACCCGCAAAGATAATGGAAACAACACAAATAAAACCAAAAAAACAAAAAGATAAAGAAAAATAATAAATAAATAAAAATAAAATAAAATAGATAGTAAAACAAAATAAATTAATTCTCTTAAAACCTTAGAGACCTGGCCAGAGATCCATAAAAAAAAAGAAATGGAAGCACCGCAAGGCCATAAATTAGGGGATATTATTTCATTATGTTTATGTGCAGAAACAGAAATATGAAAACAAGAAGACTTAGAATTATTCATATTAACTTTATGACAAACAATACTAGTTTGTAAATTATTTTCAAGAAATACTGTAATATCTTTTGAATTGAGATTTACTGGCATATTAGAAAGAAAATATCTATTATAAGTTATATTAGTATTAGAATAACCATCAGCAAAATTAGATTTATTAAATCCATCAGATATATTAATTTTTTTGGACCTTGAAAAATCATTTTTACTAGAAGATAAAGAAGAGTATCCAGAGTGATTTATCCGATAGTTACTATTTGAATGAAAGTCAAGTGAATGTGATCTATAAGCTGGAATGTATTTGGGAGCAATATCCGGATAATTAAGAATTTTATGTCTAACAGACGTAGAATGAACATTAGCAAAATTAGATTTATTAAATCCATCAGAAATATTAATTTTTTTAGTTCTTAAAAAGTCATTTTTACTAGAAGATAAAGAGGAGTATCCAGAATGATGATGATGATGATGATGATGATGATGATAAATGCTCCCGGAGTTCTTAAACACTCTTTAAATATAGTCCGACAATTACTGTCTCATTGAATGCATGCACTCTAGGCTAAATAAATAACAGTTCCCCAAATTAATACCAAAGAGCCCTTTAAGCTTATGAAAAACTAAATAAGATCAGGATGATCTGCTTTACTCGGAATCTATATCTTCAGATTCCGAAACATCTGGATTTATTCCCCCGCAGATGTTGACTGGTTACTGAAGATACTTGTTGCACACAAAACACTTTGCCAACATAAAGTAGGAAAAAAGCAAAAAGACACTTAACTCTACTATCCTGAGTTTTTATAGTTTTCAGTTTAATTGTTCTCTTATTCGCAACTTCCATTACTTAAAATTCCTCTGTGAAGCATTTACTTAATTATACTTTCTGGATCTACTATTTCCGTTAAGATTTTATCTTTACTAATCAATTCAACATTGATATTTCCTTTCTTTCATTAAGTCTGTTGAAATCTTTTAATTATGTAACTAATCATTTACAATCCTAAATGTTTTCATTATCATTAATTAATACTTTTAACTTAAACTTCTGGGATATTCTTATCAATCACTTTTATCTGTAATATTTCCTGCACTTAAAAATACAACACATTATTTTAGTCTTTTAAGCATTTATCTCCATACCTACTTTCTTACTTTCATCTGATAACTCTTGAAGTATTTCCTGAAGCTCTGAAATATTTTCAAAAACAATCATCTCATCTGCAAACTCTAAATGACTTAAATAATCTCCATTTATTTTTACTGTCATAATTTCCCACTTTATCTTCTTACTATCAGGTTTTAACTAGTTATTGCTGTTGCATTTTTATAAATATTCTACAGAATATAACAATATCTTGAATCTAAATCTTAATGAAAGTTTTATTCACAATGGAACTGCTTACAGAATTAAACATCTACAATCTACAAATCCCACATATCGTGGCAACTATTTTTGTTGGTCCGTTTTATATTTGCACATGATCCATTGTGTTAAAATCATTTTTGAATCCAGATTGTCCTTTTGGTTTGTTAGAATACACGGTTACCTGTAGATTATTAGTTCTAAGTATCTTGGTAATGATTTTCTACAGAACTGACAAAAGACTGATAAGTTTCTAATTGCTGATCTCTTCCTTATCACCTTTCTTAAATCTCAATATTATTACTGCATTCTTCCAATCATCTAGTACATCTTTATTAATAAAAATGACACTTGCTGTATTTGTAAATATAATTGCATATTTCATCTCTCTATTTAAAATATTTCTCAATTTAAAAAATATAGGGAATCTTACTTTATAATTATTTATAATATTCTTCCACACAATTCATAATGTTATCTCTTTTTTTTAAGTGTAATTCTATCTTATTATTGCTGAAACAACTACATATTTCTTACAATAACTCCCCTCATATACACTTAACTGCAAAATTTTTTTTAATGATTCCTTTATTTTCCTGACAGTTTCGACTGTCCTGCAGTCTTCATCAGAATGATCTTAGAATCTCCTCTATCTTTTAAAATAAAAATAAATAAAAAATAAAGGAACCATTAAAAAAAATTTTGCATTAAAGTGTATATGAGGGGAATTATTGTAAGCAATATATATGAATATATGAAGAAATGCAAAGAAAGGAAAAGGAGAAAGATAAGTGTTGCTCTACATTTTGGAGACTTTTATTCTCTTCTTCTAGCTTTCTTTGCCAATACATGATTATATTTTCTTATTCTTTTTATACCATTGTACAGAACTCTAGATATAGAATTCTTCCTAATTAATTTTTTTTGAAAACTTTCATATTCTTTCTTTTCTCTAAACATTATCTTGCTTCAATATAAAATTTACTGATAAATTGCTGCTTCTTTTTGCATAACTATCTCTCTTACAGTTCTTAATAGAATATCAGTTATCTTCCTATGTATTTCAGTTTACTTTGAATTATCTGCAAAGACTATTAATATTTTAAAACAATATACAAGTTATCATTTACATTCTATGTAGTGTTTCTAAAGGTTAGGAATATCTATTATTAATAGTGTATTTTTTAACAGTTTTTGTCTCCTCTAGTTTTAACACATACATTACATTTTACTAATCTATGATCAGTTCCTGTTTTACATCTATTAATTTTGGAATACATATTTTCTGTCAGTCATATACAATCTAATTGTGCTGTGCTTTCATTTGGAGGTTTCCATGCCCAGTTAACATTTTCTCAAAAAAAAAATTCATAATAAAGTTTTTCTTTTTCTGCAAAACAGAAGTCTGTGACCTCATTCTTATGCCTATAACCAAATTTACCCACTGAATTTTTTTCTAGTTGTAGCAATACAGTCTCTCACGGCAACTTTAAAATATTCTTTTCTATGACTAAAAACATTTGTACTCTCTACTTCTCCATCCCTAGGAGAATTTTGTTTGAGTATAAAGTTAAATTATCTACATTTTCTATCTTCCATTAATTTCAATAACTAATCTTACCACTGTGTCTGATATATCATAAATCTTCATAATGTTGTTTTTCCATTTTTCATTTATAATGAATCCCTTTCCAGTTGGGCTTTCAATATGAGTATGTCTAAAAAAATAAATGTCCACTTTTTAAGCCAATTGTCTCTTTATCTTTTGTTCTAACTTAACAAAGTCACTTGAAAGTGATAAGCAGTTGGTAGCCTGAGTCCTCAATCACAGAATTTTTAGCATCTCCTGCTTTCAACTACCAACGGAAACCTTGGTTGGTGACTTTACAGCCTCCAGGGGTAAAGGCCATAATTTAGTTTACGTCTCATTATTATGAATGTCTATATAAAAAAGGTTATTCATATACATATTCATCCTCCTTCAAGATAAATGAAACCACAGTTAAAAATTATGAAGCAACTAATTAAGTATTTCTTGATCACAAATTCAGAGATAAAAATACAGTAAAACTTATCATGCTCGCTGATATATGATGGTGAGTAACCTATCTATGCTTGTTTATTACATGGATAACCATATAATAATAACAGCTATAGTGACAAGAATGTATGAACTACTTATTAATAATAGGACCTCAGTTCGAATGGATTCCTTTCAATCAACAACAAATTATTATATATTCTGGATAGTTATTATAAATAAATAAAAACAATCAATTTAATTTAAATAGACATCTCAAAAAAGAAAAATCAATCTTATTGATAAAGTATTAAAACCCAATATATTTTTTAAAAAAGTAAAAAAAATAATCACAGGTAATACACAAAATATATTTTTCAACATAGCAAAATATCGATTAGTAGAAAAATCAATTTGAAAGAAATACATATTGACAGTAGCTTTAAATAAAAAATAAAAACCAATTTCAAGAGAAAAAATATTGTCAATAAATATATATTTCTTATAAATACATAAAAGACTGCATTTATAAACATGTGGATGTATTAAATTCTGTAATATCAAGGCACTCCTTAAAACGGGATATTTTATAAACTGAGCAACCCTTTCTACTACCATCATCATCAGTCGTATTCTGTCCCATGGACAGATCTAGAGAGTAGTCACATCACTAATTCATCCATTTTTCCCATCTATTCACTTCATTGCACAGCTCTTCAGTTCCATGTAGTTCTTTCCATCTCATATCATCCAACAATGTCAATCTTTTTATCCCTTTCTTGTTGTTTCCATTCATAATTCCCTCCACAACATCTTTCATTATACTATACTTTCTTCTTAATATATGTCCAATCCAGTTTCTCCTTTTATTTCTAATTTACTCAATAAATCTTTCTGTTTCATTTTTTCTTTTCAAAATTTCTTTATTCCTTATTTTATTCACCCAACTGATTTTTCATTCTTCTCCATGACTACATCTTAAAGGTTTCTAATTTGTTCCTAATTTTATTACTCACTGTCTATGTTTCACTACCATATAATAGTATACTCCACACATAGCATTTAATTAATCTTTTTCTTAATTCTCTCTTCAAATGACCACAAAATATTTTCTTTCTCCACACTACTGTACGGAAATGGAATTGAATATGGACTGCAACCTGACACATAAAAAAATATCATTTACTTAAATTTGTCAAACTTAAGGAATTTTTTTTTTGACAGTTTGATGTTTATTTATTAAAAAAATATCAGAAAGAACTTGGTTGGTGATACCAATTAAGAACAGATTCAACAGTGGATTTGTTAAATCCTTCAATTCTCCTCTGTAGCCATATATGTGTTCATTATTTATGTTTACCCACACTTAATAGATGATTAATAAATCTCATTTATCGAACAAATAACCATGGGTTGTCCTAAATCTGTTGAAAAGACTCCTGTTCCATTTTAAAATATAAAATCCATCTGGATTTATTGTTGAATCTGGAAGAAAAAAAATTTGAAATATGAGAATTCCATTTTAAACATTATAATTCTATGTTTGCAGATTCTTAGATGAACATGTAAAAAAATGATCTTGATTTGTGATGATTCTTCTTATGTGTTGTAATTATATGGTATATAATAAATCATGCAACCATAGACAATTCCATTATAAAAACTAATGAATACACCTGATTTTGATGCTTTTTTTAGTATTTTTATAACAGACCATTCAAATTTGTATTTCTTCTCAACACCTTTATTCACAAAATATTTATTATAATACTCCATTCATTCATTTCATAATTTCATTTATGGGACTCCTCTAACATCTTTAAATTTAATGTATAAGAGCTTTAAATAAAAGTTCTTGCATGTATTTTAAATTTACAAACTAAAAACAATAAATTAAAGTTAATAGCAATACTGCTTCTTACATAAAGAACATATTGAAAACATTGAATATAACAAGTGAATTTTCAGTGTTGTACCTTTATCAAAGATAACCATTATATTTGAAATAAAAATATAAATACAAATTATACATTTACATATTTTAAAACATAGTTAACTGAACATTATTAAATATTCTGTTCAACAATGAGTCTTCCACATTATTAAGGGAGCAAACCTTTTTATTTTTATCTTTCCAGTCATTGTGTTCAGTGCAAATCACTTGCACTTTTTCAGATTTAAAACTTTGACCAAATATTTTGTTTAAAAATATTAACGGTACTATAGAATCTATTATATCTTTGTTATAAATATAATAATAATATACAGTTGAATAGCTTTGGACCACTTAAATGTATAATTTTGTATTTCTATTTCTTAAAATATAATGATTGCCTTTGAAAGAGTCCTCAGCACCCAAACTGCACTAAGGTTATATTTAATGTTTTTAGTACGTTTTCTGTGTATTGCAAGGATTTAATTACTTTTACCTTATAGAATTTTAGTGGTAAAATGAAACATGATATGCTTTTTAAAAAATTGAGAAATAAATAGATGAATATTCGTTTAACATTCTAATTTATCATAGAAGGCGAGAAATTCCTTATAAAATCAACAATATTAATTATGAACAAGATTATTACACAAACCATATAAGCAAATATTTTATTTAAGTTCTTCAGATTTGCTCATATAAAAGAATTTGAGTCATAGGAATAAGAGGGATTCTTTTTATTCCTGCATAAATGCTATATCTCGGATTGAAGAAGAGAGTATTCAATTATTTAACACTCTCAAAGGCGTGTGCTCAATTAGCTTGAAAGGCTGATATTGGAACAAACCATATAAATAAATGTACAAAATAAAACTCAATACTTTCCATGTCATATTTAACAATTACCAGCATAACAATTCCTGGGAAGTCTTTCAATTTGCTACCACTCATGTTTTTGAACCTTCTGAAGTCAGCAGTATTTGTTCAGAGAGAGATGTTAGAAGAAAAGTGAAGAGAGCCTATTTAATATCCAATAATAACAATACCATCGACAAAAGAGAGCCTTGCTTTACTCTCTCCAAAGCATGGAATATTTAGTGATTTGCATATTTGAATATTTTATGTGAACATTTACATGCGACCATGTATCATCAATGAAATAGCTATGATTATGGGGTTTAAATATTTCCCTGAAAGGGCTTACCTATAAAGGATTTTTAATTTAAAGAAAGATTCTTTGGTTGATATGTAATTAACATATTTATATTTATTATAGAATATAAAGCAAAGGAAGTTATAACAAAATCAGGCAGACACTCAGTTAAGGAAATCTATTAACAGATGAAACTTTACTTTTTTTGATGTAATTTCCTATTTTTGGAACAAAACTCCTTTTACTCTAAATCATTTAGATATTAAAAACTTTATCTATTTTTCATTTTACAATGCATTTATTTCATCTGTTTATCCCAAAATGAGCATATTATCACTGACGAAATTTTGGCAGAACAAAATGCAGAGAACATGGTTAATTCATTTAATATATTTAAAAATGTAATGTGGTGCTGATAAAGCTTTCTCTCCATTTGTTTTCTTTTAATTCTTGTAAAATTCCATTAAAAAAATAAATATTTTAGCATACATCACTGATTCCTTAAACAAATTATAAACAATTGATACATTTGGAAACTTTTAATTACAAACGAAAGTATTAATCACTTCACTTTAAAACAAACATTCCAAAAACACCAAATGTTTATATTGTGAGCATGAAATAGAAAATTTTATATAACAGAAAATGAAGTATGAAGAAATGTATGAAGAAAAATATTATGAAGATGTCATACGTAATATAAAGATCTTAAATTCAATTCTTAATTAATGATTAGGATGATAAAAAAGGATAATCAAACCACATTTTCAAATTTTGTAAATATATTGTAGAAAATAAATATAGATTATATTTCCTAATTATTATCAATACACAACCATCTACTTAAGGGGAAGATTTATATGCTTTATCTAATAGCTTCAATTATTGTTAAGATGTACCAAATAGATTCCTGGAATGCTATTTCTATTTCCAAAAAATTATCAGTAATTAATTAATATCTTTATCATATATCCAAAATTCTATTCCATTAATTTAATGATATATTTCTCAGCCAAAATCATAATCACAATGAGTTAATATAAATTATTCATGTATGCAATGGAAATAAGGATAATATGGACAGCAAATTTATTTTGTAACTAACAAAAACAAATAATTTATTAAAATTGTTTAATTAAAAAGTATCCATAGTTACATGGGCACACAGATATAATAAAATTATAACCCTGAACTTATGTTTCAACTAAAAAAAAAAAAACCATTATAAGACGCTTCAATGTCCAGTCTTCATTAACCAATTTAGTATGCCACATATTATTGACACACATAATTATTTATCCCTTAACATTACTATCATATATATATATATATATATATATATATATATATATATATATATATATATATATATATATATATATATATATATATATATATATATATATGCAATTCACAGGAGCCTAACATTCCCAAAAACAACCACACGCTTTGCATCACAATAAAAAAAAATCGAATACAAATACCAATAAATAAAATCAATATTTAAGAATAAAATTGATTTCAAAAAATATTTTACAAAGTTAAGAAAAAAAATTAAGTTCAGGACCAATTATATTTCATCATCATCATCAACCATTATCAATCCACTGCAGGATGAAGGTCTCTCCAACTTTAGTCCATCTTCTCTGATCTTTAGCTTCTCTTCTCCACATCACCCCTGCACACTTTCTTATTTCATCCATCCATCTCACATGTGGTCTCTTTCTGGGTCTTTTACAATCTCTTGGAATCCAGTTTAAAATTACAATTGTCCATCTATTATCATCTCTTCTAGCAATATGTCCAGCCCAACTCCACTTCAATCTTTTAATTTTTTCAATGAGGTCAATAACACCTGTTTGTTCTCTTACCCATACATTGCGTTTTCGATCTCTTCCTGTTACTCCCAACATACATCTCTCCAATACTTCTTTGAGTGGTCTGAAGTCTCTGTATAGCACTTCTATTAAGTGTCCAAGTCTCAGATCCATAAGTAAGAACTGGTAAAACACATTTGTTAAAAACATTCCTTTTCAAACACATAGGCATATTTCCTTTTAGTATCAGGTTATTTCTACCAAAAGCACTCGAACCAAGTTTAATTTTATGATTAATTTCCTCCATTATGTTTCCATCTGTATTAATAATCTGAGCAAGATATTTGTAGCTGTTAACTTCTTCTAATTCATCATAATCAATCTTTATTTTCATATTTTGACCAAATCGATTAAACATTATTTTAGTCTTTTTAACATTTATCTTTAGTCCTACTTTCTTCTGATAACTCCTGCAACATTCCTGCAGCTCTGAAGCATTATTTGCAAAAACAATTACATCATCTGCGAAATCTAAATGACGACTTAAATAATCTCCATTTACTTTCACTCCTTTAGTTTCCCATTTTAATCCACAAAATACTTCTTGCAGCACTGCTGTAAAAAGTTTTGGAGATATGAAGTCACCTTGTCTTACACCTTTCTCAATGTTGATTTTCCCAGTATCATTATATAATCTAATTGTTGCTGTTGCATTTTTATAAATATTCTTTAAAATATGACAATATCCTGGATATATACCTTGATGATCCAATGCATTAATCACTGAAGAAATGTTTATAGAATCAAATGCCTTTTCATAATCTACAAATCCAAAACATAATGACAACTCATATTCATTTGTCCTATTTATAACTTTTCTTAATACCTGGATATGATCTACTGTACTAAAACCACTTTTAAATCTAGCTGTACTAAAACCACTTTTAAATCTAGCTTGTTCTCTTGGTTGGTGGAAATCCAATGTTCTCTGTAGACGAGTTGTAATTATCTTAGTAAAATTTTTATATAAAACTGATAAATGGCTGATAGGTCTGTAATTTCTAATATCTTCTTTATCACCTTTTTTAAATATTAATATTATTACTGCATTCTTCAAATCATCGGATACATATTTATCATTTAGACATTTGGTATATAGCTTTGCTAAAAAAAATTCTATTTCTTCACCTGCTTCTCTTAATATATCAATTATAATTCCATCATTACCTGGAGCCTTTCCTTTCTTCATACATTTAATTGCATATCTCACTTCTTCATTTAAAATTCTGGGCAATTCGGAAGATGTAATAGATATAGGAGTTACTTGTTCTTTATTACTATATAATTCTTAATAAAAATCTTCTACCAATTTCATGATGTCATCTCTCTTTTCAGTAATAATTCCATCTTTTTTCCTTATTGCAGATATAAATTTCCTACCAATACCAAAATGTTGTTTAACATTCTTGAGCCTTTTATTCTCTTATACAGCTTTCCTTGCTAGTTCACAGTTATACTTTTTTATATCATTTTCAACTCTTTTCCGCACCATTTTACAATATTCGAGATATTCAATTCCTTTTAATGCATCATTTTTGTATATCTTCATATTCCTGCTTTTCTTCATAAATTCTCTAGTCTCAGTAGAAATTTTATTAGTGAATTGCTGCTTTTTTCTACCAGCTATCTTTGTTGCAGTTTTTAAAAGTGTATCAGTTATTTTCATATTAATTTCATTCAAATCTGAATCATACTCAAAATCCACTAATACTTGAAACCGATTTGTAAGTTCTAATTTAAATTCATTAGAATGTTTCTGAAGATTAGGAATATCAACTATAAATATTGTTTTTCTTAATAATTTTTGTCTCTCTAGTTTTACATTAACATGTATCTTACACCTTACTAATCGATGATCACTTCCTGTGTTAAATTTATTAAGAACATTACAATCTTGAAATATGTATTTCCTGTTAGTCAAAATATAATCCAATTCTACTGTACCTTCATTTGGATGCTTCCATGTCCATTTTCCTTTAACATTTTTCTCAAAAAAAGAATTCATAATATAAAGTTTTTCTTTTTCTGTAAACTCCACAAGTCTATGTCCTCTCTCATTTCTATTACCATAACCAAAATTACCCACCGCACTTTCATCTTTCATTTTTATATCAATTCTAGCATTAAAGTCTCCCATAACAATTTTAAAATGATGTTTACTCTGATCAGAAGCCTTTTGTACATCCATATAAAAATCTTCTACTACTTCATCACTATGAGAACTTGTTGGGGCATAAACCTGAATGATCTGCATTTGGTATCTGCTATTAAGTTGTATAACTAATCTTGCCATTCTGTCCGATACACCATCAATCTCCACAATATTGTTCTTCCACTTTTTATTTATAATGAATCCTACTCCACTTGTATTTCCAATATTTGTGCCTTTATAATAGAGTATATGTCCACTTTTTAAATCAATTGTCTCTTCACTTTTTCTTCTAACTTCACAAAGTCTAATAATGTCCCATTTAATATAAGACAGTTCTTCTTCTAATTCTTGCAATCTCCCTTCACTTGAAAGTGATCTGCAGTTGTAAGTACCTAAATAAAAAGTCGTCATCAAATGGCAGCTTGGGTTCACAATCAGGGGATTGTTAGCACCGCCACCTTCGGCCACCAACTGCTGCCTTGGTTGGTGACATTACAGCCTCCTGGAAATAAGGGCCATGATTTATTTTTGTCTGTCATAATTGTATACATGTATTGAAAAAATATTTATCATTTACACAAACATTCATTCTGCCTTATCAGGCACTGAGAAGAAAGATCATGGTGTTTCTTGATCTTAAACTCAGAGCTAAAAAGTCAATAAACTCACCAAACTGGCTAATGCGTGTTGTGAGCAGCCCATCCATGTTCGTATACTATATGAATAATCACATAGTAATAACAGCTGCAACAACAAGAACGTATGGAGTGGACATTAGGAATTTGCCCTGCTCGGTTCCTTTAAGGCCTCCAAGAGGAATCAAAGCGTCTCCTTTTAGTTAATAGCAAACTCCTTTCTGCAGCCCAATTATATTTATGACTATGCATATGTAAAAAAAAAAAATATTGCTATAAATTTAACAATTAGTAAGATTAGTCTAGTGTCCAGCTACTTTCCCAAACATAATTTGTTTTTAGCAAAGTAATCTCTAATATTTCTTTGTCATTCTTTGGCTTCTTTATTAGACATTTTGGGATTAATTTCCAGCATGAAGTCTTCAAGTCCTTTATATTATATACTATCTCAAATCAGCAAGGTATGGCAACTTTCAACCAATAGGAACAAACTTCTATCAGAACATGAGGAGAAGTAAAAATGGCTGGCTTTTATATCCCAATCATCAACTATGGAGCAAGCATTGAAAATGTCTTACTATGGAGAAATTACATTTTGCAAATGGGTATAGACCACTTCTGCATGCAGTATATGTTATATACACCTTCATAGAAAAAAAAGGTTTCCATCATGCTTTATATAAATATGTACACACAATCTGTTGTGTGCTATGTAATCCATCTCAGTATATACGATTTATTTAATTGGCAGTATTATTTAATTTTTTATAAATATACTTAACAAAAAAATTTCATAAAGTCTTTTCTGATTTTTGTTTTTAAAATACAAACCAATATTTTAACTTTATTGACAAGTTCTTGAATTTGATATTTTTATATTTAATTTTCTTAAACAGGAATTAATCTTCAACTTTTAATATATAAATATAAATTATATTTAAATAGAACATAGTTCTAGGTTAAGAAATTTAAACGGTAAATCCACACAGATTCCTTAAGATATTAAAGACACTATCATTTTTTTCCATATGTCATTGCATCGGCCGGGAGGCGAATTCGCAACAACCGTCTGCAACCAACTGCTTGCTTGCAAGGCCGCTGCGTCATTTTACATATAATAATTACATATTTAGTATTTACCAAAATTATTATTTACAAGCCTTTTCTTCATTTTGAACTGAATATATTTGACTCAAATGCTTATTAATTATAGAGTCATGTTTAATCATCATCAGTAAAATAATGTTCGGTTTGATTTTAAGGTTCCCAAAGGTTTTATTTAGTATTTATTTCTTAACTATTTATTGTAAAGCTTTTAATTACGTTATACTCCATTTAGTCCATCAGTGAATAAGTTTATATTGTGACAAAATATCCTTTTTTCATTTTTTTTCTCTTATGACATACTTCTTGAATTTTTTTTTTCATTACAAGAAAATGCTAAGATAATAAATTTATTACAACCATGTTTTTTATTATTATTATTATTATTATTATTATTATTATTATTATTATTATTATTATTATTATTATTATTATTATTATTATTATTATTATTATTATTATTATTATTATTATTATTATTATTATTATTATTATTATTATTATTATTATTATTATTATTATTATTATTATTATTATTATTATTATTATTATTATTATTATTATTATTATTATTATTATTATTATTATTATTATTATTATTATTATTATTATTATTATTATTATTATTATTATTATTATTATTATTATTATTATTATTATTATTATTATTATTATTATTATTATTATTATTATTATTATTATTATTATTATTATTATTATTATTATTATTATTATTATTATTATTATTATTATTATTATTATTATTATTATTATTATTATTATTATTATTATTATTATTATTATTATTATTATTATTATTATTATTATTATTATTATTATTATTATTATTATTATTATTATTATTATTATTATTATTATTATTATTATTATTATTATTATTATTATTATTATTATAATATAAAATAAGATTAATGAATAAATAAAATATGAATATAAAATGAAATATAAGGTTTGAGATTGCAAATGCTTGATAGGCAAATTATTAAATTGAGATAGTACAACAGAGCAGTTTGGCCCTAGATGAAGAAAAACTGAAAAGAATTAGTGTCCAGTCAAATTGAACTTTTATTCTCTACTTACCAATAAGATTATTACTTGTGAGCAACTCAACATATGATATACAATGCAAGCAGATGAAATAAACTATTCATAGCAAAAAAAACTTCATATTCATAAACATGAAAATGTAAAAAACAGGCAAAACTCTCCATACAGTAGTGCCACTCAGTGCAAGCCAGAATAATTGAAGGTTTGTGCATAAAATCCCTATCTAGTGCCTACTCGTTCAATATCCTCAGACTAGTTTCTAACTTGTGGCATTCATCAGTGATGAGCCTTGTATCTGAGAGCACTACACCTAGATCTTAGGATCTAATGCAACCCTTCAACAGCCCCCTTTTACTTCTACTTAACTACAAAACTACGAGTACTTTGGTTGCCATTGAGTGGCACTACTGTATGAAGAGTTTTGCCTATTTTTACAGCTTGAGCAAGCATAAGAAATGCTGATCATGTGATGTTTACTGGCTTAAAGATGTAATTAAATGGACAATCGACAATTTAATAAAGTTATTAAATAATCACAATGTCAAATGTCATTAAAATGTCATGAAAATTCTGACGGTCAGAATCAATTTGATAGCTATTGAAATGGTATCAAAAGAACATTAAAAAAAACAATATAGTATTTCCTACCTTGCATAATGATTATGTAATGGTGAAGTATATAACATACATGTGTAGTTTCATTTGTTTGATCCCTCGGGCTCATCTGATGAGTAAAAGTTGTTCATGAAATGCATGCATATAGAGAAGAATATCTGAGTTTCTATGTCCTTAGATATGGTAGAATTGAGATAAGTGACACCCTGACAAAAACTAAAAACTTAAAAAATGATACGCAGTTACCTTTACATATTCAAGCTTCCAAATGAGCTGCAGAAATTCTGACTCATTTGTTTCTCAAAGTGATCATATGTTTGATCCGAAAATTCTCTCACATATTACAGACAATGGGTTTTTTAAATGTCACATTATGCTGCTGTCTGTATTATTTTAAAAAGAAATCCATCCTTTAATTAAGGAAGATCCTTACTGTCATTAGTGAAATCTTCATTATTAACTAATTTTTAAGATCTGTGAAATTTTAGAATTTCTTTAAAGAGATTCTTCTCATCTTCGCAGCAGCATAATAAATTAAACATTTTACTAAATACCCACCCAGAGCTGTCCTATCCATATTATTAAACTAATTTTTGTTTGTAACATTTGACTCTGATCTATTTTTTTTAATCTTTTTTTTTTACTATCAAACTACCAGCCTAAAATTTAAAACAACGTTTGAATCAAATACTATTTAAGTACTTAATTATATAATTCTTATAACATCACATGAACTCCCATGTTTCCAAAAATAGTTTATACCCAACTTAGTTTAAAACTATTTATTGTAACCTTGAGTAATCAATGGACACCAGACAGTATATATTACCACAAAATCACCTTCTTCAAAGTGACTGGCTTCTGATATTTGTTTTCATTGATGAAGACTAAGATTAAAAACTAAAAATAATCCCTGTACTTATGGAATGAACGGTCACCTTTTACTTCTTAATGAACTGTTATTCAATTGAGATCTCTAAAACATATAGAAATTGAGATCATTGTGCAAATAAAAAGGTTGAAATTGAAACCTAGGAGCTTTTTCTTTTTTTTAAGTTCATGTCATTAACCTAAATAGCAAAATGAATAAAAGATGACCATTTTTAGTTTTGAAATCCCAGTCTTTATTGATTAAAGCAAAAACTAGAAATCAGTTGCTTTGAAGGTGGAATATTTTATAACACTATACCACAGGTGGTTAAAGTTCATGTCTGTAAGAGCCACATGTTATAATCACAATGTATTCAAGAGCTGCAATTAAATCTTTGAAGTATTCAACAGAAGCAAGTGTTTGCTTATAAATTTCTTTTTCTCGCTCTCATATGTCATAGCATCAGCCAGGAAGCGAACCCGCCAACCCGGGACAACCGCTTGTAAAACAGCTGTCGAGGACAAATTTAATAAATGAGGCAAAATCAATAAAAAGTTATTCATTATTCGCATGTGAGTGTTCTCATTAACATTAAAATTTGGCATATAATTTGTTAATAAAGCCTGTAATAGTTCCATTAGTGATGATTAATGTTTTGACTTTATAAACATAATTAACATTAGATTACAAGGAGATTTTTTTAGAATGAGGATACTTAGGACACTAATTCTTTATTTTTCCTAATTATAAATTAGAATAATCACTTGCATTGCTCAATTAAAGTAACGGAAGTTGATGTTTATCAAGGTAGAAGAATGTACTTGACAACATTTGAATTAAACTGTACAAAGAATAACAACACCATTGAGAAAGTCCAAATGAAAACGGATTTGATAAGATTGAATAAGGCATTATATTTTCAGAAAATGATAACAAACAATTGAAGTTGATGATATAAACAATCCTTATAAAAATGCCACCATAAAAGCATATATGGTTTCAAAACGAAATGTAAAATGCATCATGAAGATATAAATTATATCATGATTTTATTTTAAATTTCGTGAAAGTCATATTGGTCTTTATAAAGAGTGCATGCAGCTTCTGAGCCACAGTTTGGCCAAGCTGGATCCACTGATTACTCGAGCATTTTATAAATAAATAGTCTTAGAATAAACTGCTATAGGAATTCTGATAAAACCAGTTTCCTATCCATATATTTTAAGGTCTTTAGTTTTGAACTAATTGTAGACACTTTTATTCTTTAACAAGAATTGGACAGTATTTATGGATGAACAAAGTTTACACTGGTGTCCAAGATGTAATAGAAAAAAAGAGAGTTTGCTCCTGAAAAGCATTGTGTAAGAGAGTTACTGGCTATCCTGTCTTGTTTTACTGTCCAGCTAAGAATCAGCAATTCACCAATCAACAAACGGGAGATTAGATAACTCAACTATGGCTAACTACATTAAAAAAACAAAAATTCTACCAAAGTTTGCTTAAAAATTTGTTACCTCAGACCCCCCCCCCCGAATTTGAATGGAGGGCAGTGGAGATAGAGAGAAACTACAAAAATTAAACAAAAACATTTCAACTTGGGTATTTGAAATACAATTACACATGAATTTAAGGGGATGTTTATTAGTACAATTATTCAACGCTTAAGAATCAAAACCGCCGACTCAAAATCCGGGGTTCTTAGCATAATCCCAGAAAAAAGTGGGGGGGGGGGGTATCATACAACTGAAAGAAAGTATGGGCCTGCTATTTTCATTTAACGGTTTAAACAAGTGTCCATCAAATAAATTATTTGCCTGAGATATTAGAACAACACCTAAAACAACCCCACCCCCCCCCCCCCAAAAAAAAAAAATCTCAAAGAGCATTAGTATTAATAAAAAAAATAATTTATAAGAAGTTTCGAGATGACTCTGAATTAGCTACTTCACCAATGCACTAAAAAAAAAACACCGTATTAATGAGTATTATTGATAGGAAATGCAAGTTCAGTTTCATAAAGGTATAAACATTGGGAGGACATCTTAATAGTCAGTCAAATGCAACGATAACGAAATTGTATCCATTAAACAGCCTAATGCTTAGAACTAATCATACATTTTACATAGAAAAATAAATAAGGACATAAAAAATATATAAAGGCATTGCTTACAAAACTCGTAACCTTCCAACACACATGACCACAAAATGAATTTATCCTCATATGCAAGATCCTGTAATTTCTTCATAATAATAAACTGCAGCAAATACAATTCTGACGTTGTTAAAATAGTCGAAGAATCACTTAAGAGGGAAAGGGAATAGCAAATGACAACAACAACAACAAAAAATAATTAAAATAATTAATTTTTGTAGACCACCTGCTACGCTACTAAAAATAATTGCTATTTCTTACTTTCTTTACTTTTTTTAAAAGTTAACAAAAAACGCTCAGAATCGGGACGTTTATTTACAAGAGTTTATTAAAACAACTATTACTAATTAATTTCAAATAACACACAGCGGAATACACATAACCGCCTTAATCTTTCAGCATTTGCTTTTAAGAAAATTAAATGTAAATGCACATCCATCAAAACAAAATGAAAAAAAAATACCAAATAATTTATTGCATGGGAATTCGTAAAATCGCAATAGGACTGAGATGCAATCCATTGATAGAAAACTCCGGAATTTGCCACATCCTACTATCCCTGCACCAAATCGTGTAGAGTAGTCATTTAAACAGATAAAATAAATAAATCAATACCATTTAAAATGCATGCTATTTACAATTATAAGTGTACACATTAAAAAGTGTGTGCACCTATAATTGTAAATAAAGTTTAAACACCCTAAGATCTATGTGCAGTGCTCTCAGATCCGAGGCTCCTCACTGATGAAAGCCCCAAGCTAGAAACTAGTCTGGAATATTGGTGAGTAGGTACTAGATAGGGATTTTATGAACAAACCTTCTTGCATATATTGATTTCTTGCACTGGGTTGCAGTACTGTATAAGAATTTTGCCTCTGTTTTAAAGTTTAAACGTGTGTGTGCGCGCATATATAAATTGGTCAGAGTTTAAATAAGTACACTCCACAAAATTTAGACATGCATAACATTAAAAAATATGCAAAGATGTAGAAATAATCAACAGTATGCAAATTTGCAAAGTATGCTGATGTAAATGATTCCAAATAAAACCTGTGGAACCAGCTATATATATTGTTTTGTTGCAATGAAGTGTAGTAATAAACTATTGTAATATTGAGCGTAGAAGTGTGGTATTTGCCAGTGCAGCAATGCAGCAGCTAATCAGTTTGTACTTTGAAAAACTGTGCATGCAGAAAGTAATGCAGTAAGGTGTACAATTTAGTACAGCAAGCAGAGAATGCAAAAAGATTCTCAACAATATCTGCAAGAATATTAGTGTTAACAACCAACCAGCGAGCTAATGAAATACCAACACATTTACTACTCTATTATTCATAAAAAGTGTCTGTAAATAAATTCTATTTATTAAGTTTAAGCTTTGACTTATGTATTTATTTCTACAGAAATACTGATGCCTATAAACCTCCTAATGAAGTCCCATGTATAGAGCATAGTGTGAAAATAATGAGTAGATAAAGAAGACTTGAAGTATTGTGATCACTGCATTACTTGCTAAACTCAGAAATATAAATCAATCTGAGAATGAAATGGGGCATTTTGCAGAAATAATAGCAGAGAAATTTGAAAGCCATTTCAAAATTTATTTAATATGGTGTGCTCATCACCAATATAACTGGTCATCCAATACTTACTATAATTGTTTATTTCCCAAAGCCAATCTAGAAGATAACAGACCTATTGTATAAAAATTAATTGAATGATTATTAGCCAGGAATTCATAAGAATTTTGAGCAATGGAAGTGACAGGGGTAGGTCATGATCCATGGACATTAACCTCCCAAATCTGCCACTTTGTCACTGCACCAAACCATCAGAAAAAATATGTGTAATCTAATGTCACACAACATCAATAAATTTACTAAGAGATATATATATATAGTTTTTTTACATTGTTTATCACCAACTGTTGCATTTATTTAATGATGATTCATTACTACATATGATTACACTCCAACCCCACCCCCCAAAGTAAATAAATAATAAAATTTGTTTAAGTATAGTAAATTGTATGAATTATTTTATAAACAGTATGGCTAGAGCCACTTTTTCATTTTGGAGATTCTCACTAAATGTAACATGATTTCATCATTTATTAAGTACATTTTCTTCATGTTAAATAAAATGAAAGCATGAATATTTTTTTCCTGATTCCTGTTTTTCCCTCAAGGTGTGATATAATACAATTGACTCCCCCTTCCATGATTTAGTATAATACTGTATTTCATTACATAAAATTTGTTTTCTAATAATAATTTAAAAGAATATATATAGCACGTTTCTTAAACCATTAAATGAAAGTTATCAATTTGTAAGAAAAGAAAAAAATCATACTCAGAAATCAGACATCAATTTAAAAAGAAAATATTATCTATAAGGAAAATGCATATTCATACCACGACTGTAGACTTATGAAATGGCTAAATTTATAATCATGTTAAAAGATCATTGGTATAGCATTGAATTCATAGACATAAAATAAGAACCAAAAAAATGTGTGTACAGACATTATTGTATTGAATCAGAACATTGTATGAAAAGTCTGACACTCTGTTGCCAGTTTTATTATTTAATTCAAAATATTAAACTGTATTATTAATAATTATCAAACCCACACACCCAGTAAATATCAATGTAAACATGCTCTCTCAATTCATTATTAATAACTATACATAAATTTATTAACTTTTGTTTGCACAAGAATCTTTATATGGGTATACTATAACTATATGTGTCTATTGAAAATTACTATAAAATTGTAGTGTGTTAAAGTATATGCATTGTAAACAAAACATATAAACAAAACATGATCTATTATCTAACATAAACAATAACTGCTAGGGAGGCTTGCTACAAAGGAAATTGGATATCACAAAACCCTTATATCTGCATTGACTAGTTATGACACCTGGGGATCTGATCAATACACATTAAAAATACACTTATCCATTGCACTTAACACTAATCATTTCGATCTATGTAAGATTTGTCATATTGATAAGATTGGATTGATGTGTCAAAATTATTGTCTGATATGATTAAGTGTAGTGACAGAGTGGTCAATTCAATGACTGAGGATGTGGTTGCATTTCCTGTGATTGAATGTCATGTGCCCTTCCAAGTTACAAACCATTCAATTACTGATCCCAACACCGCCCAGGTTTAGTCTGTAATAATCTTGTAGTTACTGGTTCTTTTGATGTCAGTGAATAATCCAATGTGGCTAAACCAATTTACCACTATTATACTTTCAATATCAGTTTTGTTCAAAAAAAAAAATTTCAGTGTGCTTTTCCATAACCATTTCAATGGTAGCTTCTTAGTGCTACACAGAGAATCCTTGTAAAATGCTGAAATATTCTGCCACATTGAATTTTTTCCAAGAACAATTACCTAAATCAGAGACATGTCTACCATTCACTACCCTTGATAACTTACATCTGCGATAATATCTCTAATTTTCACCTATCAAAAAATCCCAGATTTTCCATGAAATCTTAAGTGAGATATAAGAGTATGTTACAATATCTCTATCAAGGATTGATTCTTTGACTCAGATATAAAAAATTTATTTTCACTAATATGTAGAGCTTAATTAGCATGGCTTCCTATTCTAAATAGTACTTTTATTGACTCTTCCTGTTTTTTAGGATTTCTTAGTCATATTCTTAAAAGTTTTTTATCTTTATAATATTAATTTCTTTTACTTTCTTAAAAATTACAACTCTGCTTTCTGACATCCTTTTATATTTTTCTAGTTTTTTGTCTTACTAATATTTTACTCATCCTCTTTTTGTTATTTCTTTCACTTCTATTCACAATTCACCTACTTCACCTTCAGTTGACTCAAAAAACATCAAATTGATTTTTCCCATAAATAATTTATAATATTTTCAAAATCTGCTGTAGCACATGATTTTTTTTGCTAAAAGTGGTGTCTTTTATATCTGAGTTCCAAAATGTAATGAATTTATTATATAGTGATGTCCACATTGATAATTTATGCAATGTACCACAATAAAGAAGCCAATGAAATCAAAAATATTTTATTGATCAATATGTAATCATGTTGATGTTTCTTACATAAAGAAAATATCAAGGTCATTAAATATAAATTTAATACATTTTTAGTACGGAGTCCTCTTTTTAGAGGCAAACGTTCACTAAAGAAGATGATAATTTCTCTGTAAAAAGTATATTTCATATAGATATTATTACATCTCACTGACAGAATTTTCATAGTTTACTATATGCTTTATTACTTTTTTTTCCCAAATTGTCTCTGCTTTTAAATTCATATTGAATAACACAAAAGATTTATGTATCACTCTTTTGCTTCATTTAGAAAACTTTCTCATTCATATTGACTTGTAGTATTGTCAACCAACTTTGGCTTTCCAAGTATTAATCATCCAAATCTGACTTTTATCAAATTCTGCTTTCACCTGATCATAAAAATTCTCAAATTGTTAAGTCATAAATTTATATTTATAGCTCAGTCCAATGGATGCCCACAAGAGGGAATTCACATAATGACGGACAATGAAATGTTGTTCTTAGCAATGAAAACAATAATTCTTCATTGGTGTCAGTAATTGATAGTATGCTGCTTAAAACCTTCTATATTAACCTGCTTTACTTCCTAAGTGATCCACTTAAATCATTACATTTTCGTTTGATTAAAAGTGTGTATTCCAGGTTACAAGCTTCTTCTTATGGCACATCACTTTCCTATATATGAATACTACCAATTAGATAACTAAATGGCTTTACCTGCATCATACAATACCAGTTTATATTCAAGAGCACATTTTTTCATTCTACTCAGGCCATAAACTTGAGTAATCAATGAACACCAAATGGTATGCTGCAATAAAACCACTATCCTGACTGGTTTTTGATTCAAAACTTGATCAGCAATGATTCATCTGTGAATCATGGTCTTCAATGATAAATCAAAAGTGAGGAACTGGTCTGGAAATGATGGTGTATGTAACATTTGCTGTCCATCAACTATTCAACTTTTCAATAGCTGGTGCTATGATATAGTGAAGAAAAGTGCCCCACATGAGCAAGCATATGATATTCTTTAATGCTTTCAGCCATGAAAAACTAAATACTATAATTTCATTCTTAATCATAAGTCCTTGACAACTATGATTAACTGTTACTAACCTTACATACTGCTGATGGTCAAAACAGCTAGCTATTAGCAACCAAACAAAGCAAAAAGAAGGATTCATAGCAAAATATAAGATCAAATAAGTACTAATTCTCTTTAACAAAGGCAAAACTCTCCATACAGTAGTGCCACCCAGTGCCAACCAGAGTAATCAATGGATTCCAGAGGCCTGTGCATAAAATCCCCATCTAGTGCCTACTCATCCAATATCCCCAGGCTAGTTTCTGGCTTGTGGCCTTCATCAGTAAGGAGCTTTGGCACTACTGTATGAAGAGTTTTGCCTTTGTTAATAACAGATGTGCTAGCATAAGAAATGGCGATCATGTGATATTAATTCTCTTTATGGTAGTTAGTAAATGAGCAAAAACTAAATATTTTAAAACAGGATGAGAATTGGATCTCAAGTTGCTAGAACATCTATTAGCTATAAATGTATCCCCAACTTATTGTGGGAATGATTTGCAGTTGTAAAAAACGGGAAAATTCAAATGTATCAATACAATATCATTCACATATAAAATAAAATAAATATATATATAAACTAATGAGTCAACATCTTAATTTCACCAATTGGCAATTTTCTTGTTACACATATTCAAAGGATATGTTTATAGAAAGACTCTTTTAACTGGGGGAAAAAATTCATAAAATGGAAAAAAAATATTCCATTTTTAAATAGGATGTTGTGAGGTAGCACACAAAAAAGGTTGATTTAAAAAAGGTAAGTACTTTACAGCATAAACAATAATATTATGAATACAGTAAGACAAGAACAGCTTTCTACTTGAGTGTTATTCAATATAAGGTTGAATAATCAGTGACTACCACATATTTATCCAATCCATATCCTGTGTATTTAAATGCTTATTCTCAAATTGATTTCAGATTTTTGCTTTTATCAATGAACCTTGGGATTCAAACTTGGAAGAAACGCAGATCTATATCCAGAAAGAAGTTTAACTACACTTTGCCTGTTGAATTGAAAACCTTAAATTGTGGAACTTAGTGATTTAACATTATTATTAATAGCCCTAGCCTGGGTAATAAGATACTTACAGTTAATAAAAAACTGAAAGTACTAAAATATACAGTTACTGAACTGAATTCCAGATCTAAGCAACTATTCAAACATGTTGATTTGTATTTAAAATCTTAAGTTGATTTAAATTCAGATTTTTAGGTTTTCAAATAAAATAAAGATGTTTGCCAAATGCAAGCATGAAATTTTTCCAACTTGAATCCAGGGTCTCATAAATAAAGGTGAAGGTTAGAAATCAATTGAGGACAAATATTTAAATACTATATAAAGGGATTTTATATGCATCTGAATGATTAGTGATTAATAAAAAATCTGATGTTTTTCTAGAAAAGATGATAATAAATGGACAGTTGAAGTTTAAAATTTATCACAAAAGATTGTAAAGACCTAAAAAGAGACCATGTGTGAGATGAATGGATAAAATAAGAAAGTGTTCTGGTGTGATGTAGAAAAAAAGATTAAAGATCGGAGAAGATGGATTGAACTTAGAGAGAATTTCATTCTCCACTGAATCTATGATGGTTGAAAATGATGCTGATGATTTATGATAGTCAATTTTTGGAAGTATAAACTGTCATATTACAAAGGGAAACCTAATTCTCATCCCAGGTAAGATTCATATAGCAAAATATTCAGATAGTATCTCATATCTTAAATTTGCTTTTGTTTAAAGTAATTTTTATTGATTACATTTAATAAATATAAAAAATAAAATATAGCCAATTATCATATTTAACGCTTTTTAATAATCAGACAACATACATATAGGTATATTCTTGTTTATAAACTTTTTCCTGAAATTTACAATGCAAAAAATTGACACACACATATACATACCATGTCCTTTGAAGGTTGTGATTTAATTTACCTTTATAGTCCTTATAAATAATTTTTGAAATAACTTTGCAGCCCTGTGGCAATGGACCGGCCCTTCAAGCAGAGAAGTAGAATACTGTTGATAGATAAACCATACATGGTATAACCTATGATCACATTTCCAGACTATAGCACTTCTCAACTGCTAGATAAAACACCCTACCTCCGAGTATCTTATTTGTTTTGAGTATAAACTCAGACACCATCTGACTATATAAGCTATATAACCAGTATGCTCAAATGATAGGCCACAATTCTTAGCCCTTGAAATATCCCATGGCTAGCTCACACTCTGTCTCAGGGTCCAGTGCATTTACTTAATACATAAAATAACTCTACACTAATTTACTGGTGATGCAGTGACAAGAGAGAGAGAAAAAAAATCAGACAAAATAACAATTAAGCAAACATTATTATTTAATTATGCACACACATATTTAACATAATATAACAATAAATTATACACAAGAAAAATATAAATGATGATTTTAGGCTATCATTATAATAGTCCATTAAAGTACATTTCATTTAAAATTAAGTATGTACATAGTTATTTAAAAGTATATTTACCCAAATTTTCATTTTGTGTGTATTGTCAGTTTCCAACCGATTGACTTTTTGATCTCCATTGATGGTTTCAGGACTTGTCTTCATTTCTTTGGCTCAACAATGAGAAAGAGAGAAAATATGTGGTGGCATCTCCTTTAGGGCTTAGGTATTTGTTCTGGGAGATTGGCTCCAGGTGAGTATAGTTGATTTTGCTGAGATCTAGCGCATGAAGTTGTTGAACACTCATAAACATGGTCTAGCAACAGATGTTGCTAGTTCTGCAGCTTTTGCATTGGTGTGGACCACAGCAGTAGCTGGCTTACTACTGCATTTATAGTTTCTGAATATCTGAATCTCTAGTTGTTTTGATTCTCAATAGAAAACTCTGAGTCTGCATTTGATCCAAATCGAATAATAATAATCCAACTGCATCAATAATGGATTGAAGACTGGACTAGTTCAATCACAAAATGAGGGCGGGAACTTGAACTGAACTCGGACCAAACTGAATTACAAATTGAATAGTGGAATGATCTAGCACAATGTAGCCCCAACTGATTTACAGAAGAGTGGAATGAATTACAGACTGCAGTCCAGACTAAATAACAATAGGCCATAGCGACTTTATATTCTTTTTCTCTCTCATTGTTTTAATTTCTCATCATAGTTTTTTTAAATTTTGATCATAACTTAAGTTTTTTTAATTCTTTTTACATTTGCTTTAATCGAATCTCTTGCTTAGAATAGTGCACTATCTCATCAATAGTTTATATAGTCTTTTAATTAATACAATTTCATTATCAATCAGAAATCTTATAAACTAATTGCATTCCAAAGCTTTTACTGATTAATTTTTGTTCTGTTTTCATATTTGCTTATTTTAATTTATAACAATTTATAAAGAGTTTTTAAATATTTATTTCTAACTTTCCTTATTTACTTATTTTTACTTTATAAAAGGATAGTTTTCTTTTGAAATAGAGAAAAAAAGTTTTAAATCTTTTTTCTAATTCTTCTCCCCACCCTCTTTTTTAACAAATAGTTTTATTCTATTTTAAAAGCATAATATAAGCAATCTTTTTATTTTACAAAATTGCATTTTAAAATCTATTCAACTAATATATTCTTTTAAAATTATAAAACCATGTAATGCTGGCACTACATCACACACACCATCCAGTTTGAGAGGTAAAATGTGTCAGTTTGACCCATTCTAACTCTGACACTTTCTTTATTATTTTTTACTGATTTTTTTATTTTATTTACTATTTTTATCATGTAAGTGTCCAATTGCATACAGATCAACAATCTACAGAGGGTGACTTTTTTATGCTGATCTATCTCACAGGCTGTAATCTACATTGACTTCCAGAAATTATGTCATACGTGATAACCACAAGGGCAATACGCATCTTTCTAATGTGTATGAAGAGGGTAAATGCTACAAATGGCAGACACATCTAGTTTATATTCAACTTATGCAATAAAAATACTTTAACTTTATTTCTATGCTGGAATTTCTCTACCAGTGGGTTGAATGAGCCGAGGACTTCCTTGGTTTGCATTTTAAAAGATATGGGTTTGCTGTGAATGGCAGTATTCTTCCACTGACCATTTGGATTAGGCTAAAACAAGATTTATTTATTATAACTATGGTGGGAATTTTTCTTCCAGCAATTTGAATGAGCCCAGGACTTTTTACCTTGAGACTGCATCCTAGAAAAATATGGAGCTGCTGCAAATAGCACTATTCATCCACTGATGATTAGGTTTGCGCTAAAATGAGATTTATTATAACCTATATGATGCTGAGGAATTTTTCTCCCAATGAACTAATTTGCAGCTTATCTGAATCTATAGTCAGAATGTAAATTAGTTCATGAAATAATAAGAAATCTAGTAGCCATTACTTACTTTTTATAAGGCTAATATTAAATATTTCATAAAGGATATATCAGTATATGAGTATAGATATTATAATAATAAAAAGTATATTGATCATCTCTAATCATATGGTTGCATCAAATTTATTTGATCATCAAAATTTTTATTATTTAATGCAACACAGTTCATAATGTATTTTGGCACACTGAAATGTAGAAAAGAGGTATGTAATTTTTCCATTCCTTTATTTAATTGTACTCCATCTATTAATCTCTTAACTGTCTATTTTCTGCTGGAGGTTGCTTAGTATTTAAGCATTTATTTAGAGCATGAGTATCTCATACTTTGTTTATTTATCCACCACATATTTTCTACAATATTTTTATTCTATTTATCTTCAGAAAATAATAATAATAATACTAATAATAAATTGTATATATATAGAAGCTTAGTTTTACATAAGACAAAGTGTAGAAGCTGTTAATAAATAACGTTAATAGATTACATATTTATGTAATATTTAATTAATTAATATTTACATTTCTATATAAATGTTTGCATTATAATTAAGTCAAATTTTTACACTGTCAGACCTTCAGGTGCATATTTGCCAATATCCATGGTAGTAAATATGAAAGTATTATTTTTGATAAACAAAAACAAATACTAGATATATCACAAAAGATGTTCAGAATGATTACCTATGCATCACGAATTGGGATAGGGATCGCACTTTATATATGCAAGAAAATCGTTTAAAGTGAGCCCAGATTTACTTAAATTAGATTATCTTACGGAGAGGATTACTTATACTTTAGAATTATAGATTGAATAGTGAAAACACAAGTGTTATTTATTTCGGTTACTTCTCTCTTCTAAACTAAAACGGACAGTTAATAACGTATATATAAATTTAAAAAACGGCTGCACATCTTTTTTTCGGTTTTTTTTTTTTTAAAACAGTCAGCGATGATAACAGTAAACAAACATTTGAGGAAATTTTATCAAAAAGATTTTCTTCTCTCTTTCTTTATATTGATCAATAAAAATTTTATGGAAAAAAATTATACAATAATTGAATGAAATAGAATGACTTTCACTTCTTAAAAATTGTATTTATAAAAAATTTTTTTTATCTATTTACTTAAAAATAGATATTTTAAAGTTTATATATATATAATTTTGAAATATTAGAAAATCTACATATTAAAATCATAAATTATAGTTCCCATTTCAATATATCTTTGTATAAATATCCTCTAGTAATAAATGATGTAAATACAGAAATCTTAATTAATGCAACCCATAATTTCTAAATTATTGCTTTTATATTGAATCAGAAATAGTACATGCTACAATAGTGCTAACTTCTACTTTAGGGATCCTGCTGACAGTAAAACATTATTAAAATGACATTGCATAGGATGTAATGCTCGAACAGCATATGTCCCAGTTAACACTTTTCGTTTGAACTGTATCTTTTTAAAAAATATATTTTTAATTAAGAGATGGAGCCACTTTAAATATACTTTTTTAAATATAAAAGAATAGCCAAAATAGTATTTAATTGGGTTATGAGTAAAGGGCAGGTAACAAAATGGGTGAGAAAGGTAATGCGGTATGCAAAAGATTTGGATAAAGAAATTATATCAATATATTTGTACAAAAGATGGGATGATTGTGTTAGAGGATTGTTGAGTGTTGTAGTAATAAGGAATGAGATAAAAGAATAGATTTATTAATAAAGAATAGGGAGTTAGAGAGATGGAGAAATAGTATGGAGAGTAAAAAGAGTTTAAATATATATATATATATAGAAATAAACAGAATATTTGGTGTGAGTTAATATATGATAATAGTAAGGAAAGTAGTTTATTATTTAAGGCTCGGAAGGGATCTTTAGCTACAAGAGAATATACGTGTAAATGGAAAAAATGGGTAATTTATTTGGTAAATTATGAAAGGAAGGAATAGAAAATATTACGCATTTGATAATTGAATGTAAATGCTTGAAAACAGAAAGGGTACATATAATGAAGTTGTGAAAAAATAAATATGAAAAGAGTGATTATACAGAAAGTGAATTATTGGTTTTTATGCTGGGTTTGGGAAAAGATAAGGGGGAATTAGATATTAAGGCTATAGAGTTGACAAAGATTATGTTGTGGAAATGGGATGGAGCAGAATATGGGAAAACTTAGAGTGGAGAATGGAAAATAAAGCGGCTAACAGGTTTATCTGGGCATAATTGCTGAGATATTCTTGACTTCGTTTAAGGAGAAGCCACAATACATCGCATCATCACATCACATTATTTTTAGAGACTAGTCATTTTTTAATTTATTCATTTTAATGTAATTTTACCAAAAAATATGACAGTAAGCATTTTTAACCCTAGTTGTAATTAGTATTTATTATTAAAAATAATCATAACAATTATTTTTATTTTTTTTTAAAATTATATATACAGTATAAGCATTTATTATATTAGCAATAAAAAAATGCAAATATTCAAAACATTGATTTTTTTCTAATGAAAATACTTTAATATATATTTCCTTTCTACTTTAATTTTTCAAGATATAATTATAAAAATATAATAATAAAGGCTGCAGAAAGGAGTTTGCTATTAACTGAAAGGAGACCCTTTGATTCCTCTTGGAGGCCTTAAAGAAACGGAGCAGGGCAGATTCCTAATGTCTACTCCATATGTTCTTATCGTTGTAGCCGTTATTACTATGTGATTATTCATATAGTATAGGAACATGGATGGGCTGCTCACCAACATGCATTAACCAGCATGGTGAGTTTATTGGCTTTTTACCTCTGAGTGTAAGATCAAAAAACACCATGGTCTTTCTTCTCAGTTGCCTGATAAGGCATAATTAATGTTTGTGTAACGGATAAATATTTTTCCAATACATATATATATAATTATGACAGACAAAATAAATCATGGCCCTTATTCCCAGGAGGCTGTAAAGTCACCAACCAAGGCAGCGGTTGGTGGCCGAAGGCAGAGGGTGCTAAGAATCCCCTGATTGTGGACCCAGGCTGCCATTTGATGATGACTTTTTATTTAGGTACTTACAACTGCAGATCACTTTCAAGTGAAGGAAGATTGCAAGAATTAGAAGAACTGTCTTATATTAAATGGGACATTATTGGACTTTGTGAAGTTAGAAGAAAAGGTGAAGAAACAATTGATTTAAAAAGTGGACATGTACTCTATTATAAAGGCACAAATATTGGAAATACAAGTGGAGTAGGATTCATTATAAATAAAAAGTGGAAGAACAACATTGTGGAGATTGATGGTGTATCGGACAGAGTGGCAAGATTAGTTATACAACTTAATAGCAGATACCAAATGCAGATAATTCAGGTTTATGCCCCAACAAGTTCTCATAGTGATGAAGTAGTAGAAGATTTTTATATGGATGTACAAAAGGCTTTTGATCAGAGTAAACAACATTTTAAAATTGTTATGGGAGACTTTAATGCTAGAATTGGTAAACAAATGAAAGATGAAAGTGCTGTAGGTAATTTTGGTTATGGTAATAGAAATGAGAGAGGACATAGACTTGTGGAGTTTGCAGAAAAAGAAAAACTTTATATTATGAATTCTTTTTTTGAGAAAAATGTTAAAAGGAAATGGACATGGAAGCATCCAAATGAAGGTACACCAGAATTGGATTATATTTTGACTAACAGAAAATACATATTTCAAGATTGTAATGTTCTTAATAAATTTAACACAGGAAGTGATCATCGATTAGTAAGATGTAAGATACATGTTAATGCAAAACTAGAGAGACAAAAATTATTAAGAAAAACAATATTTACAGTTGATATTCCTAATCTTCAGAAACATTCTAATGAATTTAAATTAGAACTTACAAATCGGTTTCAAGTATTAGTAGATTTTGAACATGATTCAGATTTGAATGAAATTAATATGAAAATAACTGATACACTTTTAAAAACTGCAACAAAAATAGCTGGTAGAAAAAAGCAGCAATTGACCAATAAAATTTCTACTGAGACTAGAGAATTTATGAAGAAAAGAAGGAATATGAAGATATACAAAAATGATGCATTAAAAAGGATTGAATATCTTGAATTTTGTAAAATGGTGCGGAAAAGAGTTGAAAATGATATAAGAAAGTATAACTGTGAACTAGCAAGGAAAGCTGTAGAAGAAAATAAAAGTCTCAAGAATGTAAAACAACATTTTGGTATTGGTAGGAAATTTATATCTGCAATAAGAAAAAAAATGGAATTATTACTAAAAAGAGAGATGACATCATGAAATGGGTAGAAGACTTTTATCAAGAATTATATAGTAATAAAGAACAAGTACCTCCTATATCTATTACATCTTTCAAATTGCCCAGAATTTTAAATGAAGAAGTGAGACATGCAATTAAATGTATGAAGAAAGGAAAGGCTCCAGGTAATGATGGAATTATAATTGATATATTAAAAGAAGCAGGTGAAGAAATAGAAATATTTTTAGCAAAGTTATATACCAAATGTCTAAATGATAAAGATGTACCCGATGATTGGAAGAATGCAGTAATAATATTAATATTTAAAAAAGGTGATAAAGAAGATATTAAAAATTACAGACCTATCAGCCTTTCATCAGTTTTATACAAAAATTTTACCAAGATAAATTACACCTCTTCTACAGAGAACATTAAGATTTCCACCAATTTAAAAGTGGTTTTACTACAGTATATCATATCCAGGTATTGAGAGAAGTTATAGAAAAAATAAATGAATATGAGTTTCCATTATATTTTGGATTTGTAGATTATAAAAAGGCATTTGATTCTATAAAGATTTCTTCAGTAATTAAAGCATTGGATCATCAAGGTATAGATCCAGGATATTGTCAAATTTTAAAGAATATTTATAAAAATGCAACCGCGATAATTAGATTACATATTGATACTGGGAAAGTCAACACTGAGAAGAGTGTAAGACAAGGTGACTCCATATTCCAAAACTTTTTACAGCAGTTCTTACTTATGGATCTGAGACTTGAACACTTAATAGAAGAGCAATACAGAGACTTCAGACCACTCAAAGAAGTATGGAAAGATGCATGATGGGAGAAACAAGAAGAGATCGAAAACACAATGTATGAGTAAGAGAACAAACAGGTGTTACTGACCTCATTGAAAAAATTAAAAGATTGAAGTGGAATTGGGCTGGACATATTGCTAGAATAGATGATAATAGATGGACAATTGAAGTCTTAAATTATTTTCTTATTTATATTTTCATTATAATACCAATTATTTTAAAGATTACAAAGATCATAAAACAAGTAACATAAAACTCAATAATAATAATAATTAGGCCAAAATATTTTAATAATAATTTTAATGTGATAGATGTATTTACATACTGCTACATAAAAAATAAATATAGATGAAGTATTTGACACAGCAATTCTTAGATCTTTTTTTAATGTTTCCATTGATAAACAAGATCTAATTAGCAATGATGATAAGAATACAGTTTTGCAAAGATATGTGGAAGCAAACAGAACTAGAATATCTAAGGCTGTGTTTAACAGTGAAGGATATTCTTTTTGTCTCTGGATCCAAAATTCTGACATTTTTATTACAAAATTTCCAATTTAACAGTAAAATCTTGGTACTCATATATTGTATGGATGGAGTAAATGGTATTCTTATCCAGTAATATTCTTTGTAGTCATTTAAATTTAAGAAAATATGTTTAAAAAAATTACTGAATTTGTAATGTGGTCAATTATTATCATTTCACGTTTTTGCTGATAATAAATATTATTTTTGTCAAGAAATTCATGGAGAGATGCAAACATTCCTGTATTGTTAGCCTAAAATCTTTTAACCATGCAAAAAATTTATTTTGAAGTACTTACAATTTTGTGTTGAGGTTTAATACAATGATACTTTTTCTTTATAGAAAAAGACACAATTCATTTTCAAAAAAATCCACCAGGTAATGAAAGAAATATATCCAAATTCGATCCGAAAAATGAGATGCTAATGTGGAATTTTAACTGAGAAGAATAATTTGTAATTCATCTTTTAATAGTAAACCTCTTTTTAGAACTTTACCATGGGATAGCCATCTTACTTCTGTATGATATAAAAAAGATTCATAATTGAAATCTATCTCTTGGTATAAAATTCAAAAGGTTTTTGAATATATTAGTGGTGGTAATTTTATATAATTAACTATTGTGAACATTCTGATAACAATTTACTAAGTAATTCTTCATTATGTCATAATATTAGGTTATCTCTGTGGATAATGCAATAAATATATCTTGCATTCAGACAAATATTTTTTAATTCTCTTACAATTCTTAAAATTTTGCCAGCCATGACTGCAACTCCACCTGCGCAAATCCCAGGACACTTTTGCCATTCAAGTTCATTTTCTTTCAAAAATGTTATTCACCTTTTCAAATATATTTATTCCTTTAGTTGCAATGAAGAAGTTTCTACAAATAGCAGACCTTCATGAATTTTCCAATTATGCAGGTGTTCTGACAAAAAACCATTAAGTTAGCATCATTCATATTGTCAATTGAATAATCAAATTGTATCACAAATAGAGTACTTTGCTTGATTCATGATAGTAGCATATATATATAATCAACAATACTATCTATCCTTACACTATTGGACAAAGGGATTTTTTTAATGGGTCTGATATTTTGGAACCACTGAAATTTTTATTGTCGTTGCTAACACTTTACCAACTAAGTAACATTATTTTTATATTTTAGCAATTAATAGAGTAATTTTGAAGAAAGCTTTTATTGGTTGGTCATTTAATTTAATATGCTTTGTAAAACTTATTTTGATGTTTTAATTCATCAATCTTTCAAAAAATTATTGTCTTATTCCTAAATTCACTATGCACAATATCTAAAGTAGTGGCTAGGTTTTCCAAGTCTCATAAATTCATTTGACAACTTTTTCTGATAGATTGCACACATAGTCTTCTGTGAATAACCCTTTCTGCCACTTATCACCAAGTATTAAAAATGATATTGCTAAGTCTTCCACTTTCACTAAATATAAAACACCAATCACCATTGATTTTGACTGGCTGATCACTGTAAATACCTTGTAATTATGAATACAAGTACGAAGTATATACTGAACTTTTAGATGTAATTAGAAAGAGTTTAAACATTGATTATATATATATATATATATGTGTGTGTGTGTGTGTGTGTGAGAGAGAGAGAGAGAGAGATGATTATTTGGATCAGCTGGTGAAAGCTGGTTCAGTAAGAAATATGTATATTGGAGATCATTTATCTTTTTTACATGTATGTGGTCATATGGGGTGAATAGCTGAAGGGATCTTGAAAGACTGTGTTCAAATCCTCTCTAATTACATTTAAAAGTTCAGTGTATACATTATACTTCTATTCATATATTACAGATTCAGCCAGAATTCTGCCTATCCCTCTTCTTATTAAGGTCCTACATATGAGGGATCAGAGTGACTTAAAGTCAACATGAATATGACAACAATATCGGCATCAACAAGGGATTTAAGCATTCCATCATCAGAATTTCAGTGAAATAAATGGCTGAACAGTTGGAGGGTGGAGAAGACTAAAGCCTGACCATTGAAGTTTGAAGATTTACCATCTTAATATAAACTAAACACTCATTATATTTGGGAGATGACGATGTGGACCAATTGGTGAGTACTGGTTCAATACAAAATATATATATTAAAAATCATTTATCTTTTTCACATGTATGTGGTTACATGTGTCAGTTATATAGCATGGAGTGTATAGCTGAACAGAGCTTCAAAGTCTGTGATCAAATCCCCTCTAATAAATATATTGTTTTTATTAACCAATTATTCATCTTGGTATTAAATTTTTAATAAATAATTACTAAATATAATATTCCCTGTGATATTTATTACAAAGCAAAAATATTCCCTGGTGTTTGTAGTGCTAACATACATGAATCATAGCTCAAGCTATGTAGTGTAATAGGTAAGTTTTTACATTAAATTTAAAAAAATATATATCTATATATAAAAATAAATCTAATCTATTTCTAATTTAAAAATTTGAAATCCTCTTGACAATATCTGCACCCCAGTTTAATAGGTTTTGATCTAGAGAATGCCAAATTTGAGGCATAATCTTATAAGCACAACTGCATGCGCATACGTGAAGTGTTAAAATAACTATAATTATAACAATAAATGCTGGAATCATTACAACAATGCTTATCATTATCGATACTCATGACCATCCAACGTACCCTATAACCTACACTCCCAACACTGCTCATATACATTACATGAGCGAAATGCCCAGGCGCCAGTTCTATTAATGAATAGAACAATATAACAAGATATATAATACAAAACTATTATTGAGACTCTATATTTAAGTTTATGTTCAGTTCAGCTCAGTGGGAGGCTATAGGCAGTTCATAAGATATATAATGATAAATAAATGAGAGAAGAAATATTACAAACACTAAATATAATGTAAATCCTTTTATTAATTAATTGTATGATAAAGAATCATGTTTATCGGTTCAGTCTATTAAAATATACTTAAAACTTAATTTCTTCCCTCATCCAAATATAACATATATCAGCTTGCTATAATTATAATACTAAACAATTCTATGACTTGGCATATCACAATCTAAACATCTACTTTAATGCCAATCAAGAAATAAACAATAAGATCTCAGGGAATTTAACAAACACAGTTGAATTAAATAAATACATTGGCCCATAAGTTATAATTCTAAAGTGTGATAAAAATGTAATGAAACAAATTGACTAAAATATTCTACTGTGTTTCAATGATAAGAGAATGACAGAAATAGGGTATTTTAATTTCATATCATCATCTAACAAATATACTAACTTGGCAACCCTTCTAATACGTTTATCCAGTGGCAAATGTTCCTTATAATGTTTGGATTAAGTAAAAACAATATTGTCAGACACCAGAAGATTTAATATTATAAATCTAAAATAATATATCTATTTTATAATAGATTTATTACGATAGAATGACAGCCTGTTAAGCTAGTTGCGCAACTAGCTTAACAGGCTGTCATTCTATCGTAATTATAATCGCACGCAAGACGTTATAAAATAAATGCTTATTCATGTATATAATAGATTTATGAAATGTAGAGATGTGGAAATGGAAAACACGAATGCAAATTTTTCACTGGAGATCTTTGTTAAATAGCTCTCTTTAGCAAAAAAGGTCATTTTTTTTCACAAGATTACTCCCATGCTTCCTTTCTATCTAAGCTAATTACATATTCAAAAAAAAATCTTTTTTTAAAAAAAAAAACCATTTTGATTAAATCAAGACAAAAAATAATAAAATAAATAGCTTTTACAAACTTGAAAGAAAAATGAATATTAATTAACTATTAAACAAAAATGATTCTAGTACCATGAATGTATGTGCTACCAATAAACTAGTTGTTAACATCATAAGAACTAAAAAGTGAACTTTAAATGATTTTCATTGTCTTAGTAATTATAAACATGTCCACAAAACATATATATGTATCCATAATATAGTTAATCCAGAGCTAGTTTTGGGATAACAACAACCATGAGACTATGAAGAAGTACAAACACACAATTTATATTTATATTAAATAATTTTACAGAACTAACTTGCAATAATAATTATTAAATTCACTGATTAAGAGGTAGTAAAAATAGTAAAAAAAAAATATTAAAGTTTGATAAATACTCTACTTTACAAATAAATCACTGATTTTGACTATTGACAAATATTTGCAAATATTTCAATAATACAGAGATAAATAAATAAGTGGTTTACATAATGCAGACATATATATATATATATATATATATATATATATATATATATATATATATATATATATATATATATTGTACTACTGAAATTTGAGATATACTTCAGTATGTTGTATGATGTCAGACTTTTTTTTCTTTCTTTCTTGTTTGATTTTTGGATGGAGTATATGTTAAGAAACCTAGTTGTTTTCTTAAGATTTCCTTTTTACTTAAGTCAATCACAAATGAAAGCAAACCAATAATAGTAGTAAAATAGAAAATATTATCAACTCTCAATCCAAGGCATATTTCTCTCTTTACCTCAAAATTTCACTAATTAACATACTAACAATCAAAATTACATGCTATAAGTCCTATTATTTTATTTACCAAAAAATCCACAATCACATTACTTCCTTCATAAAAAACTATTGGTGAGAGACATGAGCTATATCTCTGAAAAGATTAAAAGATCAATTAACTCACAATAGTTTGGGTCTATTTATGAAACATTGAACTATGTTGCTATGACAACAATAATATGAATAAAAAATTCTTTACTATTAATTGTATTGTATGATTGTGAATTGACTTCATTTATTTAAAAAAAAAAAAAAAAATACATCAATAATAAAGCTTATAGTTTGGATGGAATTATTATTCTTTTGTTATATGTTTTTGTTTTGTTACTGCAGTCATGATAGTAAATTATAAACAATACGAATACATTTTTTATTTTTTTTCCGTATGTCATAGCATCTGCCGGGACACGAACCCACACCCGTCTGCAACCAACTACTTGCTTGCATGGCGGCTGCGATACCTCTCGGCTAACAACGCAAGACTACGAATAAATATTTAATATTTCAATTTTAATATTTCAAATATATTTGTTCTTTTAAAGAAAATATTTTAAAAAATATATTTCCAGTGTAATATATTGAAAATGTGATGTAAATTATTTAATTTTTGTTAGAATGAAAAATAGTATTGGTATTACAAAATGTAAATTTTTGTTGCATGTAATAATAATTCTTAAATATTTATTTTATCTATTATATAATAAATATTTTTATTCATGGAATCCTACCAGAAATCACTTAAGGAATGAAAATAGAGAGCTGCTATAGTTAAAAACAGTTATGTGCAAGCATAAGAAATGGTGATTATGTGACTACTATAGTTATACTATTGCCATTAAAAAATCTTATAAATAGAACTAAATAATTTGAATTCATTTTCTTTCTTGTTTGTGCTTTAAACAGAAGCACATATAAATTTCTTTATATGACTTTCTTTTTATTTCCTTTAAAGTATATAGTTGACAGAACAAAATGGAGGGGTAAGAATCAACATCATCTGTCCATGAACCAGGCAGCATATCAAGAAAATTTTATGGGTAAACACCAATTTATTGTAAAAAGAAAAATCATCAAAATTACTTCATTGCATTGTAAACCATCAGAATGTTTTTATTCTATAAAATGGACATTACCTATATTTTAAAGATAGACTACAAATGCCAGAAGGTGTACAAGAGTGATGTCTACCTGTCTCTGTAATTTTATTAGATCGATTGATCAATTTTTTTAAAGATATGAATCAGTTTAATTTCCCATCATATCATCCTATATAAAGGTAGCACCTATTCATTCATAACATTTTGAAATAATATTTATTCATGAAAGGATATATCTTCATATATATCATTGTAAATATAAACTAGTACTTATATATGTAGTGACATATAAATCAAGCAGTATTATTTGAAAGAATAATTTGGATATATATATAAAAGATTGGGATTGATAAAATGTACTTTTGATTTAAATGGTTCATGAACAAAGACATACTATTGATGTATAGTTTGAAATAAACATCAAAACTGTGATGCCATTTGGAAATACAGTATTTAACAGCTCTCATTCAGGTCATTTATTTATGTCATTATTATTGATATATATATATATGTGTTTACTTTCATTTAAAAATGTATTGTATTTATTGATAAATAGCATATAATTTTAGTTAAATAATAATCTATTTTCATAACAAAATATAAGTTATGTTTTCCTAAATTTAAACTTATATAGGTGGCAGAGTAATTGTTATTTTAATATTTAAAAATATTCATTTTCTTTCATTTATTGATTTTCAATTAACTTCAGGTGTAGCACTTAGATTAAAAGTTCAAAAAGATCACCATTAGTATTCACTTTATTTTGTTCTCTTAAATTTATATTAATAAATAATTAGATTCACCATTGTATATATATATTATTCTATGTAATATTTAAATCAATATATATTAAAATACAGTAAAATCCACTTAAATTATAGTTATTTTATTAAAAGTACTTTTGCAATTATATAACGTTGAATAATCAAAACGAGACATTTTACCTTTATTCAACTTGCATAATTTTTATATTTTTATAATCAAATTTAAATCCATATTTAAAAGATTTATTATGATCAAATACAACAGATGATGAAAGTTTATTTACCTCTTTTCCTTTTTGTTTCTCGTTTTAAATTCTATTATATAACAGCATATGCTCTTTTATTGTCTTCTCCAATGTACATTTAGATTCACTGATATACTGTAAGCCACATTTATTTATCAATTTATATAGAATACAATTTTGATTAAAATTTGAATTTTGAATTTTAGAGTTATTAATTAATCTATTTGTATTATTTGTTGAGAAAAATTTGGGTTAAAAAAAAGTATGAAAGTCCTGCAATATATTTTTGTCTGAATAATTAATATATTCAATATATTTCAATTATTGTCAATTAAAAATTAAAATTTTAAACATTTGACTCCATAAATAAGGCTTGACAAAATAATTTTTTATTATATATATATATAAAGTATATATGAAGATGTACATATTAAATTCTCTATACCTTGGAAAGTATGAATGTCCTGCAATATATTTTTGTCTTACAGACATATATGTTTTGTATTCGTATTAAATAATTTACTGTACATTCAATTAGATTGTGTACATATTGATTGTTTAAGATCTATTCATCATACATATACATTATATAATTGATATTTATTTAATAATAAAATTTAATTTAACTTAAATAACATGATTTCATTGATTAATAACATTCGAGTGAGACAAGATAAACTGTCTATACAATAAAATTGATTTGAAATAATTATATCACATAATCCAGAAATCAAATCCCAGGATTGATAAGTGAGTATGGTTCTATTTGTTTTGTATTGAATTCTATATTTATTATCTGATTAGATATAAACTTTATATGATAATCACAATCAAATATTTGCATGTTTTATCTAAATTATTATTGATTGGATAAGTACTGCAATGAGTTCAGGGGTGGTCAATAAGATCTTAATCTTATTCAATTATAAAGATAGTAGCATATATAGTTTATAAGTCAGAATGATTTGCTTTAATTATATTTAAAATTTAGTTGATGTGGATTGTAAATCCAATTAACTATTAAATTTTAATATTCATACTTTAATTATAATAAATGATAATTCCTTTTATATGTTTTGATTATTATAATACACAGTTTTAATAATTTAGTTACAGGAAATTTAACATAAGTTAATATGATTAGTTATTTGTACTTAAGTAAATATCTAACAGAAATATACTGTTTCTTTTATATAGTGGTATGATTAGATATTCTAGATTCAAGATTATCTAGTAGGTTCATTGATATTACATCATTATTGAGTATTTCATTTTATTATAATTAGCTTAACTAGCAAGAGTAAAATCAATACAAAAATATAGCATGGGGAAATTAGTGTAATTTAATATTCCATTTAATTAGGATTTAAAATTAATTATTGAGTCATATATTTAAATATTATACATATTGTAAACATACAGGACATACTAAAGTCGTTTTTTCAATCATTCATGAATTATTTTATTTAGATATGAACATCATTAAATTTTAGTATAAGTTTGTATTATTAATAAGCAATGTTTGATTCATTGGGTATACCAGAATTTAGTTCTTGAATAATTTATCATTATTTTCATTTGATTATAAGTGAAATATATCTTAAGCATATATTGTTGTTTTGATATTTGGTTTAATTGCTTTATTTTAATCTAGTTTAAGTAGGGTTTATATTTATGATATCTGAAATCATAATTTTGTTTGTTTTCTATTTATTCAAAATACTATTTGAACTCATGATGCTATAATAAAGATTATCATCGCTGTTTTGTTTTGATATAGTTAACAGTTGGATATGTGATTAGATAAAAGATTCTTTTATGTATTGAATAATTATTTATTGATTGGTATTCATTTAGCTTAGTTTGTTATATTCATTCCATTATGAATGATACTATTATTCATGGGCATTGTAAAATTTAATATTATTTTTCTTTTATTTATATTTAATTCAGTTGCAAATGATGTCCAAATTCAGGGCTCATTTTTATACTGTTATATAGGGCAACCAATGACTGGGGTATATTTTATTCAGGCTATATTAAAGTTATTATTTCCCATTGCACATTTTCGATCTGTTACAAATGCCACCCAAATCATTGGGACTGTAAGAGAGGTTAGCAAACACACACATTTATTTTGTTACAAATGCCACTACAATTTGCAGAGCATAATTAAACAGGATCACTCTATGAAGGCCTTATCATATCTGATCTGTTACCAATGGTGTCCTAATTTTAAGGGCAATAATAAAGATTATTTCATCTTCTTTTTTCATATTAGTTATAAAATGCTGCCCAAACCTCTAGAGCAACTTTTTATTCTGTTACAATATATATATATATATATATATATATATATAACTCCGAATATATATATATATATATATAATATATATATATATATATTCGGAGAAATTAATTTGCTTCTGACTATATGGAATTAGGATATAATAATAAATTTATTAGGAATACTATATTTACTAATATCTATAAATCTGTTAATAATAAAAATGTAAGTGTTAAAGGAAATAAGAAGTTTATTTTTTTGCCATATAAGTCATCAATTAGTAAACTGACTTATAAGAATAGATTTTTGTTGGGTGGTATGAAAATGGCTAGGGAAAAAAGACCTGAATTTATATTCATTACTAAATAGTTCAAACAGTCAACTGATTAGCAAGTCTATTCCTAAGGTAGTTTATTAGATTCCTTGCAGTTGTCATAAAATGCATATATGCCAGAGTAAATTAAATATTAATGAAAGAGTTAAAGGTCATAAGAGTAGAGTTAAAAATAGATACCATAACTCAGCTTTAACTGAGGTTTAAAGTTTATATCTGTGTTAGAGATAATCTCTAATTTAATAAATGATTAGTAGTAGTCATTATTGTATTTATCTGAGGTGGATGGTATCATAGTAGTGAGTGGAGTGAGTTGTAAATAAAAATGTAACAATATATTCATGAACTGAATACAGATCATAAAATATTATTTGACAATGCAGAGGTTATCTTTTATGAAAAAAAAATGAATTGAAAACAAGAGTTTAATTTTTTTTTTTTTTTAATCTGAGCCAATCAATCTCATAAAGACATCCTTTGATGCTAAAGGAAGTTTTTTGCTGAAGTGAATGATGGGACGGTTATTTTCTTTTGTGTATATATGATGTATGTTTAATTGAATTTCCCTAGAAAAAAATCTATTTGCTAATAAGTAAAACCAAGATTGTGGAAGAATTTTAGTAAAATTTTGGTTTTTGGCTAGGATTGTAATGTTATATGAATTTCTATTTTATATTATATATGTAAGCATATGTATATAGAACATGTCTTGATATATATATATATGGCATATCTTGATATATTAGCAAATTTTCATGGATTAATCTACTAATAGAAAAAGAAATAATTAATAAGAGGAGTCTTATAGTAGTGATATCCATTCTCAAAACCTTTATATATAAATATAGAATATATTTTCATGTGGCAGCAAATTTTCACGGACTACCACGCAAATGGAACAAATATCACTAATAGTAGAAAGGTCTATGGTCAAGACCTTTGTACATAAACATAAGGTATATATTATCTTAATGTACCAATAAATTTTCATACTAAAGGAAGCAGAAATAACTAATCATAACTGGGTATGATAGATAGCAGTGACCTCTACTATCAAAACCTTTATACATAAATAGCGGCGAATATTGATGTACCAACAAATTGCCACACACTAGTCTCTAATGAAAGTAAAAATAATTAATAGACAAAGACTCATAGCCACAGCAGTGACATCTAGCATCAACATCTTTATACATCAATATATGGTATATCTATTACATACACAAACATCAACTAATGAACCTTTCATTTATATAATTTTTTGAGGTCACATAGCTCTGCGGATTAGCAGAATTGAATATAGTATTTATTTTGTATTTTTTTTTTAAAAAAAACGTCCATTTGAAATTATTTTCCTCAAGATTAATCTTTACTTCACACACAGTATATAATCGCACAGAGACCTTCTCCTACACATTTTACTAAAATAAAATTCAGCCAATTAAGCTATTATGTAATTTACTTACTTGTTAATATTTTATATAACGGCTTCATTTTTATCCCAAAATGATTTTATATTTATAAAACAATCAGAAATAACTTTTGAGATGTATATTTTAACTTTGATCTTTAATTAAACAACTAGTATTTTTTTAAATCAAACCTAGATTCAAATTAAAACAAAATATTGATTCCATTTTCAATAATTTCGCATTCTAATTATTTGTAGCGGTTGATTAGTCGGACGATGTAATAACTACATTTATCTTTTCAATTAAATATATTAAAAGTTTAAAAGAATCAGGAACATGTTTGGCTAGACTTTAATATTAGTTATTATGAGACTAAAGAAAATTTATATCTGGTGCTTATATTTTTTTTGTTCCCACATCCTATTTTTAAATAATTATTTCAATTTCTCTCCCTATTTATTTCATCTGTTCTATTTATCCATATGTTGAATTAATTACCGGTCTAGTAAAATGAGTAGATAACTGTTCATTAAATATTTGTTAAAACAAATTTAACTGAAAGATGAATCTTGATTTCTAACTACTTTATATCTAGAAGCATATTAAATATTTATACTGAATCAGTCCACACAAGTTTATAACTGAAACACACAGGCTTATTATATACCTGTGTCTATATATGTAATATATAGAGTATATGAGCACAGACTTTCACACGACCCACCACTCTCCACACTATGTGTTCAAGTGTATCAGTGTTATGAGGTAGTGTGGAGAGTGGTGAGTTGTGTGAAAGTCTGTGCTCATATACACTATATATTACATATATAAACACAGGTATATAATAAGCCTGTGTGTTTCAGTTATCACATAGTAGAGATGTCTGCCCATCCCTTATATATGTATTAAATGGATTATGTCCTGTACATGAGGGGTCAGATTGATCTTAGGTCAACATGGGTGTGACAAGAATCTCGGCCTCAGGGTGGCCTTTGAGCATTCCATCATCAGATTTTCAATTGGATGGACGGTTGAAGAGTTGGAGTGTGGAGTGGATTGAAGCCTGTCCATTAAAGTATGAGGATTAGCTATCTTAATATATATCTGAGCACTTATAGCATATATGTGTAGAGATGATAATCTGGACTAACTGATGATTGCTGGTTTAGCATAAAATACGTATATTGGTGATTATTTATCTTTTCAACATATATGTGTTCAAGTGTATCAGTGTTATGAGATAGTGTGGAGAGTGGTGGGTTGTGTGAAAATCTGTGCTCATATTCCCTATATATTACAAGTTTACAATGGGTTAGGATTCAAAAAGAGAAAAAATCAGATCAAGTGAATGAATTGCCATGTTCCGCTTGTTTTGCATGCTTTCTAAACTTCAAGTAATTGAACCTAAGATAAAGTAAGAAAAATTAGCTATCGACAACAAGTAAGAAATATAACCTCTAGTATCAACGATTTCTTATCTACACTTTCATTATCCGTTATTTAAAATATTGAATAAAAAAAACAAATGTTAAATCATTATTAAGGCAACAACTTTCTACAAATAGACTACAGAGTTAATAATATTTCATTTCAGTTATTAAAAAAAACAAATGGAAGCAATTATTTAAATCAAGCAATCTTATTCTATTGAATCACCCTCCGCTACTTCCTTATTGAAAATGCTGATAAATTTAATACTTTTATTTTCTTCTTCCTCTTAGCAATTCTATTTTTAAAAATTAAGTTGTTTTTTTTTAATTCTAGAATGATTTCTTTTTTGCTCCCCGCTGAGTAAAAAAAAATTAAAACAATCATCTTACTTCAATAGGACTTCCTCATTAAGTTCTATAATCAGAACCCACTCCACTAATTCCTGAGCTTAAACTTCCAAATTCCTAAGCAGAAAACCTTTTGATTTGTATTTCTCTTTAATACTGTGTTTAAAAATGTGTAAATGTATTATTAATAACTGACATTATAGATGTGTGTACATACCACACATACATGTTAAAAACATATACATTACTATCTATAAATTTCATTGATTATGGCATGATTTAAAATAAAATGTCATAAGTACAGGACCACAACTATATAGCATCTTAATAATGTAAGGAACTTTATTTGATGATGCAGTTCCAAATTAGAGATCCTAGCTGATATGAAGCAATGGTAAACTATCATCAAGAATACTAGTCATTTTCTGTTATTGTCCAGTTTAGGCCATATCTAGTTGAACTTTCTTCCAGCCAGAATCAACTACTAATTAAGCCATTATAGCATTAAAGATTGGCAGGATTCTTGTTATATGTTAGTTAAATAGTTTAACTATTAAGACTGTTTAAATCATAATTAACTCTGAAAACAGCCAACTGGATATGACCAAAACATCACTAAATTAACATAATAATAATTTAATCAGAAAAAAAATGGGCATATATGATGGTTATATGATTTTTTATCATTTTATGGATATTTGTGCATGGTAAAGCATAAAAAATTGTGATTTTTATCATATAAGTGAGACAATGATTTTTTTTAAAAAAAAAAAAATTTAATATTGCAAATTTAATAAATATAATTTTGGATTTGATTGCAATTTTAGTTTCGGATAAAGAAATAAAATTTGGTGGAGATTTTATGAAGAACTAACTATAGAATAGTAAGAAAAATCAAATCATACATCACATGACTTAATTTAATAAGCTTGTATTACAAATCTAATATAATGAGAGTTCTAATAGTTCTAAACAAGCTTTTCCGATAAATGTCTTAGGAGAAAGCATTTAAAATCTCTATCTAGAATTAACTCTATCCCCAAACTGATTTCAAGCTAATGGCTCTCATCAGTGAGATGCTAGGATATTTAGGCACTAGATGTAAAATGCAACTCAAGTGCAGCATATAGCTATTTAAGTTAGATAGCTGGATTTGCAGACAGATGTCTGAAAATTTCAGATTTTCTACTTAATAGTTAAGTATTAGATAAATGCTGTGCTTGAGTTATTTTTTAAATCTAATATCTAAATATCCTAATGCCTCACTGATGAGAGTCATTAGCTCGAAACTGGTTTGGGGATATTGATAATTTTAGACAGATTTTAAATGCTTCCCTCTGCAACATCAATAGGAGCTATTAACACACTCATTATATTAGAACTATAGAATAAAAGTTAATGCAGCCATAAAAAGTGCTGATGAAATGCATGATACTCATAAGTAAATATGTTTAAAATATCATTACTTTAAAAAAAAAATGTTTTCGTGAAAATAATATTACTTGTATTAAGGAGGTTAAAGATGAAAGATTATGTTTAATGTGTAAGGATAAATATAGAAAAAGTTTGCTAATAAATTACAATTTACATTACTGGGTACTTATCCATTGATATAATGAGTATGAAGTTTGTCAATTCTATATTTAAATTTCATTTAAATCAATTGTTTAATAGAAAATTGTAATTAGTTATTTATCCATCAACTGCCAAGATTTATGAAAATTTAAAAATACATAAGGATTTTGTTCAATTTTGGAAGATATGTTGGAAGGTTTTTCAAGATGAATGAGGTTTTTGGTAATCATACAATTTCATCATCATTTGATTTGGTCAAAAAAAGTTGATGTGCTGATTTCAGTGGAAGAAAATAATTGACATTGCTAATAGAAATGAATATTCTTTATCTTTAAAAGAAAATAATATAAGAAAAAATAATTTAGAAATTCATTCTTTTGATGTTCTTATGTGATGAGGAAATATAGATTTAATGGGTGTTCATCGATATGAAACAGAAATTGAAAACGAAAATCCAAGTAACTGTCGATAAACTTGGATGCTAATAAAGAAGCATACAAGTTAAAATGTTTGTTTGTTAAAGATGTGTTAACATTTATTGACCAAAAAATTGCTAGCAATATCTGAATATCGATTGTGTAAATTGGACAAAGGCTGGCCCTTGGGAAAGCAAAATTATATGTAGTTATATATCAGTATATTATGAAGAGAACCCCTTATGGAAATTTTGTTAATTAGATATTAATGATTATTTTAGATGTTATAGTAAAATATTTTTTATCAAAATTAAATGAAACTGATAAGTTAATATGGGCTGCTACTTCTGATGACAATAATTATGGAGAGAATATAGTATGAACAATTGTGAGATGATCACAAAACCCTTATCAATTAGGGTATTTAAAATAAAAATTCATATAACATTACAATATTAGCCAAAAAAACAAAAATTTACTAAAATTCTTCCATAACCATGGTTTCATCCATTAACAAATAGACCTTTTCAAGTGAAATTCAACTAAACATAATACATATATATACAAAACAAAATAGCCTTCCCATCATCCACTTCAAAAACCAACTTCTTTTACATCAAAGGATATCTTAATGACATTAATGGCCTCAGATTCAAAACATTTTATCATCAAAGTTTCTTTTACTCTTCTTTTCAATTCATTTTTTTCATAAAAGATAACCTCTGCATTGTCAAATAATATTTTATGACCTGTATTCAGTTCATGAATATACAAAACTGAGTTTTGAGATCTATTTTTAACTCTATTCTTATGAACTTTAACACTTTCATTAAGTCTTAATGTACTCTGACCTATATAAATTTTCTGACAACTACAAAGAATCTTATATTCTATTCCAGGAATATATATGCTATCACACCATGAAAGTGACTTGGGAGAAAGGCCTGGATTTAAATTCATTACTAAATAGTTCAAAATAATCAACTCTTTGCAAATCTATTCCTGGTGTGTTTACAAGATTCCTTGTAATTGTCATAAAATTTATACATGTCAGAGTAAATTAAGTCGTAATGAAAGAATTAAAAATTCATAAGAGACGAGTTAAAAATAAATGTCATAATTGAACTTTCTATATTCATGAATTGAATACAGGTCATAAAATGTTATTTGACAATGCACAGGTTATCTTTTATGAAAAAAAGTGAATTGAAAAGAAGAATAAAAGAAATTTTGATGATAAAATATTTTGAATATGAGCCATTAATTTCATGAAGATATCCGTTGATGTTAAAAGGAAATTGGTTTTTGAAGTGAATTATGGGAAGGCTATTTTGTTTCGTATATATATATTATGTTTAGCTGAATTTCATTTAAAGAGGTCTATTGGTTAATAAATGAAACAATAGTTGTGGAAGAATTTTAGTAATTTTTTTGGACTAGTATTGTAACGTTATATGAATTTCTATTTTATTTATAATTTCTAGTACAGCGTTAGGCAGTATTTGTACATCTGAAATAAAATTTTCCTATTATGCATAAATTGGTATGATTTTTTTTTTTCATAGGTCATAGCATCGTCCGGGAGACGAACCCACAACAACCGTCTGCAGCCAACTGCTTGCTTGCAAGGCAGTTGCGCTGACCTCTCGGCTAACAATGCTTGACAAACTGGTATGATTTAGAACAATTTTATTCAGAAATAATATGCTGTAAAATCAATAACACGTCACGTGACTGACATTACATCCCATTATCTTAGCTTACACATTGCATATTTATTAGCATATTCTTTTATTCTCTCCCCCCAGTTTCATACTAGCTAGTGTAAGCTTACACTGGATGGTATAAAAGAGAATAAAACGATTTGTTAAAAATATATTGTGCAAATTTCAACGGGACAAGTTATCCAATATCGAAATATATGTTAATAAATTGTTGGAATTTAAAATATAATAGTAAAGACATTTTAAACATATTATATAAATTTGCAGTAGATGGAGATGAAAAAAATATTGAAGAGAAAACATGGATTTCACTATCATATATATAAATAATAATGAATAGTAGGATTATATCATTTGTTGTTATTTTAATGTAGGGCTAAATAAGATTAATTATTAAATAACAATGTCATTGTGCTATTATACATAAATTATGGAAAGTTGGCCATTCACATGGAAATATTACTATTGTATGACTTGAATGAATTTTTCTTTTTAAATTTTAACTGTAAAATACTACTCAGTATAGCAAGCATAATGTAAACAGTGTGAATCCGTTATTTATTTGTATATATTGATATTTTAAATATTGTAGAGTTAAATTTAAGTTTTGTTATTTAAATATGAGTGCTTAAATATTTTATTTGAAGATGTGAAGTAAAAAAAATATTATTTTTTTAATTAATTTCTAATTTTATTAAATATTTTTTAATCATAAATAAGCGAAACCACACACATGAAAATTAGAGATACGGTAGGATGTTCTCTATTGTTAAGGAACCCTTAAACACACCCGTATGCGTAAGCTTGTGGTTAAGACCTGTAGAGGTCCCTACCTTCGCATTTTCAACCGCCATCCCTCACATATGTATGTATAAATGGATTATTCTCCTGGACATGAAGGGTCAGAATGACTAATATGTCAACATGGGTAGGATGACAACCTTGGTACTAACAAGGGCTTTGAACGTTCCATCATCAGATTTTCAATAAAATGGAAGGCTAAAGAGTTGTGAGTTGGAATAGTTTGAAGCCTGTCCATTAAAGTATGGAGATTGGCTATCTTAATATAAAGCTGAGCACTGATTATATATATGTGTGAGGATAGTAATCTAGACCAACTGATGATTGCTGGTTTAGCATGAAATACGTATATTGGTGATTATTTATCTTTTCAACATGTGTGTGATCAGGTGGGTCAGCAATATGAGATGGCACTGAGAGAAGTGGGTCGTGTAAAAGTCTGAGTTCGAATCTCATCTATATTACATATATAAATGCAGGTTTAAGTCTGTACAATGTATTAACTACACTTATTGTAAAAATAATATTAATTAAATATAATTCTAGAATGAAATATGTATAAAAGTAAAATTTAAACTGCATTTTAAAAACTTTCTAAATAAAAGTCTAATGTAGGTTGTAAAAGTTCAGGGCTATATCAAAAGACGTAGCAGACATTAATTAACTCCATTATAATTACATTCGGACCCTAGCAGACATTAATGAACCCAATTATAAATGTTCTGAATTACATTCGAACCGTAATTGATCATAACAAACAGATATTCTTGAGGTTTATGGAGACATAGTTTTCTTTAAATTATTAAAAGATAAAGACATGATGTGTTATTCTAATTAGAAGAAATAATGTTTCAAATTATGTTTATCTAAATAATATCAATAATAAAATTTAATGATATTTTTATATTCTCAAGTTGCTCTAATGTATTTTTTTTAAAAAATCAAAGTACATATTTGTTTAAAATAAATGACAAATTCTAAGTACTATATTTCACTTTTTATTTATTAAATTCAATCATTTCAAAATTTAAAGCACTGGCATTGAAATAAGGCAGAATCGAAAAACTGTTTCAAAAATAAAAAATAATTGCCTTCTAGCTTTTTATTAAGACATCAATTATCTTTGTTGGTAATATGTTTCTATATTTTTTAGCCATACACAATTTTGAAATATTAATTAGATATCAAAAATAATTTTCATCACTAGATAAGAAAATCATACATAATTGGTATTGCAAATGGGTCAAGAAGAAAAGAATGACCAAAAGTGTTATAGATAAGTAACATCACAAAATGGAAAGAATTAACACTACTGAAAGCATATATGTAGAAATGAGGAATGGCTCAGAATGACCTATCAGGCAGATGATGATGATAAATTCTTTGTTTATTTCTAATAACAAAAGTATTATTATAAAAACAAAAAATAACACTGTCAAAGAATCATTAGTGTAATTCCTGTGAAGGTGTGTAGAAAGAATTAGAAACATTCACTTTCCCTTTTCCAAGTCAGTGTTACATAACTCAAGAGTGTAAATATTATTTATTAAGCACAACCAGTACGTAATTAATGTCAAAGGCTGAACCTCTCGCATGCCCTTTTAGAATGCTTATATGACAGCCAATCAGAAATAATGATGACTGTATAGGGAGCTTTTAAGTCACAATACAAAACAGAGATTTTATAAGAAAAGGGTGGTTCCATCTTTCTCTTTACTTAAATTTTTATATATATATAAGCCAGTATGAAGCATGAAATTTAAGTAAAGAGAAAGGTGGAACCATCTTTTTCTTATAAAATCTCTGTCTTGTGTTGCGACTTAAGAGCTCCCTATACAGTCATCATTATATCTGATTGGCTGTCATATAAGCATTCTAAAAGTGCACGTGAAAGGTTTTCAGCCTTTCACTTTAATTACAACTCAAAAGATTAAATCTAAGACTAAAGATGATATACAGTAATTAAAAAAAACTTCAATAAAATTCTAATATAAAGTGTGAAAATTTCAGTACTTTAATTAATAATATGAATAACCGAAATAAATACAGTCAAAAATATCATTAATCCAATAACCCAGATTCCAGAATTTTATTCCATTGTGTATAGCAACCTCTTCTAGTATACACATATTGAAAAAAATCAGACAGCCCACTGTATATGACAGGAGTTCAGATTAACAATACTCAATTGGTATATAAAGTAGCAGTAGAGAAACTCATTAACACTAAGAATCAGATTACAAGCAATAAAAAAATAATTTCATGTCAGTTGTTTGGAAAATTGAGCTTGTTCAAGTATCAAAGTGAGTAGTTGTGAGTAACAATTTCCTATGAATGACTGAATTAAGATTTCTTTATTTTTTCCAAGTCTGTCATTTCCAGCTGCATGCCAAAACTGATCAAGACTTTGAAGTCAATCAATCCTATTTTATGCACTTCAAACAATCCTGGAAAATAGTCTTTCACAGGTCCCTTTCAGAATAGGATCGGAAAAGTACAAGTGCTGTTCATATTTGGTTTATAATCATCCAGCCCCAGAATAATGCAAATACACTAACTTGGTATACCTTTCTGCCATCTAATGATAAAAAATACAACAGTAATATAATATAAATTTAGTTTTTATTTTGTTCATAGATGTCAGATATAATCAGAGGATAAGAGAACATCTAAATTCAGTCATTCTTTGCACAATGGAATTAAAAATAAGTTCTTCGTTAATAAAAGCTATTTTTTTCATTTTCAATGTAGCATCATCTTAATGCTATTTTATTTTTATAATTATTAATGTTTTTTGAATCGGTGAAAACCCATGTGCCAGACCATAATTATTTTTAAATATGCCTAATGTGAGGTAAACATTCAGATATGCTTTTGTTATTTTCTCATTAAAATTCCAATATACTAACATTTTAAAAAAAAATTTCATTATTTTTATTAATTTGAAAAATGTTTTAAATAATAATAATTCCAAAAAATAATTTAATTTTGATACAAACTCTATTCAAATTAAAATTGCTTATAAAAATAAGTTAAGCATACATTTTAAGCATTGTCTTAATTATCATACCATTTACATCTTCTTAGACACTTTAACAATGCTTTTATTTGTATTATTTGTATTACACTAACAGTTTCAATTGTCCTGCAGTCATCATCAGAGCTACAATATTCAAATATATAATTATATTGTAGCTCTGATGATGACTGCAGGACAGTCGAAACTGTTAGTGTAATACAAATAATACAAATAAAAGTATTGATAAAGTGTCTAAAAAGGTGTAAATGGTATGATATGTTATAATAGAAATCAATACAAAGGAAAAGAAAAAGTAGAAAATTGCATTGTCTTAATTACATATAATCCTTTGCAAAAGGGTTAAGAAATATTATTGAAATATATAAAAATTAAAATTGACATATGTTATAAAGATTTTAAAGCAGGAGAAAAAAAGAATAATAAATTCCATTTTCTCAAAAGGAGTTTCTTTTAGTTATGCAAAAATGAACTGCTCAAAACAGTGTCAATTAAAAAAGAAAATGCTTATGCCTTTCCTTTGACAATCTAATCAACTAATTGCACTTCAGATAGGAAATTAAAATACCCAACAATTTATACAAATGTGAACCAAACAGTCCTTCTTATTTTGAACAGAAATTACTTCTAAAAAAATAAAAATATAGAAATATAGAAAAAATAATAAAGAAATAGTTTTATTCATGAAATACACAAAAAAAAATAGAACAAATGCACTGTAACATATAAAATAAAATTTCTTCAATTTTCACAGTATTCTAAATATTATGTGACTAAAACTAAAAACAGTCAAGTGTTGTTAGCCAAGAGGTCAGTACAGCAGACAGTTGCTGCGGGTTTGCAAGTAGACAGTTGCGGATTCGCTTCCCGGCCGATGCTATGACATATGGAAAAAACACTTAAAAGCACGAGTGAAAAATAATAATTTTAAACAATTACCTCATTTATATTTGAAATTAACTGGGAATATTTACTGCTAAAACTGAAAAAAATTATTTTTTACTTTTTAGTTTTTAAAAAAAAAAAAAAAATGAGTGAGTTTATATGAATACAAGTACTTTTTTAAAAAAAATATTTATATATATATTTTTCTGATTTTTATATATTTCCATAAATTAGGAATGAAGGGAAGTTTAGATACAATACAATACTACTAAATGGCAATATCAAAAAATGATTGCCCCTCCCCCTGTATAAAGTTACAAATTAAAAATTTTCACTAATATTTCACTAAAATTATTTACAAACTCTAAAATAATGTAATATCATTGCAAATACATATATACAAAAAGATCCAACAAAATCAGGACTTTGAAAGTGGGTGAAAACTGAGTTGAAAGATTTTATCCAAAATTACAAATAAAAAAGTACATTAAATAAAAGCATATAATATTTACAAATAATAATCTTTAGTGAAAACCAATTCAGCAATTTTCAATAATTTTCCAAAAACTATTTTATTATTTTATAGCCATTTATTCTTTAAAAGAAAAGACAAAACCTCTTCCCAATTGTAATCTATAAAAACTGGAATAATTAACAAAATCATCTTATGGGTCATGTGACATTTACACAACTTTTAAGAGTCATGAAAAATTTAATAATTCCACTCAGCTTAAATTTTATTTAAATTTCTTGGATGAAAATATGTTCTGGAATATTTAATTATGACATTCTATTAACTGGATTGATACATTTCCCTTTTCACTTTAGTAATCATTAAAATATATCTATATATTACAGCAATTTAAATTTATAAAGGGTATATTATCTGAGTTCACCCATGTATGATTTATAATATTAACATACTGACAACTTTTCAGCTAGGTCACACTGGCGATCAACAATTATTTCAGTTTGAAATTAAAAAAAAAATGAAATGAGATGCAAAAGTTCTCTCACATTTATAAAAAAAATGGTAAATAAAACTTGTTTTTATACTAATATATTCTTATATAAATGAAATGTTTTTTAAATGCAAATATAAGGTCAATATTTAAATGTTTTTGCATCAATATATATAAAAGTAAATGCTGTAGCAATTCATTTATAAAATGAACCCAATTGAACCTTTTAAATATGATTCTTGTAAAAAAAAAAAAATCGATCCTTATTATTTTATAAATAATGGAATATTTCCCCCTTTATACATATATAAGTAGACTTACTTAATTCAGCTAACATTTCTTTATGCTCTATGGAAGCACAGGGGTTGGAATTTACATCTGAAATTTGTGTATCCATTGAAGAAATAAAATCTGAAACATTTTGGATATATATACATTATTATAATATAGAATAATATAAAAAATAACAGTGTAAGCAACAATAATATTTTTGTATAATTATATTAAAAAAGAAAATATGTATAAAACTCCATTCTATTAATTTAGACATAAAATGAGGTAGACATTAATGAAATTTAACATTAATTTAAAGACCCACAAATACTCTTTACTCTGTTGTTAAATTTGTAATTTATTATTTCTACATAAGTATGAGGTAAAGTATCAACAACAAAAGAATGCAATTTTTATTTTGCTGGTTTTAATGTTAACCAGTAGTAAATGTAAAATAAAAATAATGATCAGAGTCATCTGGGGATATTAATATTCTTAAACCATAATATGTTTATGCATATCATCATCTTCATTTTCAAGTATTATGAAGCAAATGAAGGATCAAGGTCTTGCCATGTTTGATTCAGTTTACCTAATTTCTAGCCTCTCTTTTCCATAACAGACTTATTTCATCAATCCCCATCTTATATGAGGTATCTTTCTAGATCCTTTGCAATCTCTTAGATCCTGTTTAAGACTTCAATTGTTCCCTGACATATATTTGAACCCTGAGATATTGTCTGATTATGGATGTTAAGTGGAGAGAGGGTGATACATTGCCATGGTGGAGTATTTAATTAGTTAGGTGCCCTAATGAATTTCATAATTGCATACATTAAGCATCCATATATACTAACAAGACATGTTTAAATACTTACATATAAGATTTTATACACTTATGAGATATTTATGCTACACATAACAGGATATATATTTGATATAAAACTTATAATACTATTATTATTTAAACTAAATTCAAACTCAGATGTTGTGGATATCCCCAAGCCACATTGATATCTGCATTCTCCAAATACATATACTCCCTGCTACTTTCCCCTTTCTGTCTACATTGTTTTAAATATTGATAGTAACAATATATAATTATATGATAAATATTGCCCTATAAATAATGAAAACACTTCTTTTAGATACTTTATACAATGCTACACTTTATATATTGCAAAATAGCTTATAATTTTGACTCTTCAATGGTGTTTCTCAGAGATTCTAATATTTAATTTTTCTAGTTGAGTACATTGTTTATAAAACTTCAAAAACAAGTATCAGGTTTCCAAATCCATGCAACAAAAAAAACATGAAACAAAATGCATTAATATCTCATTACTAGATATTTCATTTTGATGTAAATTTAAAAAAAAAAAAAAAACAATTCCAAATCATTTATAGGATATAGTGATAAATATATTAAATTTGGGAAGTGATCACAGACTTTCAAGCTCCCTACAGCTATCCACTCCATTCTATGCAACTGTCACACATGAGTACTTGCATCTGACAATCATCATCATCAACCATTATCAATCTACTACAGGATGAAGGTCTCTCCAAGTTCAATCCATCTTTTCCTATCTTTAGCTTCTCTTCTCCACATCACCCCTGCACACTTTCTTATTTCATCCATCCATCTCACATGTGATCTCTTTCTGGGTCTTTTACAATCTCTTGGAATCCAGTTTAAAATTTCAATTGTCCATCTATTATCATCTCTTGTGAAAGAAATAAATGATCTTTAATATAGTATCTCTTTTTCACATGTATGACATCATGGGTGTCAGTTGTATAGGATGGAGTGGATAACTATATGGAGCTCGAAAGTCTAAGTTCAAATCCCTTCTAATTACATTAAGTTCAGTATCGACAATATACTTGTATTTAAATATTAAATTTGGGGAAGCAAAAATTTATAAATCTAAATTTTACGTTATAAATAGAATACTAGGCAATCCAATTAATTATAATTTCTAATTTACATTTACAAATTTAGTTAATCAATATATACACAACGATGATTAGTAAGTGTGGTTTGCTTAAGGAATCCCCCCCCCCCACGTTCCACCTTTCTATTCAGTAATTGTAAAATTTAGATTTGTGTTTTCTGGAGTTTTATTGTCTCACCTTTGAAATTTAACTTAATGTTGTGTTTCTAATTTAAATATTTATAACAAATGTTTGCGATTGGTTTTTCTCATTTCCAGGATCATCTAAAACAGGGGTGGGCAAATAGCGGCCGAGGGCCACAGGTGGCCCACTAAGAGTTTTTATTCGGCCCTCCAAGACAATCAGAAAAATCCACCTTGGACTGAGATTTCCTTCCTGTTGCATGACCGAATATTCATCTCATATTTTCCACTAAAATGGCCACATCAATATACATGCGCAGTGTAGATAGGATGTGCAGTGCTTTTCCAGTTGATCTGATTAATTTCAATTTTGTCTTTGCATTAGCAAATATATATATTTCCAACTTTTGTGAAACCATGAATGCTCCAAAAAAAATGTAAAATTGGTAATGAATGGCATGTGTAATGCTCCAAAAAAATGTAAAATTGGTAATGAATGTCATGTGTTTAATGAAGAATGGACAAACAAATATGTCTTTGGTAATACAGGGAATAAAGCAGTGTGTTTATTGTGTCATGAAAAAAAGATGCGGCCCTCCGTTAACCTTCGCTTCCACAAAGTGGTCCCCATTGCGGCCCTCCACCAACCTATGCGGCCCCCGAGCCAAAACAATTTCCCACCCCTGATCTAAAAGAATCCTCAGTTGGAGATGCGACAAACAATGGTGAGATTATTTGCGTTTCTTTTTTTGCATAGGTATTTTGAATATTATAAACTTATCAAAAATTTCAATATTAATAAATATCATTTAATTTATTACCAACTCTACTTTAACATTATGCATTTATATGTGAAAGCGTGTGTGTTTTTAATTCAATTTTTTAATCAAATAAACAATTTTTTGACTTATTATTAGTTCTTAAGATTATTTTAAATATAAGTATTTGTATAAAATTAAACATCAACGCCTCCCACTACCTCTCTAAAAATCATCTCCTAGCAGACATTATCTTTTTTTTTCTTTTTTTTTTTGGTAAATGACAAATAACAATGAAGATAAACAACTAGCAGCTAGGAATGAAAAGATAACTCAATTATTGAAGGAGGTTCTAATGCAATTAATATTTTAATTCGTTTACATACCTTGGATCATGAAGATTAATGATAAACTCTTGATAATAACTGAATTACTTTAAAGCACTCCAAAGAAATTATGTGGCATCTTTTTTAAAATCCTTCATTATGCTTCACTTTTTAAATTAAATTTTACAATTTCAAAATCTCTTCTATTTTAAATTGCCTTTTTTTAAAGCTCGCATCTATTTTTTTTTTCTTATTGAAAAATCTTGTCATATTGATAAAAGTTTGATATATTTTTTTAAATTCCTATACAATGACACCTACAGTTCTATATACGAATAAAAAAATGAATATCTATTCCATGTTTCAAATGCTCAATCCATTGGTAAATAATTATAGTGTGTATCACATTTTATATAAACGCAAGGTTTCATACATAGATGAGTCTGAAGAGCAGTTTTAAGAAAAAATTTAAGACATCAATTGTTATATAAATGTATAAAAAATAAGTACTAATGATTTAATAACGGCATCTGTTTTCTTTGTTCACGAAAAAACATGTATGTTTACTTTCAATTTTGATATGAAAATACTAAGATTCTTCATGAGGAGAGAAATTTTAATAAAAGAAAAACAAAGAAAACAATTTTGATAAATAGTAATAGGATATGTTTAATTAATAGACAATATGCTAATGTCAAATTTATTAATTTTGGGATATAACGTGATGATTTTTACTTCAGCTAAATTTTAAATGATTTTCAGTTGAAAAGAGGTTAAAAAATTATCTGAAAGTATGTTTGCAGTTTATTATGGTTACTTATAAAATATATTATCACTGTTATAATTCTTTATTTTTATTATAATTTTATTAAAATAAGTATTCAATAACTGACATTTTATTTACATTTCTATATATGTTATAAAATAAAATGTCCATTATAATTACTATAATAAAATTGTAATAAAATAATAAATTATAACAGTAATAATATATTTTATAAATAATGACGTTAAGTGTTTATATTTCTTCTATATGTAAAGTAATAAATAAATGTAATAAGTGTGCTTATATGCAACTGTAGAGAAACTTGCTCTTTCTATAAATTAAATATGACTTAGCACTTTTGAGAACTTATAGAATTCTCATATTCATAGCACGATGAAATATGAGAATGCCATAAGTTCTCGAAAGTGTTAAGCTGTATTTAATTTATAGAAATAATAAGCTTTTCTATAGTTGCATATAAGCACATTTATTATATTTTATAAATATATCATAAAAGTACTTTTAGTTAATTTCTTAACCATCTTCAATTAAAAACCTTTTAAATTAAAATTTATCAGAAGTATATATTATCATTCTATTTATAAAATTGCCTTCCTAATTTTTTTAAAATTATGGTTTCTCACCTCATGATCATTATAACTCTTATTTTTTGTATGTATATATAACAACTGATGCTCTTTTAACCTTTTTGCAAGACTACACCTCAATTCACCTACACAATATTACATTTTTGTTTAATATTTTTTTTGATTAACTTGAGTATTTGAAACTTAAAAAATGGATATCTATTTTTTACCCTCAACTTTCTGCTCCTTTAAAGTAGTATAATTCTTTTTAAATTGTCATAAATTAATGTGTTAAGATTCGCAGAGGTCCCTACTGTCATTTTTTCAGACACCTAGTCTTAAGGTTATAACCTTAACATATATTACTTTAATATTATAACTAATTTCAATCGAGTCTTTAGTAAATGTGTCAATATTATGTGATGTATCACTTTTATAATGACATGATTTCAAAATAATAAAAACTCTAAGACTTGCCATCTTGTGCGTAATTGGTACTTTTGATTTACAACATATATAACCTCCTTCTTGCAAAGATTTGATTATTGATTTATATCTTAATAAACTATCATCTCTTCTAACACACAAATCAAGATACTTAACAGCTTTATTTCATTCTTTTTCAACAGTCTATTTCAAACCATCTAACTTGCTTAACTCATCCACAAGACAATTTATACTATCTTTATGTCCACAAACATCATCAACATATCTTTTGTAAATTTTAATAGTTTTAAAATTGCAATTATTGAAACTCTTCTCATGTTAGAAAAAGCAAAATTACAAAATTTATACAACTATAAGCAAACCCATGGATCAACCATTAGATATTTTAAAACAGGCAAAACTCACTATACATATTGCCACACATAGCAAGCTAGAGTAATCAATGGATGCCAGAAGGCTTGTGCATAAAATTCCCATCTAGTGCCTACTCATCCAATATCCCCAGACTAGTTTCTGGCTTGCAGCCTTAATCAGTGAGGAGCCTTGGATCTGGGAGCACTGCATCTAGATCTTAGGATCTAATGCAACCCTTCAGCAGCCACCTTTTATCTCCACTTAACTACAAAACTATGAGTTTTAAATTGAAAACACCTTAATGTTTTTAATCCAAGCCCATTAGCTTATACAGTCATATGGGTTTGAACTCAGTTCAGTATCCATACATTTTGGTGTCTTTGGTTCTTTAATAACCACAGCCACCACTATCCTATTAGGATGACTATATAAGCTAATGGGCTTGGATTGGAACCATTAAGGTGTTTTCAGTTTAAGACTCATAGTTTTGTAGTTAAGTGCTGGAGGGTTGCATTAGATCCTAAGATCTAAGTGCAGTGCTCTCAGATCCAAGGCTCCTCACTGACGAAGGCCACAAGCCAGAAACTAGTCTGGGGATATTGGATGAGTAGGCACTAGATGGGGATTTTATGCACAAGCCTTCTGGCATCCATTGATTACTTTAGCTTGCTGTGTGTGGCAATATGTATAGTAAGTTTTGCCTGTTTCAACAACAGTTATACACAAGCATAAGAGGTGGTGGTCATGTGATGTTCATTAGATATTTTGTAATATTTACCTTTAAAAGAAGTAACAATATTATCTTCAATAAATATCAAAAAATCATTAACAAAATTTATAATGTATTTATTGGCTATAATTTTATTTAGTAAGACTTGTTCAGTAATCTTTATAGAATCCAATCTATCAATAGTACCATATATTTCTGCCACATTTAATGAGGTAATAGTAACAATAAGATCAACTATGATATTCTTAATTTTGTCTATAAATGCAAAAGAAAAAGCAATAGCATTTTCACTATATCCTAAAATATCTTGCAATAGCTTACCAATGTATTTAAATAACTGATATATAAAGTAACCACCAAAATGCATTACAAGTCTCAAAAGATTTCCAACTTTATGTAATTTAATATTTGTCAAAATAGAGGACATTTAGAAACTTGAAGGATATTTATTATAGTATGCATTATTACCTACTTCTTTATTCTTAACTTTTTTAAAATACTAATAAATTTCATCCTTGGATCATCCATATTATATGCAATTAAATTTTTTTTTTAAAAAAAAAAAATCAATCTTACCCATTTTATTTCAACTTTCTCAATATATTAAACTTCATCACTGAACATATTCTCAGGTCTGTATTTTCTTTCAAACATAGATAATCAATTTTAAGTTTCATTTAAATTCCTAAACAGCAAGTTATCATATTTTCATCTGAATTAATTTTGAATTTATGACTATTAATTGTATTAATAACTCAAACAGCAATACTATCATCGCTACTGTCCATTTCAAATGAATTTTACTCTAAATTATAATCCTTCCACGTACCTTTTACATATTTAAATCCATAACTCAAAACCTATTTCTGAATCATTTGTAACCTATTGTCAGATAAATTAACAAAGGTCATGTCATTATAAGTTTGTCGATAATGCTTATTAAACAAAAAATCAACTTTCTTCCCAAATTTTTAAGTAAGTTAAATTCAAATAATTTAAAATCCTTTTCACGAAATAATTTAAATTCTGTCTGTAACATCATTCATCTAAATATATTAAACTTTCAATTACGTTCAAATATTTCTAAATATATACTTTATATTGAGGAGTAGCTGTTTATAGAGTAATATATTTATAAACATGAAATATAAAAAAATAATAGTGTAATGTAGTATTTGCATTGATATAAATAGATATGCAGGGATTATTTAACCTCATATTTCATTGAAAGTTAACCTTAATAAAACTTTTATTTATAAAATATATTGAATTTGTTTCAATTTTAAAATAGTTTAGAATGTTAATTTTATATTTCTAACTTAATTAAAATCATTTTGATCTTTTTAACTGGAGGTGACATTTCTGTTAATCTAATTAAGATATGGAAAAAATAGTTTAAAAATATGTAATCGGGGTTTGTATATATATACATCCTCCTACACATTTCATGTTGAAACACAATATTAGAAATTAGTATATGAATGATAATTAATTAATAAAGAACTCCCATACGACAAATTGTTAATATCTATTTCATACAATCTTGCTCTTACAGCTCTTATGAATATGTGTTTATTTCATATAATCAACACTTTCTTGAAGAATGCAGTGCTTTTGGGAGGCTAAGATACACAGTTTTCCACACCCCAATGATAAATCTTAAAATACTACTGAAGCAAAATGTAATAAAATTCAAAACACATAATGCAATGGCGATAATACATACACTGAAAACTATATGAACAATCCGGTGTTCTTTAATATTTGATAATAAAAAATTTAATTGGTTGAAGAAACTTGACAATGATTGGGACAATTATTTTAGTAGGTGTTTGAAATATTGGCCTAAGAAGGTTATGGAAAGAGTATGGGAATGGAATGCTATGACCATTTGTGAAATGTGGGAGTAAAAATAGACGCACAAATAGAGAATGAGATAGTAAAAGTATGTAAAGTGGTAAAATAAAGGATTTCTCAAAAGAGAATAAAGGTTCCATGTTTAAACTAGGAGTACAAGTTGTATGGTATAACTCTAGGATTTAATAAGGAAAATTATATTAACTTTATAACAATGAGAGACTTATAGACTCACATTGTGGTGTTTTGGGGAAAAGATCAGTAAATTTATGGTAATGGATGAAGTGAATCAAAACTAATTTGTAGATATTTCCTGTACATATTTAGAGGTTTGTTTAACAAAGTTTATTACTTAAAATAAAAAATAATAAATGAATCGGCTGCTCATTAACATTCTTTCTGATGAGTTATTGACTTAGGTTTAAGATCAAGAGTCTTTCCTGTTACCCATAGTTCTTAACAGAAATATCAATTGAGTTTTCTTGAAGGCAGGATAAATAGGAGGGTGACTAATCTCTTCATTTTTTAAATGGATATTTACAGGCATGACAGACAGATAAAACTAAACTATAGCTCTTATTGTCAAGTGCTATCATGTCGCCAGCCAAAATAGCAGATCAACTGAAGATAAAGGATGCTAAGAATCTCCTGATTGCAGATCTAGGCCTAACTACTTACAATTTCAGGTAAAAAAAGATTATGCAAATTGGAATCATAACTATTAATATTAAATGGAACATTTTTGAAATTTGTGAAATTAGAAGAAAAAGTAGTTAATTTAAAAAGTGAATATGCATTTTACTATGACAGTATAAATAATTGGAGAATGATGAGAGTCGGATTCAAATAATGAAAGAACAACATTGTGGAGATTGAGAATATATCAGATAGAATGACTAAATTAATTATTCAATTTAATGGACGATAACAAATGCCAGCATTGCAGGATTTATGCCACAAGTTCCCGTTGTAGCTAAATCAAGAATTTTTATATGGATATACAAATGATCACGGGAGACTTTAACGCTAGAATTAATAAATGATTGAAAAGTGAAATTTCTGGAGGTGCATTTGATTATGGCGATAGAAATGAGAGAATAAACAGATTTGTAGATTTCGCAGACAAAAGAAAAACTGTATTTTATGAATTCTTTTTTTCCTTCAGAATGATGCTAAACAAAAAATGATAACATCCAAATTAAGGTGCAGCATGGATCAAATATATTTTCAGAAAATATATATGTTAAGATTGTAATGCTCTTAATAGATTCGGCACAAGAAGTGATTATCGATTAGTGAGAAAGAAAATACAAAACTAGAGCACGGAAACCTATTAAGTAATTCAGCATTACAGTTGATATTTATAATCTTCAGAAACACTCTAATGAATTAAATTAGATCTTACAAATTGTTTTGAAATACTAACAGATTTTGAAGATGGTTCACATTTGACAAAAATCAGTAAAAGAAGTAACTGATATTCGATAGTATTAAGAGCTGTAAAAAAAATAGTAAAAAAGCAGCAATTTATTAGTAAATTTTCTACTGAGACAAGACAATATGAAAATAAAATAAAAAATGTATAATTTTTTTAAAAAATGATACATTAAAAAGAATGTAATATCTAGCATTTTGTAAAATGATATAAAAAAAGAGATATTCTTATATTACAAGCGGTTTCTAAATAAAATAGACCCAATTTGCCATGCCTGCTCTAGAGGAGAGGAGACCTTTAATTATCTGTTAAATATATGTCCAGGCTATAATGGTATTAGAAGTATCATCTCTCAACACTGCATTATAGCAGTGGATAAAATCCTGGACATCAGGGGTTGTCTCTCCTCCGGAGACTTTACAGTTATCAGGTTATCTGTCTTCCTGACATACGCTTTTTGGTACACAAGATGCAGGACAAAGTTCACACAACCAACACCGGACCCCAATGCTATATTTTGCGATAAGCTCAAAGCTCTTCAAAACAAGGATAAGATATTACCCTCTAGATTTTTATTTATTAATACATGGAGTCTACTAGTATGGCCCACAGACTCTACATGAATATTGGACCTGATATATCCACATTGTAGTGTATCGTAAATGAAGTTTATGATGCAACATGCTGGATTCTACTAGTGAGGCATTGATTTCACACTACATGTATCCCAGCTGATAAGTTAGCATTATTGGGCCAACCTTAAAAGGGGTGGTCTATACCAACAAAAATGGAATGTATGTACTCATTTATCAACCTGCTAGTGCAGAGAATGCTCTGGCATACATCTGCCAGACCAATGTCAGCAATGGATGAGCCAACATTAACAAAGTGCATTTATTATTCATATGTACAATTTTATTATGTCAATAAATATATTTTTAAAATTAAAATAATGATATTATGAATTGGCAAAAAAAAGCCATAGCAAAAAATAAGTCTCAAAAGTATTAAACAACATCTTGATATTAGAAGGAAAATTATTTTTGTAAAAAGAAGATAAAAATATTACTCAAAAAGGAAATGAACATGATGAAATGTGTGAAAGATTTCTAACAAGAATTTATAATAAAATATCCATTACAGTTATTACATTTTTTCAAATGCCCAGTTTTTTAAATAAAGATGTGACATACAATTAAATCCATGAAAGCAAAAACTCCATGTAAAGGTGGACTTATTAATGATATCTTAAAGCAGCAGCTAAAGAAGTAAAAACATTGTTGGTAAAGTTTATATCAAATGTCTAAATGACAAAAAATGTATCAGATGATTGAAAGGATGTAGTACTAATATTAATATTTAAGAAAGATGATAAACAAGGTATTAGAAATTATAGACATATCAACCTTTTATCTATACAAATTTTTTATCAAGATAATTACAATTCAATTAGGGCAAGCTTTGAATTTTAATCAATTAAAAAAAAAGCAGATTTAAAAATGGTTTTAGTTTATTTTAACATTTTGAATGTTGGTTAAGTAAAGATTTATTTGGGTTTAATATATCAACTAAACCTAAACACACTTTCAGCTGGTGAAGCAAAATCATAGCACTTTTGAATGTTGGCTGCGGAAAGATTTATTCGGTTTAGTTTATTACCTATAGCTGAGTGCACTTTTGACCAGTAATGCTAAAATAATAGCACTTTTGAATGTCGGCTAAGTAAAGGTTTATTCGGTTTAGTATATTAACTATAGTTAAGCACACTTTTGGCCCACCAGAATCACAGCATTTTGGAAAAATGGTTAAGTAAAGGTTTATTCAATTTAGATTGCTAACTGTAGCTGGGCACATTTTCTGCTGATGAAGCCGAATCATAGCGCTCATGGGCATCTGGTTATGTTGTATTATTTAAATGTAAATCCTAATTTATTTAAATTAATGATTTACATATTCCATTTTTTTGGATAGTTGGACACTGTTTTCATTTTTATTAATGGTGTGGTTGTTATTAGCAATAAATCATGCTTCTTTTACTTTACATTTTCTATTGTCTCATTCAGTATATTTCACATTTATTGGATCACATACGCTCATGCTCCAAAAAAATGGATTCATGTTCTGGGCTATTTTTAGCATGCTTGTACAAATATTTGAGTCAGAAGACTCTGGTGACTATATTTGCCAGAGACTCACCACAATATACTTATTTGCAAGCGGCATTACTGCATTCAATCTTGTTCACCACCTGATATGTTTGATTGTGGGATATTTTATCTTTAGTGTTATTTAGTAATCTATTTGGATTAGGGAGTTGGTGCAGATCTTTTTTATTTTTTCTGAAAGTTTTGGTATATACGATATAAGGTGTGTTTGCTTGTTTTATTTTATTGTAAAATTTCTTGATTGTTTTGAATCACATCAAAGTATTGACATACGTTAAAAGTATATTTCTGTTAAATATGTACTATGTATGTAACATTTAAACTTTAGTATAGTATTAAATTCTCAAACTTTGATATTATTCTTATGCAGAACGCTTTTCTAGAATAAATTGTAATTATTAATTACCACGCTTCTAGAAAAAAAACTGAATGAAAACTATAATTTGGGGGGAATAAGACTTTCAATGTTAACTTTTTTCACATCCCACTATCTTCTAATTACAATTTTAAAATTTAAATAAATGTGGAATCAAGTATCAAAAGTATCAGAAAATGTCAGACGATAATATATTTAGTACATTTCCGAAACTTTGATTCCTCAAATAAAAGAAATCATTAAAAATGGTAAAAAGTACAGAACATTATGAGAATCTTCACTTAATTGATTCCAAAATAAAATATGGATTTTATTCTGAAAAAAATATGTCATGCAATGATCGATTTAAAATGTCCAATTCCTTAGGCTGGAAAATGATTAACTTGGGGAGTTTTATTCGACCATTTGTTATCTAAACCACAAGATTTTATTTTTCATGATAAAGATTTTTTGCCAGAGATTGTAACTGGGATCTGAGAAATTCAGAAAATTTATATCATGTAATTAATGAATTAATAAAACTTGACAATAAATATCAATTATCACTTGTTAGTAAAAACCCTCATGTATATTTTAAATATTCTTTGTTATCTGAAAATGTTATATAAAGGAAGATGAAATTGAAGTAAATGACTACCAAAATGGCAAAAAATTGTTAGATAAATTTAATGATACACAAGCAGATTTTTCAAATATCCCACCATATTTAACTACAGAAAATCCAGAAGAAGGTAGAACTGTGTTATTTATTAGTTACAAAGCACTAGAATGTGGCCAGCCAACTTCCAAACTTCATTTATCATCTAGATTTGGAAATGCTGTAGGAGATATCAGTGCATTATACCTTTCATTCACATGACTGGCTTATGGACTTTGTTCCACAAGTAGCCAAATTATTACAAACTAAAGTTATTCCTACTGGAAAAACTTTTTCCAAAAAGAGGCTAGGATATGTAGCTGCATTTCTTACCTATTATGACAGATCTATCTTAGAATATGATCCCAATTGAAATGCCAATGATTTCTCTTTAATTTGAATGGCAATAATTCATCTTTATCATTATAAAGACTCTGCCTCCATGCACTATGATTGAGATATTAAACCTCTCTCACACATCAAATACACCCACCCAACCTTCATTGGGGTGACAATTAAATGGTAGAAAGAGTAGGGTCATTCATTATGGAATATATCTCTGAATTTCAGCAGATATCATTGAAGGCTGAAAAATTATGCTGAGATCCACAATGGTGATATTTATTCTACCAATAATAAGGAAAAATGAGTTATATTGTTTTAATATATAATGTTAAACTGATTGTATATTTTGAAAAGAAAAAAGTATATTTGTTTTAACAAAAATTTTATATTATACAATTCAAAGTATTTGAAAGTAAATATATATATTTCAGATTATATTACAAATATTTCTCATTTATTTTTGAAAAGAGAAAGGATTGACAGAAGAACAGAAAGAACTAATGAATATGAGTTGCCATTATGCTTTAGATTTGTAAATTATGAAGAGATATTTGACTCTATGAGCATTTGTATAATGATTAAGACACAAACTCATGAAGATATGCACTCTAAGATATTGTCTTAGTCTGAAGAATATTTAACAAAATGAATAGAAACTATCAGATTACATGGTGATACCAAGATATATGACAGGTTAAAAAATCTTTTACAGCAGTTTTACAATAAGTATTTTAGAAATTAAAATGGAAAACTAAGAATATAAAAATAAATGCATATTATTTAATGCATCTAAGTTTTGTAGTTGATATAATTGTTTTTACAAATAATGCTTCAGAGTTTTATGAAATGTGGCAAGAGTTACCAAACAAATGAGTACAACTAAATATAAATGATAAAAAAATAACATTTAACAGATTTTCTCAGAAAAAGAAAATAAAATAAAGACAGATAATCATAAATTAGAAGAAGTTAACAACTATACATAACTGAGGCAGATTATTCACACAAACAAAAACATAATAGATGAAATTAATTATAAAATTACACTTTTAAAAATAACTTTAAAAAGAAATGTCCCTGAAAGGATTTTAATTGTGTTCTAAAAGTTCTTACTTATGTTTCTGGGACATGAATCCTCAACAGAAGAGCAATAAATATTTCAGACTACTCAACAGAGTGTGAAGATATTTATGTTAGGAGTAACAAGAAAGGATCAGAAATGAATAAATGAACAGGTATCCCTGACTTCATTGAAAGAGACTGGATATATTGTTGCAAGAGAAGATAATAAATAAATAGTTGATGTTTTAAATTAAATTCCAAGACTTGTAAAAGACCTTGAAAGAGATTGCATGTAAAGGATGAAGAAAGATATTTGTTAGGGAGTTGCAAAGAAGAGAAGTTAGAGATGGGAGCAACTAGATTAAATTTGGAAAAACCATCTCACAGTGAATTGATAAAGTTCAAAATGATGATCATTTATATTAACCACTGATAACTCAAATTTACAATAGATGGGCCCTGAATAGTGGAAAGACCATCTGATCTATTGTAGTAAGTTAAAAGAATCACAGGAAGTTATGTTATTATTGTTCAATCCTTATGATCATTACTTAATAAATAATGAAATGATATATTAAGATTAGAACATTAGTATTAATAGTATGTTATTAAATTTGTCTTAGCGTTTTGTTCTTGTTTAAATTTCTTAATATCTTTTACATATCAACAATATTTATATTTTTACCCATTCCACTTTAATTAAATGTGATTAAGACATTTAACAAGTATCCAAGTACAATATAATTTATACCACCCACTAAAAATCCTGTGTATCCCCTTAACAGTATACTAGCATTAATACACTCTTGCCTATCGATTGTTTATAAGCATACAACACATGTAATAGATAAAAAAAAGCTCACAAATTATAAATGAAGACTATATACTCTCCTAAAGTGATTTTTTTTAAAAACTTAAGATGAAAGACTCAGAAAATGTGCTTTGCAAAGTGCATATCGAGTTACTGTTTGCCATTTCTCAGTGGCACTTTTGGACATAAATAACAAGTGATAGCAGGTTACGTGATTAACTTGTTTTTGTTTTTTCATAAATGTACTTTTAGAGTTTTCTTGCAATGATATATATTGCAGAGACTTTGATTATATGGTGATTCTGAACTGAGATCAGACCCATATAAATATCTAGCTTGCTAGGCTGGGTTTGAAGACTTTACCGGTCTGAAAAATTCACGCTTGCAATCTGATAGAAACGTTTTGCATAAACACTTGAGAGTCAGTGTTTTAGATCTAGTTTCTATACTCTATCCCCCACTGAGGATAGCAAACCAGCTTGAAATCAGCTGATCTGGGGGTGAGCAAATGAAAGAGGTAGTTAATTTCTGACTCTTTTTTCGTTTATGTAAAACAAATCTTACACTTGTTCGGCGGTTTTGGTATAGCGCCATCTTTTGGACATAAATAACAAGTGATAGCAGGTTACGTGATTAACTTGTTTTTGTTTTTTCATAAATGTACCTTTAGAGTTTTCTTGCAATGATATATATTGCGGAGACTTTGATTATATGGTGATTCTGAACTGAGATCAGACCCATATAAATATCTAGCTTGCTAGGCTGGGTTTGAAGACTTTACCGGTCTGAAAAATTCACGCTTGCAATCTGATAGAAACGTTTTGCATAAACACTTGAGAGTCAGTGTTTTAGATCTAGTTTCTATACTCTATCCCCCACTGAGGATAGCAAACCAGCTTGAAATCAGCTGATCTGGGGGTGAGCAAATGAAAGAGGTAGTTAATTTCTGACTCTTTTTTCGTTTATGTAAAACAAATCTTACACTTGTTCGGCGGTTTTGGTATAGCGCCATCTTTTGGACATAAATAACAAGTGATAGCAGGTTACGTGATTAACTTGTTTTTGTTTTTTCATAAATGTACCTTTAGAGTTTTCTTGCAATGATATATATTGCAGAGACTTTGATTATATGGTGATTCTGAACTGAGATCAGACCCATATAAATATCTAGCTTGCTAGGCTGGGTTTGAAGACTTTACCGGTCTGAAAAATTCACGCTTGCAATCTGATAGAAACGTTTTGCATAAACACTTGAGAGTCAGTGTTTTAGATCTAGTTTCTATACTCTATCCCCCACTGAGGATAGCAAACCAGCTTGAAATCAGCTGATCTGGGGGTGAGCAAATGAAAGAGGTAGTTAATTTCTGACTCTTTTTTCGTTTATGTAAAACAAATCTTACACTTGTTCGGCGGTTTTGGTATAGCGCCATCTTTTGGACATAAATAACAAGTGATAGCAGGTTACGTGATTAACTTGTTTTTGTTTTTTCATAAATGTACCTTTAGAGTTTTCTTGCAATGATATATATTGCAGAGACTTTGATTATATGGTGATTCTGAACTGAGATCAGACCCATATAAATATCTAGCTTGCTAGGCTGGGTTTGAAGACTTTACCGGTCTGAAAAATTCACGCTTGCAATCTGATAGAAACGTTTTGCATAAACACTTGAGAGTCAGTGTTTTAGATCTAGTTTCTATACTCTATCCCCCACTGAGGATAGCAAACCAGCTTGAAATCAGCTGATCTGGGGGTGAGCAAATGAAAGAGGTAGTTAATTTCTGACTCTTTTTTCGTTTATGTAAAACAAATCTTACACTTGTTCGGCGGTTTTGGTATAGCGCCATCTTTTGGACATAAATAACAAGTGATAGCAGGTTACGTGATTAACTTGTTTTTGTTTTTTCATATATATATATTCATTCACCACTATGATTTTATTTAATTTAAATTTTTAATTTGATTACCACATTTTTTAAAAGAATAAAACACTGATCAGTAACTACAAGACAACCCACAGATTTGATTCTATTTTGCAAACCTGTTATCAGATACCTTAGCATTTGCTGGATTTCATAGATTTTCTTCTAAATAATAACTTTGAATATATTTGTATCCAGTAAATGTACATTTGAATAATTTGTAATTATATGTTAGATTAAATTTATCACCTAGCTTTACATGTTTGCAAAAACACTCAAATTTTATTTAAACTTTCAAATAGCATGTTTTGAGTAATTCTAAGGCAGTATGTAATTTTGCTTATTCTGAATGTTTCTTATATATGTAAATAGAGAGATATGAACTCAGGATTTTTCAATTCTATTCAGTCTCCATTCATGACCACACATATGCGAAAAAGATGAATGATCTCCAATATATATATTTTGTGCAGAACCAGCATTGATCAGTTGGGCCAGATCATAATTTCCCAAACATATGTACAATCAGTGCTTGGTTTATATTAAAATAGAAATTCCTCAAATTTTAAAATGTAGGCTTCAATCTTCCCACCCTTCCAACAATTCAACCATCCACTTCATTGAAACACTGACAGTGAAATGCTCAAAGTCATTGTTAGATTTGATATTACAATCATACCCGTGTAGACATTATATCAATCTAACCCCTCATATTATCAGACATTATATATCCATATATATTAATAGGAAAGGGATGGAATGAACTTATACTAAGAGAGTAGGAAGAGTGAGAAGATTGAAGCCTGCCTATTAAAGTTTGAGAAATTGCTATCTTAATATAAACCAAGCACAGATTGCATATATGTATGAGATATTATGATCTGGCCCAACTGATGAGTGCTAGTTCAGCATAAAATATGTATATTTGAGAATCGTTCATCTTTTTCACGTGTGTAGTCATGTTATCAGTTGCTCGAAATAGTGGATGATGAATAAACTGAAGAATCCTTTGTTCAAATCATGTCTTGAGTATTATCATTTCTCTCCTCTTCAAGTGTTGCCAGCCTGATCACTGACATTACTAGCACAGAAATCACATTGGTGGCATTTAGATTCATAAATACTATAGGGTGATACTCTAACCAATTAAGCTATCTTGTTAAAGACAATAATCATTAAATAATTTTTAGATACTTATGTAACAGCCTCCTCCCCCCTATGTTTTTTTTCTATTTTATATAACAAGTTTTTAGTAATTAATAACTCTGAGAGAATAACTTAATTGGTTGAAGAATCTATTTTAATTCAGTATGATAAATCTAAAGGATAGCAGTAAGTTTCTTGTGCTAGCAGTATCACTGATCAATCCAACAATATCTGAAGAAGAGATGAGAGCAATATCATTCCTAATTGAAGAAAATAACCCAACATATAACTACAAATAAAATATCATCATCATAATTCAGACAAACATCAAATATGAATAATGTTCTTATGAAATAATAAAACCATCAGCAAATTAAATATTCATAAAAAGTAGTAAGGGTACTTACATATTAGATCTGCTTCCCATGTTTGCAATGGCATAATGTCCTACCTTTTTTCCAGTGTGGGTGTGGGTGTTTGCAATGGAAGAATGCTGTAGTTGGAACTTTTAATACAGAATTCTGCCATTACAAACACTTGCCACCCTACTAGAGAAAGGTACAGCATTCTCCCACCACAAACACAGGTAACAGGTCTAATATGTAACTAGTATGCAGTGTATCAATAAGACAACATCCAATACATTTTATAATTTAACCACCAGATAAATAGTTTGGACTTCCTTACCTATGTCTTAACTAAAACTGTTGTATTAATTATCAATAAATAATATATTTATAAATCAAGTACCATATTCTTGACTTTAATGTAGGACTGAAAAAAAAAAAAGAATACTCCAAGATTTCTAGTCAAGCTTGCAGTTATTTCAGATATTCATTTGAAAGGCAATCCAGTGAGGCTTCAAACTGTTGAATCATAAAAAGTATCTAACGAGTCCTAATGACCTAAAGAATAACAACAACTAATCACCAAATTTCCTAGTGTAAACAATATAAGACAAGAAAAGTCCTCTACTCCAATCTGAAGATGTAAGGATAGGATTTTATATGCATCTTGGAATCACTGATTATTCAATAATATATTAAGTAGCATTAATGTAGAGAGCTGCACTTGTCTTATTTTAGAGACTAATTTAATGTGCATTGAAAAAGTTTTCAAAAAATGAATGCTTGATTATTTGCACCTGAATTATTGTTTAATTATAGCAAAGTAAAATACCTCCTTTTGATATTTCAATAAAAACTATCATTATGTATCCTGTTTACATTACAAAGATTATCTCAAAGAACATCTGAAAAACAATATTCATTGCTTTCATTGGGGGATATGAGGATTAGGATAAAATAAAAACATATTCCTATTAATTAGGTATATTTATTTGCAGGTGTTTGCTAAACTGCTAGTTCTATGTTCTTTGGTGCAGAGCTATAAATGGCAGACTTTGCAGCTTAAGGTCCGTGGTCACAGTTTAGTTCTGTCACATCTGGTGCTCAACCCATTTATATACTAGCAATAAACCATTCTATCATATATACAAATTGTCTTTAAGCTAGGTATATTACTTTATTTATTACACCTTTTTAAGTTTTAAATGCATGTGTATTAAAAAATTAAATTAAAAAAATACTACCTTGCTATAACATGTCATCAGCTTGGCCCAATCAATTTTAGAATTAAGTCACATTTGTAGAAGTCTAATTTTTAAAAAGATATTAAACATACCCACTATGACATATAGAATGTTTGTAATATTTTTATATATAAAAAAATACTGAAAATTTATACACAGGATTAACCAAATAAATTGGCAGATAGATTAAAGTTTATATAATTTTTATTTATTTTTACTTTATATTAAAAAGCATTATTATTATTTTGATACAAAACTACTTTTAATTATAATAAAAAACATTGTTTCAAACTTGTAATTTTCATTACATTTTTAAATATTAGTTTGAAAAGAAATTGATTTAAAAAGTGAGGATGTATTCTATTATAAAGGCATAAATATTGGAAGTACAAGTGGAGTAGAATTCATTCTAAATAAAAAGTGGAAGAACATTGATGGTGTATTGAACAGAGTGGCAAGATTAGTTATTCAACTTAATAGCAGATATCAAATATAAATAATGCAGGTTTGTGCCCCAATAAGGTCACACTGTGATGAAGAAATAGAAAAAATTTTATATGGATGTACAAAAAGCTTTTGATCAAACCAAACAACATTTAAAAATTTGCCATGGCAGATTACAATGCTAAAATTGATAAACAGTTAAAAGATGAAAGTACTGTAGGCAAATATGGCTATGTTGATGGAAATTAGAGAGGACATAGACTTGTGGAATTTACAAAAAAGAGAAACTTTATATTATGAATTTTCTTTTAAGAAAAGTGTTAAACACAAATGGAAGCATACAAATGAAGGTACAGCAGAATTGGATTATACTTTGACTAACAGAAAATATTCAGAATTGGATTATATTTTCACTAACAGGAAATATGTATTTCAAAATTGTAATTCTTAATAAATTCAACAAAGAAAGAGATCATCAATTAGTAAGATACATGTTATTGCAAAACTAGAAAGATAAAAATTATTAAGAAAAACAATATTCACAGTTGATATTCCTAATCTTCAGAAACATTCCAATGAATTTAAATTAGAACTTACAAACCACTTTCAAATATTAACAAACTTTGAACATGATTCAAATTGAAATGAAGTCAATGGAAAGATAACTGATACAGTTTTCAAAATTACAACAAAGATAGCTAGTACAAAAAAGCAACAATTGACCAGTAAAATTTCTTTCAAGTCATGACAATTTATGAAGAAAAGCAAGAAATATGAAAATATATAAAAATGATACATTAAAAACATGTAAAATGATACATTAAGAAGGATTGAATATCTAGAATTTTGTAAAGTGATGCAGAAAAGAGTTGATAATGAGATAATAAAGTATAATTGTGAACTAGCAAAGAAAGCTATAGAAGACAATTAGTCTCAAGAGTGTAGAATGTTAAACAACAACTTGGTATTGGTAGGAAATTTATTTCTGCAATAAGAAAAAAGATAGAATTATTACTAAAAATAGAGATGATATCATGAAAAGGGTAGAAGAGTTCTATCAAGAATTATATAACAATGAAGAACAAGGAAAAGTACCTCCTACAGCTACAATATTTTCTGAATTGCCCAAGATTTTAAATGAAAAGGTGAGATATGTAATTAAATTTATGAAGAAAGGAAAAAATCCAGGTAATGATAGAATGTTAATTTATATCTTAAAAAAGCAGATGAAGAAATAGAATTTGTTTTGATAAAGTTATATATCAAATGTCTAAGAGATAAAGATGTACCAGATGATTGGAAGAATACAGTACTAATCTTGAAAAAGATGATAAAAAAGATATTAGAAATTACAGACTTATGAATCTTTTTATCAGCAAACTTTATATTTTAACCAGCCAAAAGAACTAAGCTGGATTTAAAAGTGGGGTTTAGTACAGTGGATCACATCCAAGTATTGAGAAAAGTTATTAACCAATGAATATGAGTTGCCATTATGCTTAGGACTAATACATTACAAAAAGGCATTTGATTCTATAACCAGTGTTTCAGTGATTAAAGCATTAGATAATCAAGGTATAGGTCCAGGATATTGTCATATTCTAAAGAATATTATAAAAATTCATCAGCAACAATTATATTACATAATGATACTAGGATAATTAACATTGAGAAGGATGTATGACAGGTGACTTCATATCTCCAAAACATTTTACAGCAATTTTGCAAGAAGTAGTTTGTGAATTAAAATGGAAAGCTAAGAGAGTAAAAGTAAATGGAGATTATTTAAAGTCATCTAGATTTTGCAGCTAATGTAGTTGCTTTTTGCAAATAATATAGATCTTCAAGAAATGTTAGCAGATGAAAATACAGAAAGTAGAATTAAAAGTAAATGTTAAAAAGATTAAAATAATGTTCAATGCATTTTCTCAAAAGATGGAAATATAAAGATTGATAATGATGAGTCACAAAAAATTAACAATTACAAATATCATGGGCAAATTATAACTACAGTAGAAACATAATGGATGAAATTAATCATAGAATTAAACTTGGTTGGAGTGCTTTTGCTAGAAATAATTTAATATTAAAAAGAAATATGCTTTTGTGTTTGAAGAGGAAGGTTTTTCATAAATGTGTTTTATCTGTTCTAACTTATGCATTTGAGACTTGGACACTTAACAAAATAGTAAATACAGAGACTTCAGACAACCCAATGAAGTACGGAGAGATACCTGTTAGGAATAACAAGAAGAGATCGTAAATAAAATACATGGATAAGAGAACAAACAGGTATTGTTGACATCATTGAAAAAATTAAGAAACTGAAGTGAAGTTGGGATTGACATATTGCTAGAAAAGATGATAATAGATGTACAGTTGAAATCTTAAACTGGATTCTAAAAGATTGTAAAAGACCTAGAAAAAGATCATGTGAGATGGATGGATGAAATAAGCAAATGTGCTGATATAATGTGGCAAAGAGAGGTCAGAGATAAGAAAAGATTGATTGAGTTTGGAGACCTTCATCCTACAGTGGATCGATAATGATTGAAAATGATAATGATGACCTTGATAATTTTATACTAATAAGATTAACCATTTTTATGAATGATTATAATAATATGGTACTCTCTTGTTTTATTCTATTAATGATTCTTATAATTAATTTTGAAATGCAGAACTTTGCTCATAGTTAATACTGTTGTGAATTGGGAGTTGCAACTCTATAATGATTTGAAGTGTTTCTAAAAGAAATGTTTGTTACAGAAGAAATTTTAAAAAGCATTACTACATGATGTCAAATAAAGAGATTAAAAAATTGCATGACCATGGTTCTAGAATTAGACATTGCAAAACTTATGTTTATGTTTTTTGATTTTCTAACTTCATTAGTATTTACCTCTTGCAGATCATACTCATTTACAAATAGCTGTTGTCATGATTACAGGATATGATTAATTATAGAGTATGTGAGTAGCAAAATTACTAATGGAAATAACAGAATATTATTATTATAAATGTAAACAAACAGAATCACATTAGCCTCAAGCAAATTATGCAAATACAGCGATTGTTTAACCAACCAATAAAAAATAGCTAATAAGAAGTGACCACTCAGAAGAGGTGACAGAATTTATTATTTGGTCATAGATGGTGACGATGGCCAGTTTAATCTAAGAAAAGTGTATTTATACTCATTCTTAATAAAAGTTAATAGCTATTCATAAACAGTTTAGTCGAGCAGTGGTAGCTGAGAGGTCAGCGCAGCTGCCTTGCAAGCAAGCAGTTGCTTGCAGACAATTGTTGTGAGTTCACTTCCCAGCCAATGCTTTGACATATGGAGAAAAAAAAAATTAGTTTAATGTAGCAGTTGAATTAACAATATAATTGTAGCATAGTCAATGAATGGCCTACAAGAATGGTAAAGCAAAGTTAACATGTCTACAAAAAGTGTAAAAAAGTCTGACTACTGCTGCCTAAAAAATCTACTACATGCAGAAGACTACAGAAAGTATTTAAAGTATTTATCACTCACAGATAAATGCCACAGCTAATCTAATGAGCAAGTAAGTAAAAGTTTGTCAAAGCAGGTGTTTCCCTCTCGAGTGCAGTATTCTGTTCTAATTTAATGCCCACATACTAATGTATATAGTTACTAAAAACCAGTCAATGCTTTGACAATCCAATATCAATAAGAATCAACAAATTCAAACTGTTGTCAAGGCAACCTCCTTTTAACAATAAATGTGGAATTCCACCTTTATTAATGGTCTAATATACTTACATAGACACTAAAGATTGCAACTTGACCACAGAGATTATAATTATTGATACAAAGAAGTTTAAATAAACCTCTTTAAACAGGTAAATATAACCTATTCTGAATGCAGACTAATAAGTAGTCAATTCGTATGTACTAATAAATATTTAAATTATTTATAACAATAATTTTCCTTCTTTTCTTTAATATATAATTTTATGAATAACGTTAATACACTAATACAAGAAAAGAGTACATTCTGTTAGACATTTAAATAAATAAATTTGCTGAGCATTACTTGCAACCTGGGGTGGGGGTGGTGGCTCATAATCACAGCACCAGCTTGTCAGGGTGACCTCCACCCCCAGATTGAAAGCAACACTCAGCAAATTATTTGTCTAACAGAATGTACATTTTTCGTGTATTAGGTATTAATGTTATTCATAGAATTAAATGTTTTCTATTATTTGTAGAATTTATTGCAGCCCTGATATAATTAACAATATTTTGTCTTTCACAAATACAAATAATTAATTAATAGCCATTATTAATACAAAAATGTATTCAATTTCTTGTCTTCATTCTGAATATTTTCACCTCATTATGATCGATCAATTATAGAACGAGCTGAAAAAATTTCTGTAGTGTAATTCCCATTACCCCACGTCATTCAGGATAGAGACTGGTTTCTATCCACTTTTAACACCTTGTGGAGGAGTATAAACATGACCAAAGACATGTGAAAAAGATGTATGATACCCAAGATGCACATTTCATGCTGAACCAGCATTCATCATTAGGCCAGATCATATTCCCGTACACATATCTTTATCATTGTTCGTATATATACATAGATAGGAATTTCTATAGTTTAATTGGTGTCAACCTTACTGTCCTCACAACTTTGACACAAATCACTTTATGGAAGTATATTAATAATTTTTATTACTCTTTCATTAGACTAGAGATTATCCATTTAAGGGATAAAGTGTAATTTTCACTACACCACCCGATGCAAGGTAGGAACTTGTTTCTATCCACTTTTAATAATCTATGATATATATATATGTACTTCAAGCTACATGTAATTAGAAGGGATGTGAATCCAGACTTTCAAGCTCTCTTTAATCATCCACTCCATCTTATACAACCGATGCCCACAACCCACATACATGTGAAAAACATAAATGATCTCCAATAAACGTATGTCGAGCTGAACCAACACTCATCAGTTGATCCGAATCATCATCTCCAACATAATCAGTGCTCAATTTATAATCTGTTAAAATCTTTTTTCACGAAATAAAGAGTAGTGGATTGAAAATTTACAAAATAAATCATTTCACATTGGATAAACTCTACAAAAAATTGCGACACTGATCTAAAAATGAAGCCACTAGCAAACCTTATCTTTATAAATAAATAGTGGGTAATCATCTAAAAGGAAAAGATTATGTTTAAATTTTTAAAATAAAAAAATCACTCTAAGAATAAAAAATTAATGAAAGTTTAAATTAAAAAGAGACAATCTTCATTTGCCTTCTTTTTTCTTTTAAACAATGTTTAATTTTCTTTTAAAGTTAATAGCTGAGAACAAATTTTAAATATTGAACGCTGAGACAACTTCTTATGCAATTTCAAAGTATTAAAAAAATAAAAAACTGAACCCCAACAGCCATATAATCAAGATTAAAAAATACTCGGTAAATTTTAAATCATTACCTACCCACTCTCCCACATTCATTAACTTTAAAAAAAAAAAAGACTTATTTTAAAAAAAATTTAAACAATCAAAATCCTAGAAAAACTGGAAGTATGCTTTTGACTTTTTAAACCAGGGGTCGCCAAAGTGGTCGATATCATCCCCTGGGGGTTTGGCGCCCCCTGGGGATCGATATAACTCTATTGGAGTCTTATATATATAATACTTTTAAATATTGTTTCAATCAATTTAATACCACTTTCTTTACCGGCAAAACTTACCCCACTGACGACAGCGTACATCTGCGTGGAAAACATCCGTGGATCGAGTCGCACAGGGCCGGTGAAAATTGCCGCGCCTGTGCACCGGTTACCAAAAAATATAACTTGCGGCGTAGTACATGTCACGCCTTCACAATACGCTGATGTTATTAGCATTTCTATACCCGTTTTTACACTGCCATTCGTTTAATATTTCACGTAATTACCAGTATGTACATGTAATAAAGTAAGTAAGATTAGAATTAAGCTAAAACTTATTAATTTTGAACTAAATATTGTTAATCTTGCTAAGAATTATCAAGGCCATCCGTCTCACTGATTGTCAGTTAGTGTGTGTGTGATCAAGTGTATCAGCGGTATGAGATAGCATGGATGGTTGAGGGTCGTGTGAAAGTCTGAGTTCAAACCCCCTATATATTACATATAGAAGTGCAGGTATATAAAAAAAGCCTGTACTGTAGAAAAAATTCATATTTTAAAATGATTATTATAAAATTGTTACTACGAAAATGTAAAATTGCAAAATAAATGCGTAAAAATAATAAACCATAAGAGGTTTAGAAGATTTTTACGGAGCCGATAATCTAAAAAAGTTTGGCGATCCCTGTTTTAAACAAATGTTTAGCATTCTTTTTACCTTTTAATACAGTAATGGAAGGGGGGAGGGGTTGCAAATGATATCACTAGTTAAATTATAATCTCTCCTCTTCCTGTTTAAAGCTTGAACGTTTGTGCTTATTTTTATGTTTTTAAATAATATATCAGGTAGAGATAGTGCAAAAGTAGGTATAACAGTTGCAAGATGTATACTGAGTTCTTTAATATATATTTTATATTATTATTGTTATTCCTCAATTATGACTACAGAATGGTAATGAAGACCTCTATTTGCAGCAAAATATGCTGTAACAGTGCACGAGTTTCTTGACAAAAAATTACTGTGTACCTACTTTGCACCTCCTTACATGAAAATAAAATACAATACAATACAATATTCATGCATTGAATAAGTGTATATTACATTTAGCTACAAAAATATATACTGCATGACAATGTGTGTATGGTATCAATGATAAATTATTCATATAGAGATAATCCATTCCTAACTCACTCACTATAATAATGTTATCATACTACAAAAACATTTAGCTCATGAAACATTGATGTTGTTGATTTTAGCTTTTCTTCATTCTCATGAATTTTGTTTTAATTAGATAGTAGAAACTGGAACCTAATGATATTGTTTTCTTAGTTCAACAAAAATAATAATATCAGACTTCTACAGAGAAAGTACTCCATATGATTTTACAATGTTTGCTTTGAAAGTTTTGTGAGATTACTTGGAACCTCTTTCTCATTGTTTTTAGTTACTAGCACAAAAATGGTTTATTTTTTATAATCTATTTAAATATTTATGATAATGTTTGCAAAATATTTGAATAATAATTATTTAAAAACAAAGGAATTCATAAATACACTTAGATTTTATTGGAATGTTATTTATTTTTGTAAATATGAGTAAAGAAATTTGTAGTAATTGTAAAAAGAAAACTACAATCCACAACATTTTGAGAAACATCATTGTATAGGACTCTTGTGATATTTTAATAATAATAAGTGCAATTTTAAATTTCAGAACAGAATTACGCAGCATTATAATGACTTAACAATAATTTGTTCAGGCGTTAGACATGAATTTCAATTAAGAAATATTTTGTTAATTTTTTTAGTAGGAAACAAATAATTGCTCTCATTATGTATTTCAGTTTATTTTTATTTTTTCTATATTTTCAAATTCAAATATTATTATTAAGGATCTTTTTCAATTATAAATTTATATTTCTAACAAAGCAGTCCAAGTTTATTAATGAAATCAAATATTTAATAATAACTCAAACAGTTACTACACGATAAAGCAAAAAAATTGAAAATACCTGAGAGTTAGACATAAAAAATATAATAGAAAATCAAAACAATAAGGTAAAAATACATTTAAAGTTAATTTACTGTATTTAACTTTTGTGCACTAGACCAATAAACAAAACAACTTTTAAAAGCATGAAAACATGTTCCGATTCTATCAATATCATTTGTTTTGTACTAATTCACATAAGTACATTTTCATCTGTTCTATGATAGTACAATATGAACTGCTTAATTTGGACATTACTTTTACTATTCTGTGCATTTTTTCATTCTCTTTCTTTAAAAAGGTGTTCCTATTCAAAACTTAGATGTCAGATAGTTTTACCCTCTCCATTTTAAAAATCATTTATTTTCTGTTCCATTTTTTTTGTCTCATGGATAAAATTATTATGCAGTATGGTCATGGAATAATTTCAACAAAAATAAATTTTCACTGCTAAAATATAAATAAATGGATAAGAGAATTAAATTGGTAACAAATTCAATACAAAATGTTAGAAAGATATCAGATGAACAAGTAAAAATGACAAACATATGTTATATCAGCTAATGATAATAACCATAATATTTGTGTTCATTGATTCAGCCATTTCATGTTAAGCATTACAGCATGATTTATTTACCATACATTATTAAACTACTAATAATTTTAATTGCATGTAAATGGTTTTTATTACTAATAAAATACATAATGTTTAGGAATATGAATACTTCAAAGAATGGCATCTGAATATGTTAGTAAGACAAACTGAAAACAGATTCTAAAAAATCATTTGTTAAATAAAATGGCAAATGTTGTTACCTTTTCACATATCAATGCCAATTGGCATTGATATAAGAAAAAGGAAATGTATTTGTAAGTTTATGTTTAAAATGTTTCTTTAGAACATACTTTTGTCTTAGTAACATGTTTGGATGTGATTGTACCATGATGTATTTATTATTAAAGTAAAAACGTAGGTAATTTTATTTTACGACAAATTTTGTGCTCACTGATTTAGTCTTTTCATTTTTAGTTTTAAAATTATTTTGTTGATATATATTTTTGTTATTTTTAACGATGTTTTCAATAATAATTCAGCTAAAAATAATTTTATTTTACCACAAACATCATTTAAACTCAAAGTCACTCCTATAAAAAAATTGTATATTTTAAGTATTAGATTTCATTACAGTCTGATTTAAAATTATTTGTTTATAAACAATATTAAAAGAAAGTATATATTTAAATTTAATGCATTCTAATATTACAATTTAGAAAGTCATATAATATACTTTATTTTTAAAGTTAATTCTAATGTATGTCATTGAGAAAATAAGTATATTTCAAATATTATATCAGTCTAATTACTTTATACTTGATAAGACAATTGCAGCAATATTTAGAAATCTGGAGGCTTTGAAAAGTGAAGTCTATAATATGAATTATACAAAATAATAATACAAGCTCAGAAAATGCATTTATTACATGATCTGGCAGTCATAGTTCAAACTTTAATAACCCATACAGAGTACAATTTGTATATTACACAAATAATACATCCTGTAGGATATAATGGGGTGTATACATATATAAGTAGACACCTTCAAATATATTGATTTTATCTGAAACGATACATATCTTAGAAAGAAAATTGTAGATATATTACTAATGATAAAATTTTATATATGCACATACAGTAAATAATTTATTAAAGTTAACACTATAAAGTTGTAATAATTAAATTTGTTAAGTGGATACTCATTACGTAAAGTAACATATATTAAGGCTATAACCTTAAGACCATGCACCTGAAAAACAACAATTACGACTTCTACAAATCTTAACACAAAATTTATTTAAAAGACAAGAGTGGCCACTGTAAATGGAGATGTATCATATACAACTAATTCTATTTTTACATGAACTTTTTTTAAAAATAATTTTGATTTAACATGGGAAAAAATTTCTCTTCTTACATGAGTTGCTTTGAAATAACATGATCAGTCAAAAAACTAAGAAAAACAATTTATATATGTTACTATCATCTCATTTGATAAAAAATATCTTCATCCCTTTATTTCCCATTATTTTTCAAAAAGTATTTCTGCAAATGGGATAATTTACTTATCTGTATTTTAACTTTCTAACATTTTGTTTTAAAAGGAGAAGATTTTGATGTTTTGGGCATCGAGATTTTTTTTTTTTAAAAAAAAAGAAGTGTACCTTGTTGGTGTTGATGTTAAAAAAAACTTAATGAAAATTAAAGTAAGATTTAATTTATAAATTTTGTCAAAATTTAATAGATGGTAACTTATGCACTGCTTGCATACTTTTGAATCAGTTTTGTTAATTAAATCTGAAATATTTTTCACTAGCCCTCACATAATATGAATAACCCATCTACAAAAAAGAAGAAAACAATTTCTAAAAAGATTTATATGATAAGTTGTCTAATTTTTATGTTTATTAATTCTTTACATTGCTATGTTTATCAAATGAAGCTTATTTCTATTACTCATTTTTATTTACATGCAATGTTTATGAAATAAAATTTGATAGCATGCAAATAAAATAAAATGCTAATAAAATTTTTCATTAAAACAGGCAAAACTCTTTATATGTATTGCCACTCAGTGCAAGCCAGAGTAATCAATGGATGTCAGAAGGCTTGTGCATAAAATCCCCATCTAGTGCCTACTGATGCAATATCCCCAGACTAGTTTCTGGCTTAGGGCCTTCGTCAGTGAGGAGCCTTGGATCTGAGAGCACAGCGCTTAGATTTTAGGATCTAATGTAACCCTCCAGCAGCCACCTTTTTTTGTACTTAAGAACAAAACTATGAGTCTTAAATTGAAAACACCATAATATTTTCAATCCAAAATCATTAGCTTATATAGTCATATAGGTCTGAACTCAGTTCAGTACCTATACATTTTGGTGACTTTTGTTCTTTAATAACTATAGCCACCACTATCCTATTAGGCAAGAATGGTTTTAAGCCAATAAACATCACATGATCAAGAATAGGAAATGGTGATCATAAGACTTTTCATATGGTTTATTTCATTATTTTCAATGATTTAATTTTCATATATATATTTATTTACAATACTTTTTTTTTGCATGTAATTTTCAGGAACCAATCTCTCATGTAAAAACAGAATTAGGTATTGTAATGTGTTGGACTATTTTCATCATCTATCAGTAAATGTTGAATGCACAGAAAATTTTCTATACATAAATAAGATGGTCAATAATCAAACTTTAACTTATTCACCCAATAAATTTATATGTAACAAATTCTTAATGACTTTGACATCACATCAAAATTATTACTAGTCACTTTCTCTGGAGTAATGTTTTCTAGATTATATTTCATCAGCTAGTTGGAGAACTATTTGGTAGCATCCTAATGTAAATTTAAAAGCCCTTTATATAGATATATCAAACTGCAGACAGTAAGTGTGGTCATCTGAAATATTAATTTTTGAATGTTATAATAAATACACTTAAAGCAAAGAAACCACACATTAATTAATACTATTTAATAAATTATATTACATAAATTAATTGAATGCATAATTTAAAACTATGGTTGATAAGTAACTTCTTTGTATATTTTCCAATTTTACATTAACATATTTAGTTTATGTGCATATAGATACAATCAATCAAATTAATTTACTGTTTCTGAAACGCGATTCAATAATAAGATACTGATCTAATTAAAAAATAAAGACTGATGTCTCCAACTATAATATATAATTCTTGGAATGACTCTTCAATCATTAGCTCAATTAGAAGTTTAAACAAATGAATTCTCCCACTAGAAATGGTAGCCAGATTTTATATTTAAATATAGTGATTTAGTACTGACTAGTTTTAAAACTTGAACATATTTGCCATCAAATATTTACAATATGTCTGAGACAAAAAATGATTGGTCCTTTCTCCAAGCCATCTCCAAAGCAATGCATGTGCTATGTTGCAACATAATCTTGTTCTTTACCACAAACATTTTAAGATGCCGGTGTGTCTGAATCAAGAGTATGACATGAAATGTGATGGTGTGTTTTGTAACTTCGTAACCTGTTTTCAGAATTTTGTTTACTATCATGAAATCTTGAAAACGTCTTGAAAACATTCTTATAATTCTTAGTTTCATTGCTTTACAGTTTCAAATGCTTCAGTAGTAGTTTTACCTAATTTAAAAAAAAAATCGATTTTAATGTGTTGTCCTTCCTTGAATGGAAATACGTAATAGTCACACTTTATGACTAATTCATAATCCAGATATGGCAGTACTTTACAATTTTTGTGGTGAATAGGCAAAGCATATCATTCTTTAAAACATGCAATGACTCACAGATGGCACTGCAGGGAGATTGGTCTGAGATAGTCATCTCTTCACTGGTACACCATTGTGTACATATATGGAGTGAAATTCTGAAGCACTGTAAATAAATTTGATTCACTACAAAAATTTTATTTTACTTTTAGTTATTATACATATATTGACATTTTAATTTAAATTCTAATTTTCAATTTTAAAAAAATATGACGTCAATTAACATTTTAACCTTCTCGCCAAAGATCATCAAGCCATGAAATAAATTTGCATTCAAAATTATTTTTAATTAAAATTACAACATTAAAATGCAATTCTTATTACTAATTTTAAAAATATCTTGAACTATAATGACTCATTTACGAAAACATGCATTCATAAATCTCTTTACTCGGTTGATTGATAAATCCTATCATAATCTCAAAGCAATTAAAACTTAATGACTCAATGAAAAGTTAAGTTAATTGAAGGGATTACCCTAAAAACCTCGGAAGAAAAAATGTCTTAACATTAATTACTGTAAAAATTATTCTTTCTCATGCTTGCCTTTAAAAAACAAAAAACAAATCATTAATGAAATTTAATTAATAAACAACAAATGTTTAATAATTAAGGCCAATTAACACTTAATCAAAGAGAGAAATAAAATTTAAAAACAAAAGTACTCTGATCAAATAGCTACCGTTTGTCATTAATTAGTATCTTTCAAATGTTTATCCTAATATTTTATACAGACAGCATTCCCTCAGGCTATGAATAAATAATATTCTGTTGATAAAGGGTCAAGAATATATCATGTTTCACCTAGTTGATACATTGGATTATTCTGTATTTCTATCAATGTTGGCAAGAGTAAACTGAAGAACATAAAAAGTTTAAAAAATAGGTGAATCCATTCTATTCCTGATACTTTGTCAATATAAGTGTTACTGAAAGGAGAATGGTTTAGTCCATTAATTACAAATACACTGAGTTATATTTAACATTTACACTTATTAACTACAGTATGATTATAAGAAGAAACTTTTATTCTTCATATGTGTTTAATTGACTATTAATTTAATAAATCTTTAAAACTATGTTCTTATTGGGCTAATATACTGAGTTTACTCACTATTTCCATCAATGTTGGCAAAGATAACCTTACAAACATCAAAAACTTAAACAATGGGTGATCTATTTTATCCCTGAGCATTTGTCAATAGAGTTGTTTATTCACATCATTTAAATGGTGTAAGAAGATATTATGTTTATCATATAGATCTAACTAACAGATACTTTAAAAAATACAAAATTTTAAAAATGACAACTAAGAGCAATTTAATCATTATCTAGGAAATAGTGATAAAAGATATATATCACTTCAAATGGTCAAATCTCAAGCTTAAATACTGTCTTCCTTATAAGATGTAAAATAATAATCAATTTTAAACAAAATAGAAATAGACAACTAAAAATAAATAAAAATTGCATTTAACACTTCAAATCAAGATTTTCTTTCTCATAGATACCTTATCAAGATGTTTCCTCTTTTACCATCAGATGTGATGCACCGTGATTTCTTACATGGAGTCAGGAAACTTTCAGCAACTATGCCCAGAGAAACCTGTTAGCCACTTTACCTTCCCTTTCCATTCCCCACCCTATGTTTTCCCATATCCTGCTCCAACCCATTTCCACAACATAATCTTTGTCAACTGCATGGCATTTATGCCTAAATTTCCCTTGACAACCTTATTATACAGCAATTCCACCAAGTGGACACTTATTTAAGTTATACTATAATAAACTCACCAAAAATAAAGACTAATAAAAAAATAGAAACTTATTACAATCCCATTTTTCAATCTACAAAACAAATCTACAAAAAATAATATTTTAGTTATTGAAAACTTTAGAATTATAATCAAAATGTTATTTTGTGTAACATAATTTGTAAATTGAAAAACTGGATTATAATAAGCTTCTATTTTCTTATTACTTTGTATACATATATATCTATTTTACTGTTGCTGTATTGATTTATCTTTATTAATTTTTATGTATATATAAGTATTTTATTGATGGTATGTTTATGATGCTATAATTTAAAGAATATCAACTGGGTGGATTTGCTATAGAATAAGTTGTGAAGTGATTGTAAAAGGGGAGACATCTTGATAATGTTCCTATAAAGAATGAGTCTGTTGATGTGTTAAATAAAAGCTCTATTTATTATTAAATTTTGTTTAAAATTTATTATTATAAGGCCAGAACTAATACAGATACACACTCAATTTTCACATTGTTATCTGCTGTGTCCACTGAACATAATGGACTTTAAGCAAAAAATTAAAGACGCATGGCACATATCAAATGATAAAAATCCATCAATAAAAAAGAATCATGTGTGTCTCTTTAAAAAATATGGCCCACCCTGCCTTAATTAAAGCTCATATTTAAATTTTATGTAAATGAGCAATAATAACATATATACAGCCACTCCTAATTTACAATTTATGCTACATCTGACTAGTAGGAATCAAAAGTTATGTAAGCACATAAACAAACTGTAAAAAGCTTTTCTCAATACACTTATCATATAATTATAATTACAGAAATTTGAGTTAAAGCTTATAATTTATAACTATTTTACATTATATATATATATTGTAATTATAATTGAAATAATATTTTTAAACGGTTTATAAACAATTCAAACAATCTTTAAATCCGCAGAAGTACTTTCGGTTACTTTCAAACCTGCCTCAACTGCTATTAAATTCAAAAACTAAAAGCGGAAGCAAACGTCATCAATTCAAATTCCACGAATCTAGTATTTTAATGTTAGAAGCTTGTCGATTTATCAAATGTGTTTTATTCCTGTTTATAAAAATTGCCTCTTTAATTTTTCTTTTACTATGGTTTCTCTCTTCATGAAGAATTTTCACATTTTCAAAATTAAATTTAAATTTATGTTTACATGTTTTTTCATGATCAAAGAAAACTGAAGAAGATATTAAATCACCATTATTTTTATTTTTTACACGCTTATATAACAATTCATGTTCCTTCAATCTTTTCTCAATGTTGCACCTAGATTCACCTATATATATATATATATGAAGAGAGAGAAAAAAAGCAAAAGAGAGATTTGATTGCCTTAAAGATTTTGTGCTTGAAGTACTTCAATTTAAGTGAAATTGTATTTATACATATATAAATAAAATGTAGAAAATGTTTCTGGCATGTTTATGTTTAAAAAAAAAAACATATTTAAAGCATGAAAAAGACACTAATATCAGAACCATCATTTTCTGCATTGCGCTGCATCATTGGATGTAATGGTAGAATGCCCACCTCAAGATCCATAGATCACAACTCAACTAAATAATTTCTTGTTCTGGAGCTTTTTATGAACTGCTGAAGAGTAATCCATGTGATTATTTTTGCTTGGTGCAGTGATTGTAGTACACAGGCAGACTCTGGACTTCAAACCCATGAATTCTACCATTTTCAATATTCAGCCTTCTTATAAATTCATAAGCAATAAACAAGTCAATTTTTCCTTTAACCTTTCGCTTTAGAGAGATGCCACAAATTTGACTTTTGATCAATTCGCCCCCTGGTAAATTTTTCCATAAGTATTATACGTTAAAATGTGTGTAAAATGGTATATTTTATTATAATAAATTTTTGCTAAAAAATTTGTGGTAGAAGGCGGGAAATTCAAAATTCCCGCTCTTACAATAGACATAAGCCCCGCCATGACATGTTCAGCCATTGTCTGTTGCCAAGGTTGTAAAATGTTCAGCATGTTATGACATTATTTAAAGTAAATAGTTCCAATGACCAAAAACTTGTTTGTTTGTGAATTTATTATGGCTTTAGATTTTTTTTTAAAAAATAATTTACACTATATTTATTAGATATAAAGAAATATAAATTATTAATAATTTATTTTGACTTGAAATACTTTATTTTCAAAAATATAATATTATATTAGCAGCAAATCTAATCATGGCCTGAAGCAATTTACAAACCTAGTTTCTATGTCAGCAATCTATTTATATTTAAGAGTATGAAACTATCGCAATTTTGCAATAAATATTCAAAAATTTTAAAATTTTAAAGCATAATTTTTTATATACACCTGGGTCTCTTTTTACATGGACTTATTTAACACGATTTTGAAGTTACGCGATTCATGTTTCACCGGAAGTCGAACTCCGATATTGCGCTATTACTTTAAATAATAAATTTCGCACAGTTACGTTATATTGAAAGTAATAGCACATTATTGGAATTCGACTTTCAACTTAGTAATTTCAATATTTTCAGTGCTTTATAATAGTAAGATTTTATGCAATAATGAAATTAAAATCATGATTTCCACATTTTATGTATACACACATTAAATTTTACAAGATTATAATGTAAATTTGTTCAAACATTGTGCGTGTTAATTTTGCATTTTAAATCACATTCTGTTTTTGCTTTTTAAAAAAGAACGTAATCAATTATTAATCATTTAGTGTCCACAAGTTTATTTTTAAAAGGTCAGTAATAGCAGTGGGCACAATTAAATTTGACAATTAAAAATTAAAATCTGATTTTTAATTGTAATTAACAATTTAAAAATTACTTACGGCGACTTGAAATAATCTGATGTGAAATTTGATTTTTAAATGGAATTGAAAATTAAAGACAAAAATAAGAATTTAATTTTTAGTTGTTAGTTTTAATTAAATTTTTCCCAGCAGTGGTGAATAAATGTCTTTTTATTATCATAAGTCTAAGTTCATAAACAATTAATAAAATCATCGTCTCAAAGATTAATTATTAATTACGTTGTCAACAGAAAAACATTAACACAACATGAGAGTGCAAACGAACGTGTGTTTCCGCAAATAGCGATAATAATTAAAACGTGTATAAAAAAATGTAAATTATTGTACTGTAAATTATGCATAAAAATATATTATTTTGAATAAAATTAAATATTATAGTTAAAAAAAGTTTGTCTTGTATCAATTTTTTTCAAATTTGAAATTTTTTATTAGTCATATTTTATTTCCTTTTTTTTTTTTGCGCGAATTTTAAAGTAATTTTACGTTGGTGCTTTGCTTTTACACGAATTTTGAAAAATCACAGACCGCATCCCCCCTTTTTCAATGTAAGTTACGTCTATTTTTGCACGATTTCGTTTGCATGTGTTTTCTGAGGAACCTATCTATAGCATCAAACAAGACCCAGGTGTATAAGAGAAATAAATAATTATTCATTCAGATGTTTAAAAATAATAAGAATTAAGAAATATTTTGTTGATTTTATAAACTGCAAATAATCTTTCTAAAAATCTATACTCTTTGTTTTGTTTATGATCTCTTTTTTTATATATTTATAGAAACAAAATGTGAACATTTAAAATTTATTTCAGTAGTAAACAAAAATATCTCTCAAATGAAGTCAAAATTATTATTTTCAGACAAGTAATAATCATTTTATCATATATTTAACGTTGACATGTAAGTCAAAGAATAACATCAGAAAATGCAGACCTTGAAAGGGTTAAGTTTAATTCATTTAAAATCTAAATCCTTTCATTTTTATTTGCAAGACTCTAGTAACAATTCCAGCCATATCTGCTCCATTTGCATTGAATTTCAATCTTCTCTACTCATGAAAATTATTGAATGAAATCTTTCCTATTTAAATTCAATCTTTAAAGTGAAAATAAATTTTAGTTAAAAATCACAAAAAAATGAAAATATGTCTTTAAAATGAAAATCAAACATTATTAAAATTTCACAAAACATTTCTTTACTGGCATTTATGAATGCACTTCTTGTTCCAGTGAAAAGTTTCCATTTTAATGGAATTATGTTTTACAACTTATCTTCTCAAAAACAAATATTTTCAAATAAAATCTAATTGTAATCATATACTTTTTTAGTTTAAAACAAATATTTTATAAATATGTTGCATAAATATGCCTTCATATGTAAATAAATTAGTGAATATTATAATTTTTCTTTTAAAAATACAAAAACAATAAAACATGCTCTGTAATGTCTGGAGCCAAGTAATTTTCCAATCACTGATGCTGTCTGTTTCTTTGTACTATGATACAACCAATCAGAGTGAAGTCAACTTGTTTTCATGTTCAAATTTAAGTGATATTTGTGTGAAATCTGTATGATACTGATATCTTCAGACTTTTTTTAAACTGATATTTTTTTTAATAATTTCTACACTAGAAAATATGTGTAATGGTAAACTATAGGTGCAAAATGGCAAAAAAAAGCTGATGCAGTAGCAATGTCAAAATAATGCCTTAAAGATTAAAGTAAAAAAACAAATCTCCAAAGATAAGGTTTAATTTTGCATATTAATTTTTTTTTCCTTTTTAAATCTAGAATTATACAACTTTTTATATAAATGAGTGTGGATATATATAAAGGCTGTTACACATAACGAGTAATTTTAAGGTAAACTTCATTATAATGCAAAAATGCTCGCTAATTAACAATAAGGAAGTTAAAATAATGCCCAAAATAAAAAAATTATGGAATTAATTGTTTTCATTTACATTACATTGAATATAAAATAAATTATATATACATAAAATTCTCTTTTCAAACGTATTTATTACAGAATCATTAATATCCAATTATTCCTAATGTTTTGATTATTTGCCTATGGTTTTTCTCAGTGGACTATATATATATATAATATTAAATAATACCATGATTTCATAATTAATTGTTCCATTTTTATATCTGGTATCAATATTAATTACACTCCAGAATTTCAACACATTTGGCAAATTTAGGTTTACTTACAACAAAAAGTGTAAAGAATAAACTGCCCACTCTATTCTTTAATTTACTCATTATAATATGTTGAATTTTAAATTACTTTATGACTAGATAGAATTTGGTCAAGTATTTCATATTCAATTTTGTCCTAGACAGTGAGATCAAATAATCCCCCAAAATGTCCTGGAAACAAAAATCTCACGTGAAAAATAAACAATTATAATGAATTCCTCAGTCAAATCACATCTATTTATATTAATAATAATAGCTCAAACATAGATGTGTTATATTCATTAAAGGCATAAAGCTTATCTAATCAATGAATAATCACAATTATCCCAAATTCAGAATTCAACCAAACTAGTCAAGAAAATAAACTCTAAAACACTACCAATGGTTTCACTGTTACAAGCAGAGCTCTCAAGTGTAAATAACTACAAAATAACAATTATTTATACTAAACATTACCCACAATTCCATTTATCTCCCATAAACCCTTAATATTAAAAAAACTTTTAAATAAGTTAATTGCTTCAGAATAATAATTTTTGAATAATAAAAATTCTTTAATTCTTCTTTTTATTTCATTTCTCTGAAGAGAACCTTAGCTTCATCAAAATTAATAGTGTGGCCTGTATCTTTTTCATGGATATATAAAGCAGAACTAAGATATTTATTTCTAACCCTACTTTTACATACCTTTAAGTTTCTAATGTACTTTCATTATTTCTATTAATTTTGATGCAGCTAAGGTTGTCTTTTTGAAAAAAATGAAATAAAAAGTATTAATGAATCTTTATTATTAAAAATGTATGTTTCTGAAGCAGTTAATTTATTTAAAAGTTCTTTTAATATTAAGGGTGGAAGGGAGGTAAGTGGAATTATGAGTAATGTTTACTTTAAATATATTATTTTGAGGTTCTTTACACGTGAGAAGTTTGTTTGTGGCAGTGAAAGCATTGGTAATGTTTTAGAGTTTATTTTCTTGGCTAGTCTGGTTGAGTTCTGAAGTTGGAATAATTTTGATTATGTGTTATACTATAGATCCCTGATGTTTATACTTTAACATGATTTCAGTACAACCATAAATGTCTCTGAATCACTATAAACAATCACAGGTGGTTAAATTAAATCTTAAATATAATCCATGCTACAGTGCAGATAGATCCATTCAGTACTTTTTCATTTAGTGGTATGTTTGTGTTAGTTTATTCATAGCTTTAAATAACTTCTATTTTAATTACCATCTACATTTTAGCTATTGTTACTAAGATTTACATCTACCTGTTGTTTCATTTAATTTACAGAAATTTTTAAAAATGAGGCACAACCTTTATCCTCTGGTTGTTTAGAAAAATCACATTAATATATGTATAAATAATATTGAATTTCAAAAATCTTACACTTTTCAGCAAAAAAAAACTTTTATTATTGATTACAGTTTCGACTGTACCATGCAGTCTTCATCAGATCATATTCTCTTCTTTTAACCTTCTCTATCTTCCATTCTAACATGTCAAGATATTGAATGTTTCAATATGATCCAAGATAAAGCCCGTGTGGGTTCATTCAGTATTTCTTCATTTATTGATGATTATGTGTTTATAGTTCATTGAGGGTTTCCACTAACCTCCATTTTAATTTTATGTATTTATTTGTATTTGTAATGTAGAAGATACTGGGGTTTTTTTCTTTTAATTATTTTGCACTGTACATAAAATAATTCTAATCAAGTCAGAAAAATGAAATTATAAAATTAATTATGTGGATGTTAGAAAAACAAAATTCTAAACAAAGGTCATAAAACTGTCACCAAAAAGTGGTGAATATGGAAAGGCTAAACCAACAAATATAAGTACTGTGACAAATGCCACATACTGACACCAATTTCAGAACTTTTTCACTTGAATATCACATATTTCTAATGAGTTAGTTATCAGCACTCTGATATAATGTGTGTTTTCAGGGGTTAAAATATATTAAATATTAATTATTCCAGAGGCAGAAAATAATGCAGAGAGTGTACCAATAGCTCAAACAAGCTCTTAACGCACTTATCAATTAAGAGCTTGTTTGAGCTATTGGTACGCTCTCTGTATTACATTTTTGTAAATACAAGCTTATAAAAGCAATATCACATTATATATGACTTGCTTTATTGATAAGAGCTAGAATAATACAACTAGCAAAGTATAATAATCATTACTTTTTATAAATCTCCACATATACACTCTTAATGCAAATTTTTTTATATATTTCCTTTAATTTTCTAACAGTTTCGACTGTCCTGCAGTCTTCATCAGAGCTACCAACATTCTATATACATATAAAAAATACATATTTTATTTTTAACCCTATACTTTTACTTCCCTTATTCCCTAATTATCATTTTCTTATTATTTCTTTATTACTTCTACTTCTCCCTTATTTTTATTTCTTATTTTTTTTACTTTTTCTTCCACCCTATCTTATCTATCATTCTACATTACTCTCTAATATATCTTTATCAACTTTTTATTTTATTTTTAATATCTATTCATCTCATTTCTTTCCTTCCTTTTTATTATTTTATCTATACTTATTCTTTTATAAATAATTTTTATTCCTATTCCTATTTTTATTCTCTTTTATAATTTACTTATTTATTTTACTCATAAAACTGTCAATTATTTAAATGCAGAATAGAAAATTCTTCCAAAACGTAAGCTTGTGGTTAAGACCTGTAGAGATCCCTACTATCGCATTTTTATGCACACATTCTTGAGGTTACAGCCTTAGTAAAGAATGAAATAAGAAATCCATCAATCAAGAAAGAAATTTATGATGAAGCAATTTATCTTGAAATATATCATTGGATTAACAAAAAGTGTGAATTGCATGTAATAGTATTTCTTATACTTTTAAAAGTTCAACTTCAGTTTTCATTAAGCCATAATTACAATGTAAAATCAAATATGATAGACTAATTTTATATTTATTTTTTCACTTATATTTTTTTAAATTAGTATTGTAATCTCTTTGCTTAAATGATTGGGTTAGATGATATACCTATTCTAAGCTATAGACGTAAATTAGATAGTCCCTAAATTAGAACATTTTTAGGCATTTGATTCATAACCAATCCTGCTAACTAAAAATCACTCATAAATAAATGGATATTGCTTATAACACTTTAATGCAACAAATTTTCTTAAAAACTTTTTTATTTTCCTTACAGTTTCGACTGTCCAGCAATCTTCATCAGAGCTCTAATCTTTTTTTCTTCTTTTTTAATTAAACCAGAGGAGAAGATTAGAGCTCTGATGAAGACTGCTGGACAGTTGAAACTGTAAGGAAAATAAAGAAGTTTTTAAACCAGAGGAGAAGATTAGAGCTCTGATGAAGACTGCTGGAAAGTCAAAACTGTAAGGAAAATAAAGAAGTTTTTAAGAAAATTTGTTGTATTAAAGTGTATATGAAAGAAGTTTTATCAGCAATATATATGATTATATGAAGATATGCAAAGAAAGTGAAAGAGAAGAATAAGAGAATATACTTCTGATAAATAAATGGATATTAAGCATTATCCTGGATGGGGTCAATAGTTTTACTAAAAATCTTCTGAAATTAAGAAAGTTGTATTTAAAAAAAAAATCATTATATTAGTTATCTATGAGAAATAAACGTAGATCCAAAATAAATAATAAATGTTAAAAATTCAATAAATTTTTTTTTTTTTACTAAGTATATCATTCATTAAAAAACTATTAATGTATGTAAATATAATGTATAATACATTTCAGTTCTACGATTTTTTTTATAAACAATAATTTTAGATTCATAGCCACCATTTTGAATTTAGTTCATTGCATGAGGTTGATATTCTATTGAATCATGATTTTTATTATATTATCAATATTTTGTTTGTTTTAATTTTTATAATGACTTAAGACATTGTACAGGCTTAAACCTGTATTAATATATATATAATATATGCGGGATTCGAACTCAGACTTTCACACGACCCACTACTCTCAGTGCCATCTCATATTGCTGACCCACCTGATCACACACATGTTGAAAAAATAAATAATCACCAATATACGTATTTCATGCTAAACCAGCAATCATCAGTTGGTCTAGATTACTATCCTCACACATATATATAATCAGTGCTCAGCTTTATATTAAGATAGCCAATCTTCATACTTAAGAAAACTTAAAATTTTTGGGAGCACTTGTTATGAAACACTTTAAAAATCAATAATACAATATATATATATGATGTAGTCTTAAATAAATACAAATTAGATCAAAAAATATATTCAGTTGATTGCCGTAGTTTTAATGATGTGACTAAATTTTTTTTTCAATCAATCTTTCAATGACAAGTACTTTTCTCTGGTAAAAATAAGAACTTTTATTATGAACATTTAATAAATTTTTTTTTTTAATGTAATGATCATATTTTTGAATTGATTTATAACGCACATTAATGTTATATATAATGAAAGTTTAATTATATGCTGAATAAAATTTGTAATTTTGTGTGTGTGTGTGCAAAGATTATTTTTATTCATGACGAAAATATTTTTATCCTTCAATATTTAAAAAATTCTGACTGCTATATGAGCATATTAAATAAAAATTAGATAAGTCCTATTTTCCATTTATGATAATTACACATTATTTATTATTGTTACACATCTTTTAAGTTTATTTTTAGTTACAGCAATGAATAAAAATTACTTTTTTCTACTTATTATAATTGATTCTATTATCTATTATTGCATATCTTCTACTTTTTTTAATTACGTAATAAATAAATCTTGCATTATACTTTTGGGAATGAGGAGACGGGGGCCATTTTATCTTCCAGAACTGGTTTGCTTTGATGAAATCAGTATTCTGTGACGTCATTAGTCTTACAGGAAATGATCATAATTTTGTTTTAAAATGGCGGATATTTAAAGAAAATGAAAATGTTTTTAAAATCATTAACGGAAGTAGTTGTTTATTAAAATAATGAGATGTAAGGTGATGAGATAATTACCAGGATAGTGAACTCTCATAGGAAGCCCCTTATATAATGAAAGCTATTCTTTAATGAAGAGTAAAAGTCCTACAATAATTATGATCAGTGAGATTACTGTTGTTCGCATGGTAACCAATAATCACACTATCCAAACAAGTGCTAGTTGTACAATTTACCTTTTAAACAAAAATATATCTGTTTTCATTACCAACTAGCATTACTCGATAAAGATAAAAGCCGAAACAGATCTAGGGATTAAGATACACCACCATCTAGTAACCAGTAATTATTCAAGCTTACAATAGAGGGCATTAGAATAGTGAATGGAGAAATGTTATATATATATTCTAATCTGATAATACACGAATTAAAACTGCCTCACTACTGTATTTAATACAGTTCTTACTTGCTGTCAATCGAATTATAATAAAACAAATTTGCTCAAAAATGATTAGATATGTGTTAATTAAGAAAATGATATTCACTAAAAATTTATACATGAAAATGATAACTAATACTATTGTGTTTACAGGTTGAATATTAAATAATTTTAGAAAAAACATGAATATTTTCCTAAATGATTTTTTTTTTTTACCTTTTTCTTTAATGGAAACAAAAATATGTTGTTTAGTAAATGAATAAATAACTGCTTTATAGAATTAAACAAACACAGTTATTAAAAAGCAAATGAAAAACTTCAAAAAAATCAATACAAATGTTTCAACATTTCAAGATGAAAAAGTAAATATTTATGAGAAACGGAAAAATAACATAATTGATTACACACGTAAAAAAGCGTTTGAATTGTAGAAATGCAAATTTAAAATGGATAAAATGTTTGTATTCACTACAAACACACAGATATATATATAACACTAACTCTACATCTTGGGTTTTTTCTCATGTCATAGCATCTGCCGGGAAGCGAACCCGTTAACCCGGGACAACTGCTTGTAAAGCAGCCGTCGCTGACCTCTCGACCACCAATACTTGACTACATCTTGTTTTTTTTTTTTAGAAATTATCAATTATTCACAAACAATCTCCACCTCCCAAAAAACTCACTAAATCCAAGTTTATCGACCATGAAAGCACAGTAGTTCTTCAGATTCATTTGAAATTTGCCTCAGTAAAACAATTATATGCAAAAAGATTATAGTTGCTAAGAACATGCCATCTGAAAAATTATGTTAAATCCATTCTACAAGTATAAAATCATAATTTTTCTTGGTAAAAATATAATTCAACTTGGCTGTGTTACATTTGAATATTTACATGATTAAATGATAACATTATATCAATAATTTAGTAGAACTCAATAGGAATATTTATATTTTTTTAAAAAAAAAAATGAAAAAAAATTATATTAGAAATCAGAAAGCTATCTATATAAAATCTCAAAAAGATAAACACAATTATCAAAAAGCTTCAGACGCAAACCAATATAAAGAGCATACTAAATTTAAAAATGTCAACATAATAATAAATAATATCACATCTTGCAAATTTATTGTTTTATTGCAACGATTTTTTGTTCAGTTCCTTTCTTCAAAACTGAATGGGAATCTAAGACTACGAAAGCATTAGAATTTATTTTATTATTTATAAATAAATTCAATTTTGTGTCGTCTCTATTTTTCTTTTTTCAAAAAAATAGGACTTTGGCTTTTCATATATATAAATATATTAAACAACAACCACACCATTCCATGTTATTTTCAAATCATATGAATAAGGATACAATAAAAGACAAATGATGTCAAGATGCATTTCATGCTGAATTAGCACTCATCAGTTGGCCCAGATCATCACCTCATATATATATATCTTTATAGTAAAATTACATTTTGAATTGCAAGGGTCAGCCTTACTCCAACCCACAACTTAAACACCATCTATTCTCGATAAATAGAATAGTGGCTATCACTAAACATTTATTCAACTAAAGATTGTCTCTAGCCCAGATATACATTTTAAGCCTTAATTAATGTCCGAATTTTTTTAATTTAAACACACACATACATGGATTTATTTACACTTCTCTGTCCCACTTGTAATATCTTTGAAAATATATTAAACTTTCATACCACCATACATTTTTTTCAAATGATATGAATAAAGATACAATAAAAGATAAATGGCTACGAAGATGCATTTTGTGCTAAACCAGCACTCATCAGTTGATGGTGATCTGTATGTTTCTCTGAAAATCAGGTCTAATCAGAAAATAAACCCTACCATGATTTTTCAGCATGCTTATAATATAAACTCTACCACAAATATAAGCCCTAGTTAAGATTGTCAGCCAGATAAACAGATTTCTTTTTTTTTGTTGAAGTATATGATGTATGTATTGAATTATAAAGTAATGAATGTATAAATAAATTATATTATTGACCAATGCCAGAAGTCAGGAAGGTGGAAGTGAACTGCATGTGAGATATTGGAGATTGAATATTATGTATAAAAAGGCGAGATACCCGATCAAGTTCTATTTGTTCCAATTTCCACAATATATGTTTCAGGAAATAAAAACTCTGTGGTATATAAGGGTAGAAGTACTCAAATAGTTTTATGCAAATGGATGGCTGTGATGTGTAGTTCATCGAAATTCAAGATAAGAGATTGTCCAGAGTAGTCACAGAAAGAAGTGTGATTAGAGTGAAGTTGAATAATAATAATAATAATAATAATAATAATTATTATTATTATTATTATTATTATCATCATCATTATTGTTATTATTATTATCATCATCATCATCATTATCATCATCATTATTGTTATTATTATTTCTATCAGAATAATGAGTAAGCACAATCTAGTCAAAGTGTGCAAAAAAGCCATGTTTAGATACATTTTGTCTTCCATTTTCATAGTAGGCAGAGAGAACCCTAAATATGTGCCTACACATACATTCTTTGCAGCAGAAATCCTGCCTCAAATACAGTTCCAAATTTGAGCTATTGGTTGTTGTACTACCTCAAATAAAAATCACAATTAAGGACAACAGCCTAGTAAGCCTGCCTGCATCATTGTTTTCTTAATTTTCAGGGGCTTGAACTAAAAAGAAATGAAAATGGGAATTGGAATTACAAGTGCTTTGCATGTCGTTAAAGGTTGGAAATGCAGGTGCACAAACCCACCATCCCATTATCAGAAATAGCATAAAAAGATGACTGATCACAGGATCACTACAACTGTGTCCTACAATAACTTAAGTGCTTGAAGAGAGGGAAAAAGGAGAAGAAAAAAATGTTTGTAATGGAAACGGAATCTAACTTTGATACCAACATTTTATCCTATAAGACTTAGATACCCTTGGTGCTCCACTGTTTATTTTTTATTTGCAGTTAATGTAAATATCTGAAAATCATTTCACTATCCACCACTTGTAGAGCTCATCAATCAGCTTATCAAAGCAGCTAACTGAACAAGTGTATATGGGTGTAAAAGAGTCATAAGAATGATTTAAAGTGGTTTGCAAAATTTCATGATGGCTGGAGAATAATGAATATGAACTATGAAGGTATAACACACACTGGTACATATGTTGCAATACATAATCCAGACAGGTTAGCATTTTATAGTTTTTGTGGTGAATATTAAATTGTGCCGGTACCAAAATGTGTTGCCTTAGAGATGACAGTTCAAGTAACTTGGAAAGAGGCTCAATCCATCTTTCACTATGACTCACATCTCATTATTAAAGATGGAAAAATAGCATTAGAGTGATAAATAGTATAGCTGACAGAATGACAACATTAGTTATTCAATTCAAGAACAGACATAAAATCAGAAAAAATAGACATACTGGAGACATAAATCAGGAGGGAAATATAGATTTAAGAAATTCACAAAAAAAAATGTAAGCAACATAACCCTGGATGAGAGCAACTGTTTTCCTGCAATATCTTGTATAAAAGGGATGCTTTAAGAAGGATTGAATATCGAAAATTTTATAAAATGCTCGAAAAAGAATTTTTAAAAGTATAATTGTGAATTAGGAATTAAAGCTATGAAAGAGAATAAGTCTCAAAAATGTAAAACAATATCTTAATATTAATAGAAATTTTATTTTTGAAATAAGAAAAAATAGATGGAACTATTTCTAAAAAGAGAGATGACATCATGAAATATGTAAAAAAGTTCTATCAAGAATGATATAACAAGAAATAACAAAAAAAGAATATCACAACTACTCATCATCAATAGTATTTTGCCCTATGAACAGGTCCAGAGAGCAGTCACATCACAAATTTAAGCATTTCTCCATTCTTATTAATGTCTAATTTTTTGTTGTTAATATCTTAAAATATAATATATTTAAAATTGTTAATTGTATTTGAAATTGTAAATATACAAAATGTCACTAACAATATTTCCTATATAACAGGAGAAAAAAATGAGATTTTGAATTAGCATATCCTAATTTTTGTACATTTTCACCATCTCTTTATTCCTCAATAAATATAATAATACACTCTCCTTTTTGCACTTTGTTCGAACAATACATAAGATTAAATATGTCACTGAAGAAGGCTGCAGATTTAAATGAAATAGAAAAAAGAACATTTGAAAGATTAAAAATATCTCTGATAAAAGCTGCAGGTTTTGGCTGAAAAGAGGTAGAATAAAATAAATATATAAAAAGGTAACAAGATTTCTGATGAAAGCTGTAAGTTCAGATGAAACTAGAGTACCAAGCATTGGTGCCTAGTGGTTAGCATAGCTGCCTTCAAAGCAGCTGGCAGGGGTTCTCTTCCCGGTCACTGCATTTGACTTATTGAAAAAAAAAACTGGGGTGTTCATAGATCCCATTTTACCCTGATTTGTCCCGGTGTCCTGATATATTCTTTCAGGACAGTTAATTGTCTTGGTTTTCTTAACCACTCATTTTTATTTTTACTTTTGCTTTTAACTTTTAATTATTATATTTATTTTACATTAATATTTATTCATTGCATATTTTATAATTAATTTTTTAATTGGTTAATCAGCAATTTTCCCAAAACAAAAGTAGCTACACATTATTTTGGTACATTAGTAATTAGTGATTTCAATTTGTGATTTTGTTTTGATAGATAGTATATGTATACAACAACTGTATTTTGCTATTATTTATATTACAAATAGAATATATTTTTAGTAATGTAAATGTGAGCATATGTTTTGGAGTTTTATTTATTTTGTACTAAAATATGCCGTAATCTGCAATGAAGTTTTTTGGGGCATGTGTCCCAGTTAGGCCTTGTGGAAATATGGACATACTAGCTAAAACAGAAAAAAGTAATATGTACAAGTTTAAGAAAATATCTAATAACGGTTGCAAATTCTGAAATAAGAAACAAACTAAAATTGCTTGAAAAAGTTCAAAAAAAAGAAAAAAAGAAGAGAAGTAGTGTCATTGTTAATATATTTTAAATAACTAATTAGTTTTTATATATACAGATTAAGGGGCTATGTTTTTAAATTCAAAATGTCTAAAAATACTCTGCCGTTATTACAATTTCTAATAAGAGAATATATACAGTAATTTTTTTTGCTCCCAGTGCAATAGAATTACATTTATTTAACTATGATATTGATTACTGTTTAAATATTTGACTTCAAAATCTGGAATCTCAAATATATATATTTTAAAAGTTAATAATAATTACATAAAACAATTTATACTTTACACAATGGTTTTATTACTCTTATTATATAATATGTAATATATTTTTATAACCCGCACTAGTAAAAAATGTTGGACAATTAAAACACTGACATGAGAATTTTAAAAAGTGGGAATAGAAAAAGAAATAAAATCTGGAAGCAAATAAAGGTTATTCTGTTGTCAAGACACCTTTTAACATTAAAACAAATGTACATTTTCATTTGCATAGTGATATTTCACCTTTTTATTTTAAATCAAGAACTTCTCAATACAGTATGTAGAAAAAAAACACTATTCATTCAAGTAACATTCGCTAATCAAAAGAAAAATTAATCGAACTTTTAATATATTAAACAACTGAGTATGAATATTATTTTAAAGATTTTTAACAAAAAACAAACAAACTAAAAGATAATTTTAATTATCGATCAACATGCCCCTCAATTATTGTATTAATAAAAACAGAAAACATTATTAAATCAACTATTTCTTTCAACAAAATGAAAAATAATGTTACCAGATGTTATATGACAAACCATAATTAAAATTATATAAATAGTGATAATATATATATGAAATAGTAATTAAATTTTTAATTTTAATCATTTATTTAATATTTAATTAATTTCTTCAAATAAAATATAATTTAATATAAATAAAAAATAATAACATGCCAAAATACACAAAATATTTATTATCAAATAAAATCATTCTAAAAAATATTTAAATTTATTTTTATATAATTTTATTTTATATTAATATTATAATTTAAATATTTTATTTATAATATAATATCTATTTAAAAAATATTCCTTATTTAACCTACTAAATCAACATCCATCATTTATCATAAAATTAATATATATTCACCACAAGGAGAAGCTCCCCCACCAAACCTCGAGACAAAAAAAAACAAGACCCCCCCGGAAAAACCCCCTCCCAAAAACAACCCCCCAAAACAAAAACCAGACCCCCCACCCAAACCCCACATACATTGAAGTCCGAACCATGTTTAAAAGATCCAAAACCAAACACCCCCCCGCCAACCCCCCCCCAAAGAACCAAACCCACCCCCCACCACAAAAATCAAAAGAGGAAAGACCACACCACCCCCCCCCCCCCCGACCCCCCCCCCCCCCCTATATATATGAAATAGTAATTAAATGCACAATCTTTAATTGACCTCATCAGGGAAATCCCGAAGTATACAATGATGCTGCTGTGCTTAGGTTTTAACTCTCTTGTGGCTATCTTTAATTCTATTTTACAGTTTTTGGATTCAATTGACATTAAAAACTAAAACTAAAATAATATTGGAGTTATTACTCAAAAAAAGTCTCCAGGTGGCTGTATTGTACAAAAAGTCTCCAGGTGGCTGTATTGTACAAAGAAATACATTACAAATGAGCTGACAATCAGACCACAATATTACTGATTTACAGTTACTACTTTTCTTCGCACACTTGCTAAAAGTTTTGAGTGTATTCATTCTTTTGGTGGCTTTCAAAAATGAAAACTATTTTCCATTGTTTGTTTACACATTTGCCATACTTATTTTTTAAAAAAGAATAATGTGATTAGATTCAGATTTTTTTTAAAAAAATATTTACTTTTAGAAGAAGACAAGTCAAAAGAAATCAATAATGTATGTCCACAACTTGTAATTGGTTTGTTGAGAATATATTCACAATGATTGTAGCAGATTTATTTCTGTCTTTTTTTTAATTATAAATAAAACTTTAAATTTTAGATAAAATTCAGTAGCCTTACATAAACTGAACAGTAATTCATTTGAGTTTTAGAAACTGAGTTAAAACAAATTATTAATATTTTTGTCAGTCATGTAGTAATCATCCAATAAGACAAAAGTTATTATTATTACATATTTCAGGTTCATATTTTTTTCTATATTTGCAAAGTTGAAATAATATTTTAAAGAATAACTTTAATTTGTAAGCATATATCTCTAACAATTAATTCAAATTTTCTGAAAATATAATGAAAAAAAAAAGATATAAAAAAATTTTTTTTAAAAAAATAATGCATTTTTATGTAAATAGCTGACTAAAAAGTACAAAATAACAAAGTAATCTCCTCTCAGTTAATTTGTCATTTTTGGAAAATATCAGAAATCTTAACATCTAGACTTATTGTAAAACAATTGGAAATTGCAGGAATATTGTCACCTAATAAAAGCATTTGAGATTCAAATAAATCATAAAAATGAAAACAGTCATATATGCTCTTATGAAACAACAATATTCCTGCAATTTGTAATTGTTTTAAGAGTCTAAATTCTCAAGATCGCTGATATTTTCCAAGAATGGCAAATTAATTGAGAGGGGATTACTTTGATATTTTGTACTTTTTAGTTAGCTATTTACACAAAAGTATTATTTTTAAAAAAAATATATTTTTTTACATCTTATTTTCATTGCTAATTCAAAAATTTACTGAGGCTATAACCTCAATAATATGCGTATAAAATGTGATAGTCGGGACCTCTACAGGTGTTTTAACCACAAGCTTATGCTCGCAGATCTAACCGCTTCAGCTTCACCTACTTAAATAGAAAGTAGGTTGAAGTAAAGAAGGGTTCCCCTCTTTTCTTCCATAGCATAAGCTTGTGGTTAAAACACCTGTAGAGGTCCCTACTATCTCATTTTATACACATATTATCGAGGTTATAGCCTCAGTAAATATTACTACGTAATCAATGTGCATTTAATAAATTTATAATTACAACTTTTAATTCAAAAATGTAGATATACCAACAGAAACACAGTCAGGCAAGATAATATAAAAGCATTTAATGAAGATAAATTTGATCAAACAAAAAGTTGGAAATTTAAATCAATTTGCTGCTAAGGACTATCAAAAAAATATAAACAACTAAGAGTGCATACAGCAAAATTAGAATAAGGCCCTGAATTACAAAAATAAAGGATCAGATGCTTAAACTTCTTATGAACTTTCAAGCACTAAATCCACTTAATCATTATTTTTAATGACACTAACATTAAATCCTCAAGCCAAAAATTAATTCATTAAAAAATGCCAATACAAGCATCTAATCACAATGCCCATGCATCACATTTACACAGACAAATGTCTCACTACAACATGTTCAGAGTTTGAAGCCAAACATATCTTGGTGAGGAATTTTTGGAATTTTAAAACTATTAGAGGATTTAACATTTTTATATGTCTTTTAACTTTGTTATATAAAGTATAGAGTATATAAATATATTATTGTATAACAAAAACTATATTAAACTATTAGATTATACAAAATAGTTTATATAACATGATTTATATGGTTATATGTTATGGTGATAAAGTAAGAATGTAAATATGAGTACACGTATACCTTAATGATATTTTTTAAATTATTTTGGTGCACACTGAATATTTTTGTCTATGTGCATTTGTAATCATTTGAAAAATAAAAGTAAAATGAATTTGAAGTATATATGTAAAAACGATAATGCAAGGTAATACAATATTATACTGCCCCGTGTGATTCAATGCAATGGTAGGGTAGTGGACACAAATTTTCAAAATCCATAGATCACAACCCAATTATGCTCTTTCTGGTTTGTGAACTTAATGACTCCTAAGCAATAAACTATATTATCATTAATAATGCATGTGTGTGGGCATAAAGATGTGTGAATACCATTTATAGAGCAAAAATATTTTCATCATCTTCCCATAAATGAACAGCTAAGTAGAAAATAAACTTCAGCATAGCATTTAAAAAAGAGTTTCCATTTTATTTATTGCCTAGAAGTTAAATAATAATGATGGAAATCTTTGGATCGTGGTGAAATTTTCCAATAAATTGTCAGTTACAATTTGTAAAATCTCTGATTTATACACTAGTAAAAACAGCATTAGTTTGAATTATTAATTACATTTATTTTATCACCATCATATTCAATACTTTCAATAACAATGCGATCAAAGTTTTATTCATTTAGAATTTATCAAACCTACAATGACATAATCTTTATTTTTTCTATTCCAGTTCTGTTACTAAGTGGCTTGATAAATGTAAATAAAGAATTTAAGGTTTCATTGTAATCAAAAGAATTGAATCAATGAAAGTAATTAATAATTCAAACTAGGAATTGTGGATGAACAGGAAGTTTAGCATATTAAACCAGTCATAGAATTTATTGGCAAACTTTATTATGATAGAAGAGATCCTGTTAATGTAGTCTACTTTTTCGGCAATAATTTAAAATGGAAAATCTCACATTCTTGATCACATCTTTTCAATAATAAAAAGATTTCACACTACCACTCACGAATTTTCTTTATAGAAATATGAATAACCTTTGGGACAACAGCAAGATATGATCATTTTTGAATGTTATACCTTACATCAAAAGTCAAAGTCTAATAATTGGATTTTATATTTCCAATTCTTAAATATAGTATCAAAAGCTTAAATATATATATATTCAAATCCCCTCCCCATTTTTATCAGTGCATCCTTTAACTTAATTCTATCATATTACAACAATACAAAGTCTCTGTACACATGCATTTTATGAACAACCATGGCTCATTATGTGAGCTAAAAGTATTAAACACTTGAATCATCTCTGTCAATGCTCAATGCTCCTCTATTATGCTTCTCACACAAGGTAGAATAATAGATTAATGATAGCAAATATTCTCATGGAAATCAGGCTTTAAGTTGATGGACTTCTAAAGACAGCAAATTATGAAATTATACACTAACACTATTAGCATGAACTGTCAACATTATGGTAAAGAGCCAAGGCCAGACTGCAGAGGTGAGGATCCCAGGCTCTCAAAATAAAAAAGTTTACATGGTGTTGGCAACCATCGAAGACATCAAGAAAAATTAGTAAATTCCTCTTCAGAACTATCTTCTATTCACCCATGAAACAAAATTACTTCAACACACTGCCGGTATATCAAAGCCAAAAATGGAGATCCTCTACCAATTAATTGTTCAGAAAAACAATGGTGTAACTGTGCTTCAAGAAACTCATTATTTTTCTAATAATGCATATCTTATTAAAATTCATGGATTTACATTGATCAATGATAACATGCACTATGAACATGGTATAATTATTTTTATTTCGAACCATTGTGGAAAGCAAACAACTTCTAGTGAAGATAGTTCAAATGATATTGCAATCATGTATACAATATTTATTAGCTTTCCAATACAAACTAGCTCTATTCTCCTGTCTGAGACCTTCCTTCACCTTCTGTATTTATAAAAGATTTCAATTCTCATAATAGTTTTGGGAAATATGTAATTGAGGATTTAAGAATGTTATCAACTTTTAAAGTGGTTAGATTTAAACGAACATACATTAACTTTATGATGCTATTCAGGCGAACGGGAAAAAACAAACAACTCCTAATCTTTATTTTGTTTGACAAAAAAAAGTTTACTATTATCTGCTGAGTTATTGATTTGAAATCATGTTATCTGCCAAGCTATTAATTTGGAATTGTTTCCCCCATAGTCAATATAAGCAAAGTCAAACACTCTTGGAATTCACACCACTATAATTGAAAGTTATCCTGTTCTGAGATGAAATTTAAAGAAAGTTAACTACAGTCGATGCTGTGGATATTTTAAAAAGACTATTAATAGAATCACTCCAATTGCCTCTTGTTACGATAACTTTATCAAACTCATAACACTACTCATAGATATCCAAAATAATTTATTCCATATTGGACAATCCAGCAATGATCTTTAGAACCAATTTTTCTTTACAAATGATCTGGAAATTGCTGACAAACTTGTGAAATTATTGGATGATGCCAGAGAAAAAAATTGGATAAAGAAGCGAAACTTTAGAAGCTCTAGTCATAAGGCTTGGTGACCTCTACAAAAGCATTATGGATATAAAACTACTTCTAAAAGAATTACTACTATTACTGAGATTGCCAATCTTATAAGCCAAATTTCTAAAGCCAGGATTCAGAGAACAAAAAAGAATAATGCTAGAATTGCAAGCCTCTCTTTCACAATGTTCAATTAATATGAATCTTTTAACCTGCAGAGGTTGCTGAACTTGATGTCTTAAACCAAAAAAAATCCTCAAGATCAGATAATATATTGCCACAGTTTATAACAAAAAAAAAAAAAAATAGAACTAGGGCAAAATCATAGATGGCAAAACTATCCAGAAACACTTTTCATATATGAAGTATTCCAAAAAAAAAAAAAAATGGCATAAAATCAAAAACTATAGCAGTCTTAAAATCAAAAAGACCTAGCAATGATTCAAAAAGTTATTCCCAGATTTCATTATTAGGTTTCTTAAAACAGGCAAAACTCACTATACGTATTGCCACACACAGCAAGCTAGAGTAATCACTGGATGCCAGAAGGCTTGTGCATAAAATCCCCATCTAATGCCTACTCCTCCAATATCCCCAGACTAGTTTCTGGCTTGTAGCCTTCGTCAGTGAAGAGCCTTGGATACACAAGCATAAGAGGTGGCGGTCATGTGATGTTTATTGGCTTATTATGTTTCTTACAAGTTTCTTGAAAAAATTATAATAACAAGAATTTTGGCAATAGTTGGAAGCAATGTACCTATAGAATGGGCTAGATATAGGCCAGAAAAAATTGTTTTTTAACAACTCATCCTGAAAAAGGCTTTCAAAATGAATTACAAAAGAGTTGCAAATTTTATTGATTTAACTTCAGCTTATCATTCTGGTTAAAAAATGATTTTTCTCTTAAAGATGCATGAAAAGCATTAATCCATTAGACAAACTGCTCTCCATAGAAAAATTCAAAGAATCCTGTTCCCTCACCTACTTTATTTAATATATTCATCAATAATTTTCCCAAATATAGAATGCAGGAAATTTATGTACACTGATCTTCTAATATGTCAAACGAGACCTTTTCTAAAATAGAAACGAATCTCAATAAGAATATGAAAAGATGAGAAATCTCTTTCAAAGCTTGGGTCATATTCCTAATTAAATGAAAACAGTATGCTCAATTTATCATCTACACCAGTAAGAAATCATCTCATAATTTAAATATAATCTTCAACAATAATAGACTGAAACACAATTCTACCCCATGCTATTTATGAATAACATTGAATCATAATCTAACTTATTTTCCTTATTTAACTAAAAACAAATCAAAATTTATTTCTAGAAATAATCTGCCTGAATCTAGCTGATACTTGGGATTGTTCTTGAATACTTTAAAACCAGTTTTTTTTTTTTTTTTTGGCATTAATATATTCTGCTGATAAATATTGTGCTCCTGTTTGAAGAAAAAGTTCTCATACTAAACTTCTGGATACTCAAATATTACCATGAAAAATATGTTTGGTAATCAAGTCCATTCATTCATAATGGCTTACTTTCCTCTACCAGATATCAGAAGACAAGTTGCTTCATAGAAACTGTATAAAAAACAAGACATCATACTTGCCAAAAACTTAAGATATAGTTTCCCCATTTAAAGATTCACCTCAAATCAACATTTCCTCTTTTGGCAGTTAAACTAAGAATTTATGATTGAAGAATTATAACCAAAAAGTGGAATTTCTTATGAGATTCCAAATATACTTTTTTTTTTATCCTGGACCCAATAATAAAGTCAGGAGGATTCCTTCTAGATGCAACTGGAGTCCCATGAACAAATTTAGAACAACCGATGAGCATTGCACTCATCTGCTTCATAAATGGGATTTATAGCCATGTGGATAAACACAAACTATAGACTACATGGACAATGACTACTAACTCTACAGTTCTAGTGGTAGAATAGAAAGCCTTAATAAAGTCACTTTGATTTATCTCTCAGTTGGAATTTCTAGTTTCTTTTATAATATTTTCTTAATAATTAAACGGTAGAAAAAAAAAAACCCATTATACATTAAATAAATAAACAAGGATGGGGACTGGTTTTTATCCACTTTTAACACTTTATGGAAGGGTTAATAACTATTGCACAAAAGGGATATCTCTTATTTTATTTAATTTTTGGTCAGGGCATCCCTCATTTCAATTCTACATCACAACCATCCAGCAGATATATATACATTTGCTTTTTATTTCAATATAAATATAACAAAGATTACAATAACAGAGGATCAATGTTGGCTTAATGAAGTATGGAGAGATATATGTTGAGAATAATAAGAAAGGACCAAAAGTAAACTATAAGGATGAAAGAGAATAAACATTTACTGCTGACAGCATTGAAAGAATTAAAAGGCTGAATTGGATCTCTGTTAGATATCTTGGTAAAAAAATACAATAGATGGACTATTGAAATATTAAATTGGATCCCAAAACGTAAGAAACATAAAAAGGGGTAGTGCTAGATATCATGTACAATGAATTTAAATATTGGAGAAACTGGATTAAGCATCAAAGGATCATCCAGCAGTGGATCAATAATGTTTGATGATAAAACAATTATTAATGCACTTTATAAGCTTTTGATATTTTTAGTTTCATTTATATTTCTATAGAATTAAATGTAGGTGGGGAGGGCGTTCCCAAAAAAACATGCACAAACGATTAAACATTTCAAATTATATATCAAATATTTTATATACAGTACATATTATCAGTGTTTTCTAAACATGATGTAATATAGGGGTTTGAACACAGACTTTCAAGCTCCCTTTAGCCATCGACTCCACCTTAAACCACCGACACACACAACAACCTACATACGAAACAGATGATTTCCAATATACATATATTATGCTGAACCAACACTCATCTGTTGGTCCAGATCATCATCTCCCAATTGTGAATATGCCATCATTATATTTTCAATGATATGGGCGGCTGAAGAGTTGGAGAGTGAAGAAGATTGAAGCCTGTCCATTAAAGTTTGAATATTTGCTATCTTAATATAAACCAAGCACTGAATTGTATTATGACCTGAACCAACTGATGACTTCTGCTTCAGCATGAAACACATATATTGGAGATCATTTATCTTTTTCGCATGTGTGTGTGTCGTTGTATAAAATGGAACGGATGACTAAAAGAAGTTTGAAAGTCTGGGTTCAAATCCCTCTCATTAAAGGATTAATGTAAACTGAAAAATAAGACAATTATTTTATAGATAGAAAACTTATACAATTATTTATTTTAAAATTTTTTTGTGTAAACTATTAATCGGGGTTCAACAATCTTTTAGTGAGGTCGTGCCGAATCCTATATTACAATGCTATTCTACATGTTGACGTAATTATACTCATCTTATTATATATATATATATAGTATTAAAATTGGTCCGGTTATAATAGACTTCAAAAGTATATAACTTTTGAAGCCCATTATAAAACCGGATCTTATATTAATTGGTCATTTAATATTTTAAAATACATAAGATCATATTGTTAAATTATATTGCATTCAAAAGATATGCTTAAAATTTCCTTTGGCGCTTAAGAAAATGTATATATATATATATTTTTATTAAGGTAAAAAAAAACACAGGTGACTGATCACCCGCTACATGATATTACAGTGTTCAATGTTACAAGGCAAAAACAAAATACATACGCTCGATAGATAACATATCCACAAAAGGGTTGTATAACCTTACTCAATGTGTATCTATATATGGATGAGCCCAGATCTGCACTGCCCAAAAACAATCCATCAAGGGAGCACAGCAGCCCATCAGAGCAGGAAAGGCGCTGAAAACTTTGACCCTGTACCATCCCGGCAGGTATTCCGGAAGCGGCAATAATCGTCAACAGCCCGCATCCAACAACCAGACCCCTAACGACCGCCATCATCAACCCTTGTGAAAGAAATGAGGAGTGCAGACCCGTGCCCTCAGATATTACAACAAAACTCTATCACTGTTACAAAAATGATATTTCTAGCTGGAGTGTCTAGCATCCAGTTTGTCAAATGAATTTGACTGTGGTTATGATCTTGATAAAAGAATTGTTCGCTTTTATTCCTTGAATTTCTCAATCATTATTAAAAGTTATTCATTAAGTGACTTCGTTAAAACAGTTGATTTTTCATCTTCCTCATCCGTTAAATCCAATATATTATTATAAGCCTCTTGCATAACGTTATTTACCCCATACTTTGATTGTAATGCCTCTTCATACTTAAATTCTTGGTTATTAACATTAAATAATTTGTTTGACTTACTTCTCTCATTAGTTTCAAATTTCGATTTTATAGATTTGTTCTTATTAATCTGATTCGCTTTTAGATAATGTTTTCAATTTTAAACTTTTATTAATCGGTTTCGCTTTTTAGATAACGTTGTTTTCAATGTATACTGTTTACAAAATTACCGATTAATGTACAATAATTCAGAATAGGCAAAGCACATTTAACTTTCAACAGTTTAATTTTAAAATCTGATTAATGAACTCTAAATAAAGCATTAGCAAGTATTTTTCTGGCATTCATGAAAAATGATTCAGAGAAACTTGTTTCGTGATATAAAAAAATCAGCTTGAAATTGCTTTTTCACATATTCTTTTCTTTAACACAATGGATATTTGAAATTTTTTTCTATGATAAACTTGTTTTAATTACACAATAAACATTTAAAGGAAAAGAGAACATAGTTTTTAACTTCTTTGAGATCGGAACGATATTATCAAGTCTCATATCATGCATTAACCCGATTGTTACTAACCATAAACTTTTTTTTTTTCAAGTAAATGGGCCAAAACTTAAAAAGTATTATTATATAATTACGAATAGAAGTTTTTCAAATGAACTAATCGATATAATATTGTGCCTGGATAAAATTTACTTTAAACACACAACTGCACACAGTCAAAAACAAAAAATCCAGACAAAATTAATCCTTCCTGAGAGGGAAAAAATATTTCCACCCCCTTTTATTAAAATAGCAAAGATCGAGTATACGTTTATTGTATTTATATGGCAGTCACCTATGCATAATGTAGGTGAGGGCACAAACATTTGCCCTGAATTAATTTTTTTTCTTTTTTTTTTTTTTTGCTGTTTCAATTCAGAGTGCCACTGATAATCGTTCTGCTACCACGCTTGGAACGTATACCTTAGAATGCCAATCTCTGCTACAAATAATGAATTTAAATTATTATTATCATTATAAGATAGAAGAGGGGGGAACCAGCTTCACAAAAAAGCAGTTGCTGGTCTCTCCCTGAGTTTGAATTCCCAGAGAAATATGGGACAACGTTTTTATAATTCATAGCCTAATATAAGAAAAGTAGACTGCATACCTGGCCACGGTTCATAAAATTATTAATGACGAACAAAATTAAGGATTGCAGGCATAATCAAGAACTAAACCTAATCTTCAGAGATTAATACATTCAACATGTTATTTTGTATATATGCATAGAAGTCCTAATGAAGAAATTTGTTCCTAGTATAAACACTGTCCAGACATAATATCTACTTTACAAACAATCAAAGCAAAAAAAAATAATAATTATTATTATTATAGATAAATAATTCCCTTTGTCAGAAGGGAGAATAAAAATTTCAAAAAAGTAATTTCTTTACTATAAATACTTTTTCACTACTTAAGAGTGGATAATAAAAAAATAAAATTTTTATCAGCATTTATAAAATTTCATTATTTTAAAAACTTTGTTGCATGTAAGAGTGATAACAATTTGATTGGTAAGATAAAAATAATTGCTACGATAAAAGAATTAGTAACTGGAATATTTTATTTTATATTAGAATAAACATGTTTTCTTACTATGTATATCAGGGGTTCCCAATTTTTTTGGTCTTCATATCACCTGGGCTTTAAATAAATTGCCTGATACCCCTAACCATTATATTAAAAAATATATATATAATTAGTTTTCATAAACGTTTTATTCCACCTTTTTGGTCTCTGTAACTCCCTAGACTTTTAGTATACTATCTGATACTCCTATTTATCATAAGAAATAAACAAGTAATTATGTTTTCATAAAAGCTTTATTCCATAAATAAATCTTAACAGACATTTGAGTTATCGGACTCTGCAAAGAGAAAAAAATCAACCCAACCTCACTGTGGCCACATCCGAAAAGAGATCTGAAATGTTGCTCATGTGGCTGATTGACAGTATCAACATGGAATAGCCCAGAAATGTTAATACCATAACTATTTTTGCAATATAATATAGCATAATATACTTATTTACTTACTATTCACCACAATCCCTAGACAAACTTTGGAACCCCTGATGTGTATGTTAACCATTGAATGATTTATAGATTATTTACATAAATAATATTGACATATAAATTTAACAGAGAAACATTTTTTATTAAATTAGAAAAATATGAGATGATTCAAATATATTATTAAACATGCATAGTGTGTGGCATGTAAATATGTGGCGATTAAATACTGTTTATAATTTTTAATCATTAAAAGTCATTCAGCACTTAGATAATCCCAATATCAATGACAATCAACAATTTCAAACTGTTGTCAAGGCAACCTCCATTTAACAATAAAGAGGGAATATATTATTTGAAAACTATAATCGTTTATTATATTATTTTAATTTTAACGGATTGAAACATTTTCAGATATTTGTAGTATTTCATTATTATTATTATTAATTAATAAATTTATCAATATTATTTTAAATTATTCTGCTAAAAATATTTAATGCTACAATATTGGGATCATTGTTTATTTTCTTTTGTTCATAGTTATTAGTCTCCTTGCTGACCTAAACCTATTTTGTTCTAATTGGATGCAGACTGTATATAATATGTCTGAATATCTGTATATATCTTTTTAGATTTAGACAGCATTAAGATAGTAAAAGTCACTTTTGAAATCCACTCATTTTATGCTATGGTTTTGTGACAATTACTTAGCCATTTATGACCAGTATACTCATGGTACAGAATGACTTAGAGCATTGATGATAATCAGCATTGAGATGTTCCCAGCATTCTTTCATATGTTTATTACTGTAGTTGTTTTAGTGCTTAAAGGTGTGCATACAGACGAAATAGTGATTCTATAATACCTTAAGTTTGACATTATCTACATAATGATTATCTCTATCAAAAATGGCCACAAAGAATGCCTGTTGATTCTTGATGATTGTCGCTGGTGAGGCTATGTATAATGGATTCCAACACTGATTTTGTGCTCATTTTGGTGATATTGATTTGGCAATATTGCTGGTACCCCATCATGCCATACAAATATAACAAATAAATACTCATGTTGAAAAAGAATTTTTCTTGCAATCAAAGATTATCAACAAAATGTGAGCTATATTATATGTGAGGCAAGTTCATTTAGAACTGGAAACTGCTACGACTGCAGTAAACTTGAGGTAAGCTGTCTCTGAATGCAGGTGGAAGAGTCTGATCCAACTCAAGGCATGTTGTCCTGTATAGCCGGGGGAGTCTTACTTGAACTCGTGAGGCAAGCTAATCATATAGCTGGAAGAGAGTTCCATCATTCAGAATGACTATCTCATCATCAATTGTATAAACTATGTTTATATTATTAACTAGCATGTGTGTATTTTTGTAACTAATAAATTATACATATTAATTGTTGAGTAGTTTGTCATTACTTTTTCTGTTGGTTTGGAACCGAACCTGTAAATCAAGCCAAACACAACACCATCATTAGAGTTTAAGTTTCTAATGAAAAGGTAGCAGATCTAATCTATCATTGAATTCCAGAAAAAAAAACGGTTGAAACCAGAGATTTTAGATTGAAAAAATTTTAGCTGTAAGTTTTAGCAACATATATATATATATATTTAATGTGATAATATGTTGGTCTATTTCCATCATCTATCAGTAAATGTTGAATGTATAGAAAATTTTAAACTTTATTTCAACTTTTCAAATGCAAACAACTTGTTAGTAATATCACACAAATAGACAACACCTAGGAAAATATAATTTAATGTGTTTCTATACCTTTTATATAAAAAAAAATGTTTGTGAACACATGGCTGGAATGGTGCAACTTATGTGGCCATTATAAAAAATCTTGACTTTAAAAGTGTTGGCAACCTCCGATCTAAGAGATTAATAAGAATGCATTGTTTTCGCCTAATAATAAATGGTTCCATCTGGGCATTAAACACTGATATATAAAGCAACATCAGGTTTGAATATTTAAAAGTGAAATCACACAAACGACCTTTTTAGAAAAACAAATGAAGTTCCAAAAAGTATAAATCACCTGAGCTGGTTAGCAATCCATTGTGACATTTGACATCAAACCAATTAAAGCAATTTACTTCCTACACACTTGACAGAAACTCATTTATAGGACTGACTGACTATTAAACCTATTATTTCACTAGCTTTTACAATGTAAAACATGCAAGAGGAGGAGGGGAAAGCAGTTTTATTTTTTTTTACTTTAATTGGATAATATAATTGATTAATTACATTATTTGCAATAGATAAAATGCATAATGAAAATAAATTCATGCTCTCAAATACAGACATTTAACAGTATTATACTGGATGGTGGAATAATTTTAAAAAGTATACTTACCTAATTATGGTGCTTCATGAAATAATAAGCAGAGGTTTTCTAAACCTAAAAATTCAAATATATATATTATTTGTATTTAGAATAATACCTAATAGAAAGAATTTAAACCCAGAATTTCAAGCTCCCTTCAAATATCCACCCATGTCATATGACTGCTACATATTACCACATACATGTGGGGGGGGGGGGAATCTCCAATACACATATTTCATGCTGAACCAGCACTCATAAGTTAGTCCAGATCATCAACTCCCACATATATATATATATAATCAGTGCTTAGTTCATATAAGAGTTGAAGGGTAGAGAAGAATGAAGCCTGTCTATTAAAGCTTGAAGGTTGGCTATCTTAATATAGACTGAACACTGATTATATATGTGTGTGTGGCAGATGATAATCTGGATAAACTGATGAGTGCTGTTCACCATGATATATGTATATTGGAAATCATTTATCTTTTTAACGTATAAGTGGTCATACGTATTGGTTATATTAGTTGAAAGGGGGCTTGAAAGACTGTGTTCAAATCCTCTCTAATTACATCTAAAAGTTCAGTATATACATTATACTTGTAATCAAATATTAATAATATTAAATTTAAAAAACTAAAATTTAATGACAGTAGAGAGCTTTATTTATCTCGATTAATGTGAATGCATATACATGCATGTATAGTGAAAAGCTTTAACAAAAAATAATTTTAAACAACTAGGCTTAGCTAGCTTTTAACTAATACAAGTCATAGATTGAGCAAGGCTGTAAAGAGAGAGTAAATGTATAAATAGATGATTTGTGTTAGTTTACATAAATTTACATATGAATGTTATGTATTGGGAACAGATCATTTTTTCAAGATGGGTATGCAAGATTCCTTCCTACTAATGGCATGCTTGTCACTTGATAATGCAATGCCTCCTTAATCTTTCATTTTGTATAGCTGCACTCAATGCAGACAATATCAAGTGTGAACATTGTGAATACTTTACAAATTACTTGTAATAGCACCGCTTGGGTATTTTTTTTGAAAAAAATATCTTTAAAAGAAATATTGATGATTTAACTAATGCTAAACTTTGATTATTAAAATCACTTCCATTATTTTAAATCTTTTAGGAGGAAAAAAAAAGTTTAAGAAATCAAACTACTTTTTTTTTATATCTTGAATATTTAAAAGCTACCATAATGAAACTCTATAACTAAATCAATCATTCTAAATCTAAGTATTAAATAAAATAGATATCTAAAAATATATAAATGAATTTATAAATTGTCCAATATATTGACTCGTCTATATAGGTAGAATTACATTTGTCAAAAATTGTAGATGTGATAATGCAAAAGAACCATATAATTTATACTACTATTTATTTGAAGCATTAATATCAATAATATTGTTTTTTATACATCCATAATAATAAATTCAATATGTCCATTAACCATCTAATGTGCCTGATGATCTTAACTAGGGCTTATTAAATTCGGGGTAGGACTTATATTATAAGCACTCTGAAAAATCATGCTAGGGCTTAATTTCTGATTAGGTTTCATTTTGGGGGAAATATGGTGGTAGCTATTATTTGCTTAAACTTACAATAGATGGCACTTGAGTAGTAGAGAAATAAACATTGTGCTTGATCTCATTGTCCATTTATATCATTTTTTTAAAGAAATTAACATATAAATAATTTTCTTAAAATAATTAAATCACAGGGGTACTCATGTGCAAACATTTAAAAATCAATAATTTATTTATTTAATACACAAAAATGCTTGTTTAAACAATTATGAATACAAATCTTATTTACATAAAGTACTACAGACTTTGTTCTTATCTTGTGCTAAGTCGTTTTCATATTATCAAAAAAGAATGTACAATATTTAATTTGCCGAAGATTTAAATCTCTTACATATAAAATGTTATAACTTAATTAAAAGACTAAAGTTTAAGTATTTCAAATCAAAAGAAAAAGAATGATGTGTACTATATATTGCAAGAACACATTCTCTGCTGTAACATGAATACTAAAATTCACACATACTTAATGGTCTATATTATTTTAATACATAAGCACACACAATGCATGTATACATAGACCCTAAATAAAGACAGCCTAAAATCTCATATAGTAGCTATGTATGGCGGTTTAAAACCTTAAATAAAGGCTAGAAATGGAAGGCAAGCATATATAGAAATGATTGCAGCCCTAAATATACTTAATTTGTCAACAGATCAATTCCTATTAGATGTACAGTTATCTTTGGCTGGATGAGATGTCACTCCAAAGCAAATGAAAAACAATTCTTGAAATGCACAACACACTGCAACCAGGTAATTAATATTCTTCACGGTATGATTGGATTTCACATCTTTAGATTTGTGGTTATACATAGAATGTGGGTATATACTGTGAATGCATTAAGAATTCAAAACATTAAAATAAATAAAATCTAAAATAAAAAAGTATTAATTTCTAATGTTTTTATTTATTGCTAAATATGTTTTTGAATCGTGCATAATAATAGATCATTAGAAGTTATTTGTTTTAGATAAAAGATAAAAATTAAAATACGTGAAATGTTTGAAACATAAACCTCATGTAAATTAGGATATAATCAAATAAAAATAAAGATATTTATTACATATATGTAGAGAAAAATATCAAGCTAAATAAATAATCGTAATTAAATTAAAATAGAAAAGCAAGTCTATAATAAAAATTTCCATCTCATAAAAAGTAATGTTTCAAAACAAAATGACAAAATTATTAATTTTTAAAAGGAACACTTTAAAAAAAAAACATTCTTTTATTTTTTAAATAAATTATTGCAAACTTTATGTGCTAATTCTTTTTATTTATCTACATTTATATTTGTCATTAAAATTTAATATTTTTTCAGTGATATATATTCCACATTAATTCAAGTCCGTCTGTCCCCGATCACAATTATGGAAACCTACAAGAGCAATAAATAAGAGATTTGTGATGGAAATTACTAATAATAAAATTTAAATATTCTAAAAATTGCAATAATTTCTTATATATTAATTTGCATTAGAAAGAGCAGAATAATAAAAATGATAGCATACAGAAAACGAAATCAATTCTGGTATTTACATTTTATTAGAAAGTGTTGCGTTCATTAATATTTTCATCATATATATTAGTGAAAAATGCTAGAAATGTGCCAAAATAATTTTGAAAAATAAATCAATACTTATCAAAGTATGAAACACAATAAGTTTTAAAATTTATAAAATGCCAACTTATTTCTTCCACAAACCCCTTTTCAATAGTGTAGATTGTCAAGATTTGGCTTAGACATCTTTGCAAAAATCTATATTAAAAAAACGTGTAATTAAACATGCATGTTTTATATGATAATTTTGTACAGCTTTTAATTTAAAAAAAACCATGGTAGCAGAATATGGCTTTTTCCATTTTTTTAATGGTGATTTTAGTGGCAGATATTTTTAATTTTTTATTTACATAGTGGAACTAAAAAATATACTGTATCTAATTACAACTGTATGCTAATCCAAAGAAAAATGTAAATAAACAAACAAAACCATTGCAATTCACAAATATTACAGTATTCTGCAGCCAATATATTTAATGTGCAGAATTTTTGCAATAAAATATTTTATGAGCATACTGCTAAAAGTTTTGATAAAACATATTTAAAGTTATTACTAATTTTAAAACACTACAATTATTAGAGAGATTATAATTTCTTAATAAAGATATTAGTCCATTATCACTCAGAGTGTATTTAATAATAGAATAAAAGTCATCAAATATTTTGCTATTTATTTTAAAAATAAAAATGTTTTTTTTTTCTTGCATGAGTGAACACACTCTAAAATATATATGAATATATCCTCAATTTATTATTAATAACTATTTTTTAAAAAATTTTTATACTATAATTTTGATTTATATATGTATTCTATACATATAATAGAGCATTTGTATTATGTATATTGAAAAATACTGTACACTTGTAATCTAATAAACAATATGTATGGTTAAACATGAGCTATTATACACTATACACATTTGAACATGGGGGAAGGGGTTTGGAATAAAATATAGTGTAGTTTGTGGCTCCACTAAATATTGAAAAATGTCAGTTCACTATTGTAGAAGACATTTCAAATAATTTAATAGATTTGGGTACGAATAACTTCAATTTTTATATTATATTTTTTAATATTATAATTATAAAATTATCTTAATATAAAACTACTTTTAATCAGTTACTTATTTCTATTTAAATTATCAATTTTATTATTATCATTTTTAAATATTACTTTATAAAAAAAATATTTTAAATAATATGATCAATATATATATATATATATATCCTAATATTCACATGATAAATGAATTCCTAGTATTCAGATTGTACTGAAACATCAGCTATTTAGCTATTATATTTTTATTACACAAAGGCTCCAGAAAATAATACCCAGGGAAAAAAAGTATGATGTACCAGTCGAAAAACGTCTATCGATCCAACAAGACCCGGAATATAGGTAAAGTACCTCAAATCCAACCACGTACAAGATATATAAGTCAGGTACATGTACATAAATTAGTAAAATTCAAGTATTACTTTATTTTTTATCAATGGTATTATTAAAATAAATATTTGAAAATAAAATATATCAAAAAAACTCTGGACAAAATCATGGATTCTATTGGTCATTTGAAAGACTCCCATTTTCATTAAAAAACTGACATTAATAATGAATAATAGATACTTCTATAATTATTATTTTCATAAATAGATGTAAAATAATTTTAAAATATTAAAAATATTCTAATTTTTAAAATAACACATCCAAAAATATAATTTATGAATAAATTTGAAATTAATAAAATTGGTTTTTTGTAATTATTAGTTTCATTAGCTTTATGGAGGATGTAATATTTTTTAATAATCTATCATTAAATTTTTGTGAAAATTGCATAATCAATGGTGTATATAAAAAGTCAATATGGTGTTTCTAGGAATGACAAAGTTATCATTTAATTATATCAACTACTTTTGCATATACAAAATAGAAAGATAAGATTATCCATATAATGCAAGAAATAACCCAGCCTCACTAGACTAAGTTCAATGATAGAATTGTTATTATGTGAAGGTTTTAATCCCTGAGCTAGTTTCATCATAAAATTCATGCTAACAAATAAATTTTGCTAGATGTGTAAACTCTATTTATACAAATCCATGTCTTCATCTATTGAGCAACTTAAGTAATAAATAGATGATATCATCATCATTATCAACCATTATCAATCCACTGCAGGATGAAGGTTTCTCCAAGTTTAATCCATCTTCTCCGATCTTTAGCTTCTCTTCTCCACAACACCCCTGCACATTTTCTTATTTCATCCATCCATCTCACATGTGGTCTCTTTCTGGGTCTTTTACAAAATAGATGATATACAGTCCATTAAACCCCTGTCTAGTGTTATCATAAGCTAATTTTTGGTCTTTAATCACTGAGGAGTTTTGGGCTTAGATTTACAATTTTTTATCTAAATAATCTGCAGAGTAAGCATTTGGTAAGCTATGGTCATGTGATCTTTTGGGGGAGGGATTGTAAATCATGTGACAAAACATGAGCAATTAATTATATGAAGAAAAAAAAAATTAAATTTAGTACATTAGTAAAATGTTTGCTATTTACTGATTTCATCTATAATATTTTTATTTCTATGAAAATGTAATACAGAAACAATGTTGGTTCCAGTTTCGTTCTATACTAGAGAATGTGCATAATTGTATTGCCTATATACCTGTATGAAACATCAAATAAAACAAGCTGCTTCATTAAATGGCATTTAAAGTGAAGTTAATACTGTTTAGTTTGGTACAAATACAAGCTTTGGAAATTAAATTGTGTTAACAGTACAAGCTTCTAAGGATACAAGAATGGGCATTGAAACAAAAATGATAAAAAAAAAACTAATACCAGACAGTGGAGATTACATCAAATGAGATCTCAATTGTCATTTTAAGTATAAATTAGAAAAAAATAAAACAGACACAATCTGACATGGCAAAAATACTTTAAACAATATTTGTAAGAGTAAACAGATCGATTAGTAAGTAGATGGATTTTAATTAATAAATATTTTACTATTACTTTTTTAAACATAGATAGTTAAAGATTGCAATCATTGATATTCATTTTTAATTTTAATTTGTGTGTGTATAGGTATTGAAATTAACAATCTATCTATAAATATTTGGTTCATCCAAAGTAAGGGCTTCGATTTTCAGTTATTATAAACTCCCATTTTCCCAAGTTAGATGAATGATATAGCTGACCAGATAATTTTTTTTACTGTATATTGTAAAACAAAAAAAAACATGAAAGAACAAAATAAGTTGCACTGTGAAGACATACGATTATATATGGTGTTCCAAAGAATGATCTAGTGCTGTTGGCACTGTGTCCAATTTTAATTGTATTACACATAATAAGTTTATTGCATTTAAAAATTTTAAAGATTACTAAAATGAAGAATGAAAATAAAAAGGATAAAGAGTGAGCAGCAGGAAATTTTGAGAGCAAGTACTTCTGGAACTAGCAGTAAAGAAGATAGCTTAGAAATTTCAGATATAGACAGCGTCCATCCAGGTAGTGATTTCTATAAACAAATAAAATACAAAGACATTGATGTAGAAATCCAAAGCATAAGAATACTGCAACATCATCACAATTAGAAGTGATGCAGATGATTAACACATTATTTAGACAAATGGAATTGAGATTAATGGAACATAATCAAAAACAAATAGAGCATAATCAAAAAAAATGGAGTAAATAAACCAAACTATAAAAAATAATCAAAAAGTTACTCAAAAACAAAATGGAGAATAATCAAAAACAAATGGAGCAAATAAACCAAACTTTGCAAAATTACCAATAATCAAAAGCAAATGGAGCAAATAAACTAAACTATAGGAGATAATGAAAAACCTATGGAACTCAATCAAAAACAAAAAGAAGTGAAGTTTAAAAATAATTGAAAACAGATGGAATATCGAAGTTTGAAGATAATTGAAAACAAATTAAATTGAAGAAGCAAAAACAGATGGATAATTTTTGAGAACCATTTAAACTAGAGCAAAAACATAAGAAGATTCAAAACAAATAGATGATGAGCAAAAAAATAAGCAAGTATACACTGAAGAAATAATGGATCAACTCATAGATAATGAACAAACTGAATTTATTTTAAAAACATAGAATGAACCAAAAATATATAATGAACTTTTAAATGAATCTGAACCAAAACTATTACAGAAAAAATGTACAAAATAAGCATGAATTCCTTCAAATAAATAACCAAAGACATGAGGTTAAGCCTGGAAACTCATACTAGTCATATGAATCAAAAGAATGTGATGTACGATATCAAATGCCACTCATAATCTCACCACTGGATAAACAAATACATATAAAAATAGAGCAAAGTTTACTTAATCTCCAAAATGAAATGGAATCATTGTTAACACAAAAACTAAATGAAGACTTGCCTCTCATGCTAATTAATCTAGTGGATAAAGAAATCCAACAACACCAAGACAACATTACACAGATGTATTGTATTTCTACAGAATTAAGCAAAAAATTTTTACTAATAGTAAATTATATTTACAACTAGGAAGAAATAAAACAATTTTCTACACACCAATTGCTTCTTCTCCACAGTTACCCTGAAAGAAAAAGCCCCCTGATAGACTTTATCATCAATCTACACCTGAACAATCTTATTTTATTGACCAATGGCTGGATGAACAACTTATTAAGTACAATCATTTTTTATTGTTGTTGTTGTTTTTATTTTTAAGATGAGAATTTGAAATTAACAATCTATTATTCAGTTCAATAAAAAATAAGAATTTTTTTTCTTTTATGCTAAGTCTATGCAAATTTTTAAGGGGGGGGGGCTAAACTTTGGATATAAAAATCACTTTTTCCTTTTCATTTGGAATAGAAAGAAATATTATTTCATTCAAACCTCAGGATTGACAATACCTTGTAAATAAAAAGGAAGACCACTAAAAGCTAGATCTAATCTGGAACACTTTTGAATCATATTAATAACTATAACTGAAATGAAGAAGTTGAAATTACAAGACTGTATTAAATATAAACAATGAGGATTGCCAATTCCTCTACAACCTTTATGATAAATGCTTAGCCAGAGCCAGCACTTAAAATATCTCTGTCAGGAACCCCTCCTCAAACCCCTGCCCATGGTTTCGTGCTTTGGCACTCCTCAGAGGTTGGGGGGAGGGGGTTCCTGACAGAGATATTTTAAGTGCTGGCTCTGGCTAAGCATTTATCACAAAGGTTGTAGAGAAATTGGCAATCCTCATTGTTTATAACTTACAAGCTTAAGAGATAGGGTCATGTGATCTATGACTCTTACTTTGACTGTATTAAATATCTCCATAAATGGACTTAATATTTGTCTGAAAAAAAGGTAATGACAATTATTTTGTTTTGGTGAGTCTTATTTAAAAAGTGATTTGTACTTTTATTTTAAATAATTTGGATTTGTAAACAAGGCTTATTATCTGGGCATTATTTTAAAAGAAACTGTCAAAAAAAAAAAGAATTTGTAATAATTTCTCTTTGCTTGTTAAAATTATTTTGTAAAGAAAAAATAATTATTACATATCACATATATATGCTAAACTTTTGAATTTTATATAAGTTATTATTAAGAGGAAAGGTAAAAAAAAAAAAAAACTAATAGTAATGATATATGAGCACAGACTTTCAGATGACCCATCACTCTCCACTCTATCTAATATCACTAATACACTCAAGCACATATATGCTGAAAAGATAAATAATCACCAATATACGTATTTCATGCTAAACCAGCAATCATCAGTTGGTCCAGATTATCATCTCCCACACATATATACTATAAGTGCTCAGATATATATTAAGATAGACAATCTTCCTACTTTAATGGACAGGCTCCAATCTACTACACACTCCAACTCTTCAATCATCCATCCAATTGAAAATCTGATGATGGAATGCTCAAAGGCACTTATAGTATATATGTGTGGGAGATGATAATCTGGACCAACTGATGATTGCTGGTTTAGCATGAAATACGTATATTGGTGATTATTTATCTTTTCAGCATATATGCGCTTGAGTGTATTAGTGATATTAGATAGAGTGGAGAGTGATGGGTCATCTGAAAGTCTGTGCTCATATACCCTATATTACATATATAGACACAGGTATATAATAAGCCTGTGTTTCAGTTAATTGTAATGATGTAAATGCAATGTATACATATAAATTTCCTAAATCTCAAACAACACTATATGTGCAGGTGTGTGTATGCCTGTACAGTGTATTAAATTACATAATTATAGATGTAATTATTTCCATTAGTCTCATTCATTCATAGTAAAACTTATATTTGATTATTAAAAATTGGATTTTATGTAGATGGGTGTATATATATGCAGTTGTTTGTTCAATGTTAAATAATTTACATATGTTTGAATCTATATGGGAGAAAACATTCATACCGGGTTAATGAGTTAGAGATCGATCTCAGAATGAGCCATCTCCATATAAATTATGGTTGTATTAAATTAGGTTTAAGATAAAAGAACACCCCTTATAATTATTATATAGAAGATTTATTCAGTTAGGGTTGTGATCAAAAAACCATCTCTTTATAGTTCTTATTATACAAAAAGTTACATTTAGGATTAGGATCTAAAGACCATTCCTTATTATTATTGTGATAAAGATAATACTGATGTCTATCCCATACAGACACATGTATGTGTAAATACTAGGAGATATGTGAGTCAAAGAAATGTTATATTTATGAATTCATATTGAAGCTGGAAATATAGTACATATTTCTGCTTCACCTAGTGCCAATGTCATCAGCACTAGTCTGGGTTTGAACCCAATCTTTATTAACTGACACCCATCTCATAATAGGTGGTAGTATATTTTAATCAATATTATAATCTTTTATATTTCATTAATCTTATTTTATAATTAAAACTAACCTTTTATAATAGTTTATTTATTTATAATATTTGTAAAAATGTATATTGTGTTTATTTTATTAAATTAAATTGAATCCTAGATATCTATAAAATGTTACAAATATTTCAAATTCTTTATTAAAGTTCATTTTCTTCAATAAATCAGTTGGTAACATTTTATATTTATCTTTTAATCAATGCACATTAGAGAGTCAATTATTTCAACAATGTAATATTTTTAAGAAATATTTTGTAAAAGTTTATACCAAATATGTTTGAAAGTCATTGTACCAAATTTTTCTGAATAAAATCTACATTTTGTTAATCTAAACCATAATTAAATAGATTTTGTTAGTACAATGACTGATAAACTTAATATGCTTGTTGTTGTTGTTTTTTTTTAATTAGCAAATCAACCCTTGGGGCATGTTCATGCAGAGTTAGGAGATTTTCCCTCCAAAGTGGCACCAACCTCACAGAACTGCTGAGAGCAGTTACAATTGGTGGAGGTCAGTGTAGATTTAATCCTTTAGATAAGACCAGAACACATAAATATTGGAAAATTTGATTAGGGATTTTTTATTGAGTTTACTGAAGAGAAATGATTAATCTATATATATATCATGCCTAAAGAAATGACAGGGTGAAAAGATCGGTCGTTTGCTTCCCAGAGGTCTGTTATACCAACTCATCTATGCCTTTCCAGTGCTTAAACATCTAGCCAGAGACTGTCTGTGTCGAGGAAGCCTGAAATGATCTGACTGTATTAACTGCCTGTATTATTAACTGATTGATTCTGAGGTAACTTCCAATTCGCTGCAAGCCATTGATTTTATTTTATTTGTTTTCCAAATCAATACTGATGTATATTTTATATATCTGTGTGATGTTTATATGGCTTGGTTTAAAATGAGTCTTTAATTTTATTCAATTTAAAATATCAATTCTTATAAAAATTTTACATTATTTTGATGCGGCAAATTAAATTAAATTTTGTCGGTTTGTTTAGATTATTTGACTTACTGAAATGGCCAACTACAAAATTCAATGAGCTATTAACTTTAAATCCTCCACCTGTTATTTTTTTTTAATTTAATTTAAAAATCATTACAAGAAGACTTCCATAAATTAATTAATAGAAAGCTCATTTAGTTTTGTACCTCATATATATATATTTATTTGAATGATTGAAATTATTTTAAAAGTATCTTACTATTATCTCCAATTTTAAAATAGCCCTGTAATTATGTCTGAAAGAATAAATAATTTTAGTGAATCAATTAAGTAAAATTTATCATAGAATTTTATCAGTATATATATTTCATACATATATTTTATTTGTCAGAAAATATTAAAATTATGATTTACAATTTATTAGTTTGATATTTAATGCCCATCTATGTTAATTAAAGACAAGTCCTATTTTGTAATCTTCCGTGATGAGTGGGGAAAACAATTTTATACTTTAGTTTTAATTCTTGCCTTTCTTTTTGTAATATAATTTACTATTCATTCATTAATGACCTAACGTTTCTGGGACTTTACATTATATCAGGGAGCCAATGATTTTAATCAGGATTTATTATTTTGTTAATGATATACTATCTATCTATATATGTCTAAGGCATTGGGTATTTATAGTTACAACCATTTCTTTATTATTGCTATTCTTGCTTTGCTACCAACCTCTTAGGACCTTCGGAATCTGACCAGTCCAACCTTTTACACTCCCTCAAAGTAGACTTAGTTCATACCAAGGGATCCATTTTTGGGCATTGCCATTTAAAATGTGTATGGAAGCCCAGCACATCAAAATATTTTATTATTATTCAGAGACATGCTTTGGCTAGAGGGCCAGCATTTCTCTTATCTACCTGTACATATCAGGAATTTCCTTTAGCAAAGCCACCTCATTTATTTTGTTGTAAGCTATAATAGCATATTGCCTTCTTCATCATTTTATATCTTTATTTAGCAAACCTGAAAAGCTCTCTGCCATGATAGCATGTCCTTCACAAACAAATTTCGTAATTAATTAAATCTGACTGTATAATTGTCAATTATTTATTTAAGAACTATTTTGCTTCCCACACTCATTATATACAAATGATTTTAAATGTAATAGTATTTTAAATGCATATCTTTCATATCTTGTAATATATATAAAATAGATTTGTAATCGTTCAAAGAGGGCTAATAACATTTTATTGCTGATTGGTTTTTCGCCGACCAATTAACAAACTTTTACATTGTCTGTCAAAGCCGCATCAAAACAAATTAAATAAAATAACCAAGTTGTATAAACAAAGACTTAACTTATTTTGTACTAAATTCTTTAATAAATTCCTATAATATTGTCATTTAAATAAGCTTAGTTTGTCATCACTCCCAATCTCTAAGGTTAATTACTCTATTTGTTTATAATATTTATTTGATGTAAATTCACTTCTTTATAATGTTGCCATAAAGAATTATCATTATTACGGTTCAAACCATTAATAATCGATCAAATCATATCTGTACCGTTCGGCAATCATCAGAATCCATTAAATCATTGATTTTTCATATAAACCCTTTTATTATTTTGAGTCTCTATGTGAACCATGACCTCCAGCTGGGACGGAATAAAACCAAGCACTGCTAGTGTCATCACAAACGTTATCCATTAGTCAGAGGGGCAATAATTTAGGCAAATAGGTTAGGATTCATCCTTGTCCTGACATATGTATCTTGTGCATGGTTGGATTCAAGGTACTTTTGCTTGGATTATTGGTTTATATGCATAGAGTTACATTTAAGTTTATTGATGTCCGGGTTAAAGATACGGTAAATGTGTTACATTATCTATGCATATATTAATGTTGTATGTATAAAAATTAAAGAATTATGTTAAAGAAATGAATTGTACATTAATTAATGATTATACTTTGTACATAAATTAGCTATATGATTGGTTAATTTTATTAAGAAAAAGAAAATGTGCATCAATTAATAAGTATGTGTGTGAGTAAATTATTATTTTAAGATTTGCTACCTTGTATAAGATTGCATGGCACTATTGAACTAGTGAAAAGATTGGTGAATGGTTCTCTCTCCAAGCTACCAAAAACAGCATCCCTGAATTAATGCATATTTTATGTAGTGACATAGTTTAGCTTTTTACCATAAAAATTTTAAGATGTTAGCATAACTGGGTCAAACGTTATGATATGAAATATGAGTGTGTTATGTACATTAGTCCATAATAGGTCAATTTTAAATTGGGCAAAACCGCTACTGAAACAAATGAAATAATTCAAACTATGTGTGACAATTAAGTCATGATTCTTTTCAGATGGTTTAATAGACTTTGTAATGGAAATGACAGCACTGAAGATGACCTGTGAAGATATGAAATGCAGTCATATTTCATGTCATAACTCATGAACCATACATGCTTGCATTTTAAAATTTTGTACTGAATAGTAAAACAATGTCAATATGTAATGACTCAAGAGATGCTGATACAGGTAGTGTGGAGAGAGAATTCATTACCTTTTCAATAAAATATCCTGTGTAAATGCATTTTTTGGGTCTAGATAATTTCAGAACTACTGTTAATATATTTGGGGAAAATATTATTTTTTATGTGGGGGTGTATGCTTTGCACGCATTACTTCGAGCATCTGTTTCTATGTAGATTACTTGATATTTGTATTCTGTTGGTGCTTGAAAGTTTTTTTTTAAATAACTGAGCATTTTAAGAAAGCATTAATTAGTGTTAAATCCATGAGCAATTCACCTGAATGCATAATTGGATTGTAAATTGGTTTCTAGATACTAAAAAAATAAAGAAAAACTTCTGCATTGCACTTTACAAAGCAATTTCCTTCTTTACTGTTCATCTTTGGGGCTAAAGTCTTTGCCAGGCTTTCATTTTCGATTTCATCGGTGCAAAGTGTAACAGTGAGAATCATCCATGCCCATTATAAACAAAGAGATATGGTAGAATCCGTTATAATGAAAATTTAATATTCATGGAAACATAACAGCTTCTGCCATTTAATCTTAAATGTTTCAACTTCATACTTTGATTAATATATATATATATATATGAAAACTATATTAAGAACAAAGCTTCATTAATAATACAACTACTGTAGTGCTTAGCATGATTTTGACAGATAATTGTCATAAAAGCTTATTTGTCAAAAGCATGCTAAACACTACAGTACTTATATTATTAATAAAGCTTTGCTTTTAATATAGTTTTTGTATTTGTATATATATTACATTCACGGAGATAAAGCATTGATAATTTTACTCAATACTTCAATTAAATAAGTATCAAACATTTATTTTGAAGGTAGAATCCCTCAAGTGAAATATCAAACAAATAACAAATGATATCTACACACACAAATAAATGGTTCCAGTTTTTTAACTTCCTATAGGTATGACAAATTATTTTTTTCATATATTGACCCAAATGGAATAAAAGATGAATCCGTATTTAAACACATCTAAGCATAGTTTTTCCAATCTTTTACAAAATCATCATTCAAAATATTGGTACAATTTAATATTATTCAATTGATATCACTTTAACTTGCATTAAACAGTTTATACATGGGTGAAGTATGGTTATTTTTCAGATGGAGTTTGGTGTGCAATAAGTTTTCAATACAAGGCAGCAGAATTTGTGAACCTATATAAATTAATATTTTTTAATATTTTTAAATAAATTCAAAATCTTGGGGGTTTTTTTTTTTACATTTTTTTAAAATAATGATTACATTTTTCCCAATTTTATTACATTCCTTAATATTTGCTTTTTTTAAATAATGTGTCATATTATTAAACAGGCAAAACTCCATACAGTAGTGGCCAAACTTGCTTCTGGCTTGTGGCCTTTATCAGTGAGGAGCCTTGGATCTGAGAGCACTGCAACCCTTTTACTAATGCAACCCTCCAGCAGCCACCTTTTACCTCTACTTAACTACAAAACTATGAGAATGAAATTGAAAACACAATAATATTTTCAATCTAAGCTCAATAGCTTATATACTCAGTTCAGCACCCATACATTTTGGTGTCTTTGGCTCTTTAACAACCATATCCACCACTATCCTATTAGACAGAATTGGTGTTAAACCACTAAACATCACATGATCACTATCTCTTATGCCAGCACATAACTGTTATTAAATAGGCAAAATTCTCTATACAGTAGCGCAATCCTGTGCCAACCAGAGTAATCAATGGATGCCAGAAGGTTTGTGCATAAAATCCTCATCTAGTGCCTACTCACTGATGAAGGCCACAAGCCAGAAACTACTTTGGGGATATTGGATGAGTAGGCACTAGATGGGGATTTTATGCACAAGGTGGCACTACTGGATGGAGAGTTTTGCCTGATTAATAACACTTATATGCTAGCATAAGAGATGGTGATCATGTGGTGTCATATTATTGTTAATGTGTCCAAATTTAAGATATTGTACAAATTGTTACTCCAATACTCTAAAATCTAAAATTGGTAAATGGATGTTTTTTTTCTATTTAAAGATAGCAGCTCATATTATAAATCCCCCCCCCATCTAAATTAGTTCAGTCAGACTTCAAGTTCAAGAACCAAGAAGAAGGCAACAGAATACATCCAGAAGAAGAGCTACAGCAGCATAACAGGAGTACAAGAGCCAAGAAAGAAGTCAACAGGGTAATTTAGTATTATACCTGCTATGACATTCTGGTGCGATATTCTAGGTTTGCAATGTTTAAACTAATGCCTCCAAAGGATCTGTGAACAAACTTAATCGATAAAATTTGTCCACAGATCCTGTGGAGGCATTATTTTAAAGATATTGCAAACTTCGAATAATACTTCACTGGAATAATAAATATATCATATGTAATACCAAACATCAAATCTAAAAAAAATAAATGGAGAGATATATTCATTATGAAAAAAAAGGAAAACTGTGAAAAAGAACCCTAAAATGTTTTTTTAATGAAGCTTTTTACATTTTTTTAACCTAAAAAAATTGCAAACTTTAAATTTAACTTTATATTTTAAATATAAATGTATATAAAGTTTTAGTAAAAATAAAAAAATAAACAGAAATATATAGTTTTAGCTGTAAATATATTTTTAAATATAAAACTATATTACTTACAAATGATGTGAGAGATGTATTATATTGTGGAGGGGGTGGTCACTGTAACAGACTGAATTGTTTAATATCTTCCAAAATGAGAAGGAAAGGGTCACAACTTGGTGGCATGGATATATGTGAAAAGTTAGTAACATGCATGTATTTGACATGGATTAGTTATGCCAGGATTTTGGGATGACATGACATCATAAATGGAAACTTGGAATAATTATTATCTAAACGCAAAAGTCACCTGAGTAATCTCATAGCAGGTATAATACCAAAGTATCAGCAACAGGGCACTTCTAATAGGAGAGTCAAAATTCCAGTGCAATATCCCACCTAAGGGCTAAAGGGAGTCTCAGAGATTTAAAAGGTCATAAAAACCTCGTATTATTCATTTTTATTATTTGATTGTTGGAGTAACCTTTAGGATACTCACATATGGGAACTCAATATACAACAGGAGTTAAATAAGCCAATGCATAGAACCTTTTCAATAGCCCTCCTCTACCCTACACCATAGAAAAATAGTGAAAATAAAGTATTAATCACAAGAATTGTCAATTGTTGGTGGTGAGGGATTTTCAATCGTTTACCCATTAACTACGAATAGTTAGATATCGATTTATCAACTAAAATAGAATAGTTGGTTGGGTTAACTATGGGTCAGCTATGTAAACGAAAAACTAAATTTGTTTTTCTAATTTTAACTCTCCCGCGAATCGAATTCTGCCATAAGCATAATAAGCGGATGTGCTTTCGCTTTATACAAAGCTTTGAGAAGTTTAGCTGCATTGGGTGACGATTATATATGTATTCGTGCTTTATTTTTTTTTTAAAAAAAAATATGCTTAGGAATTCATATAATATTTTTATAGTTTCTTTCACTTTTTTATTTACTCCCAACAAAATATAATTATAATTTATTTCTTAATTAGCTGCTATTTTAATTATACATAAAAAGACATAAACACTATATACTTTATATTATTTTTTCTTTTTTATGGAAAAAAAAAAAAAAGACCGTTCAATTCATTGAAAGTTGCATTATAGCTCATCTTCTCAATTATCAATAGTGTTAAACTACCCTTTGAACAAAGATAAATTGTTAATAAAATAACTTTCTACCCCATCACAGCAATCAATTTAAATCGCAGGTTATTTATTCTCCTTACAGCGTTGATAGCAAAACAAATATCACAAATCTTTCATTTATCAGTCAGTAATTCAATTTCCTATTCGCTTTAGTGATAGGAAAGTTGTTTTTTTTTAGCTTTGACTTAACATGTCACTAAATAGAACCAAAAATCAAAACTACATTTGATTTAATCTTTTAATTTAGAAATTCATTTTAAAACATAATAAAGTTGTAATACTATTTTTTTTTTTACGGTTTGATTTTAGTATTGATATATAAAAAAAATACAGTAATGTTAAAATTAAAAATCTAAACTAAATAAATGCATTATTTTAACTTTTCCAAATACATTCAACAGTTAGGAATGATACACATGCTAGCGAATGACAACGTTTCGAGGGTTATTATTATCTCTTTTTCAGGTGTTGCTGGCCTGACCCTTGACAGTACTATGGGAATCGAACTGGTTACGTTTAGATTTCTGTATACTGAATTTAAGGCAATCCTCTAACCAACTAGGCTAATTCTATTAAATGCTCCAAAGCGAATCACCTTAAATTCAGTATTTAGACCTCTTAAAAACACTGGTTGAATTCCTATGTTGTTGCTGTCACTGATTAGCACCAAATCTAAGAAAAAAAGTAGGCTAATGCCAAATGAAAGTTATATTACACTATATGCTATTACACTAACAGTTGGAAAGGCATAAGTAAAGCTTTAATTTTTTCTAAAAAACATTTAATATATAGATGTACTTTAATTTACTATTAAATTCCAAATTATTCTATTAAAATATTTATGAATACTATAGCAATCTGTGGCCTGACTATTAGTTGGACTACAGTAAGGATATTTGAAAGAGACTATCTTATAAAAATTCTATTAAAATCAATTTGAAGTCCAAATTGTCATTAAACAATTATCTATATAATAAATCAAGAAGACCTAGACTGGGTAAACTCCATTCTTAATCATCATTAAAGGGTCATATTTTTCAAGATCATTCAACAGAATGATTTAAGTATTTTAAAATTCTTAAAATAAGCATGAACAGCAGTTTTTAATTTGGACAGTTATCAGCTTGAGAATGGGGATTAATGGGTTAACAATAAGAACCTGTAAAGATTTTTTAAGGTAAAAAGGCAATCTAACATAAGGATGGAAAAGCTGCAGAAAATAATGGAATTATATATATATTTTTAAAAGATGAATGAAGAAGTAGAGAAATTGTTGGTAAAATATATACCAAATATCTAACTATTTAAACAGGCAAAACTCTCCATATAGTAGTGTCACTCAGTGCCAACCCAAGTAATCAATGGATGCCAGAAGGCTTGTGCATAAAATCCCCAGCTAGTGCCTACTCATCCAATATCCCTAGACTAATTTCTAGCTTGTGGCTTTCATCAGTGAGGAGCCTTGGATCTGATAGCACTGCACCTCTAAATCTTAGAATCTAATGCTACCCTCTAGCATCCACCTTTTATCTCTACTTAACCATAAAACTATGAGAATAAAATTGAAAACACAATAATATTTTCAGACCCATATGACTATATAAGCTATTGAGCTTAGACCCATATGACTATATAAGCTATTGAGTTTAGATTGAAAATATTATTGTGTTTTCAATTTTATTCTTATAGTCTTGTAGTTAAGTAGAGATAAAAGATGGCTGCTGGAGGGTTGCATTAGATCCAAGATCTAAGTGCGGTGCTCTCAGAACCAAAGCTCCTCACTGACGAAGGCCACAAGCCAGAAACTAGTTTGGGGATATTGGATGAGTAGGCACTAGATGGAGATTTTATGCATAAGCCTTCTGGCATCTATTGATTACTCTGGTTAGCACTGTGTGGCACTACTGTATGGAGAGTTTTGCCTGTTTAAATAAAAATGATGTGCTAGCATAAGAAATGGTGATCATGTGATATTTAGTGGTTTAACACAAATCCTGATTAATAGGATAGTGGTGGCTATGGTTGTTAAAGAGCCAAAGACACCAAAATGTATGGGTACTGAACTGAGTTCAAACCCATATGACTATATAAGCTATTGAGCTTAGATTGAAAATATTACTGTATTTTCAATTTTATTCTCATAGTTTTGTAATTAAGTAGAAATAAAATGTGGCTGCTGGAGGGTTGCATTAGATCCTAAGATCTAGGTACAGTGCTCTCAGATCCACAAGCCAGAAGCTACTCTGGGGATATTGGATGAATAGACACTAGATAGGGATTTTATGCACAAGCCTTCTGGCATCCATTGATTACTCTGCTTGGCCCTGAGTGACACTATTGTATGGAGAGTTTTACCTGTTTAATAACAGTTATGTGCTAGCATAAGAAATGGTGATCACGTGATGCTTAGTGATCTAATTATTTAAAAAAGATCAAAAGGAAGATGTTAAAAATTACAGATCTTTCCACCAACGGCCATGTTTATACAAGACTTTTACTAAGATTATTATGACTTACTGATAGAAAATCTTGAACATAAATCTTACCAAAAGAGCAACCCTGATATGAAAGTGGATTATAGCACAGTATAGCCTAATACAAGTATTAAACAGAAGTTGGCAAAAAAAAAAACACTATTGAGAATGAATTGACTTATGTCTTAAATTTGTAGGCTATAAAAAATATTTTATGTTGTGTTTTAGTCATAATTAAAGATTTGGAACAGTGAGATGTAGATTCAGGATATTGTCAAATACTGAAACTATTTATCAATATATAACAATAGTAATTAGACAAAAAAGAGTATTACAAAGAATAAAACTAATAATAGTATAGAACAGTGCTTCCCAATCTGTGTTCTGTGGAACATTGATATTCTGTAAGCATTTCAAAAGTGTTCTGCGATAAGACCAGATTATTATTATGTCAAACTATTTCATAATATTTAACTTTATATCAATGCAATTATGTTTATAGTTTAATATTTAAAATCTCAATTTGATTAAATTACGAAATATTTTAATTGTTATTATTTTAATTATATTTTTTAGTACTGACAACACGTTAATTGTACATATGGAAACTCCTAACATTCTGCCCGTGATCTGGTTGGTTCAGATCAGAAATTGTGTCGAAAGCAAGTTTGTGTGTCACATATGATGTGTTTCTAAGCTACACATTTTTATACAAAATATATGGATCTATGAGCAGTCCAGATATTGATGTGTTGTGCATATGCTTTATCTTGTGTGCATCGGACCAGTGTGTTTTGGACTAATTATTGCACTCTCACTTAGAACTCTATTGTTGTCTGCCACTCCCTTCCACTAACGAAAGAACAGAGGAAAAGTCAGATATTTAGCTATCACTACAGTTTGTTTTTGTCTTTGTTTTCAAACAGAGAAGGTACATGTGTAACTGTTACGTAGTTAAAATTCTATTAACATTCTATTAACAAAACAATTGTAAGGCTCTTTGATACATGTATTGATACAAGCAATTAAAGCAGGAGTTTTTGCTGATGTTAGAAGTGTCACTTTTTTAATATATAGTTTATGGCTAACTCGATGTGATATTATCTTTAATTCTAATTGTACAGATCCTTTGAAGATAATAATTAGAAAAATCAGAATGATAAAAGAAAGAGACAATGGAATATCATCACAAGATTTATTTAATAGCACATGGGATCTTACTGACATTTGAAGACCAATTTCTACCTATAGAACTTTAATTTGCATATTGTTTTTATTATACAATATTTTGTATTTATTTATTTATTTTTTGGTTTAATAAAGTTTGGATAAATCTTTCATAAGAAAAATAATTATGATATAAGTTCAATCGATGATGATGAGAATGAATCGGAGAAAATTGAAGCCTGTCCATTAAAGTTTGAAGATTTGCTATCTTAATATAAACCGAGCACTGATTGTATATATGTGTAAAAGATAGTGGTCTGGACCGAATGATGACTGCTTTTCACGTGTGTGGTTATGTATATCAGTTGTTATAAGATAGAGTGGATAATTGTAAGGAGCTTGAAAGTCTGAGTTCAAGTCCTTTCTAGTATAGATGATATACATTTACATATTATATATTCTCAAATAGTTATATAAGGAAGTTGTTTATGATAATAGTAAAAAGCATATGTTGGCAATTTTTCTTTTATTTCAATCACTTAATATAAACTAAATAATTTAATATATCCAGCACACAGTTCTTCTTTTCAAAATAGTTCATATATATCTAATATAGAAATAAAACAAACTAACTCCTTTTTAAAACTTGATTTTTTATGACTATAATCATGAAAAAGAAATCCAACGTTTCGACTATTTTTTATAGTCTTTTTCAAGGCACACTAAAATAAAATATATATATATAATATTTTGTAATTTTAAATTTATTTATTTTTATTTTTTTTGGAATGTGATATTTATTGTATATATATTTTATTTTAGTGTGCCTTGAAAAAAACTATAAAAAATAATCGAAACGTTGGATTTCTTTTTCATGATTATAGTCATAAAAAAATCAAGTTTTAAAAAGGAGTTAGTTTGTTTTATTTCTATATTAATATAAACTGTAGTTTGTTGCAAAGAAGAGATTGATAATAAATACTTTTCAAGTATTATATAAGATTTATATCTTAAAGTATTATAATTTATATTAAGTAGATATTTTCTCTCTTTTAAAAAAAAAAAAAACGAAAATTTGTATTTCTGCACAGTTAAATTTGCTACTATTTATCACAATTTGGATTTGACCCTGCTTGAACTTCTTTTTTTTAGGCATAAATGAAAATTTTCAAGCAAGTATAGAAGAATTTTTATTATCTAAGTCAAAATGTGCATACTGCATTTCTTATTTAGAAAGTAACACAATGGAGTAAAAATATTTGAATAATTAAGTACTCAGAGGATCGTGTGTTACCAGAGCAACAAAATAAGATCTGGGCTTAAATACAATAATTGTTGGCTCTGAGCACGTCATTTAAGGTCCAAATATAATTTTCATGCTATTATCACCACTGGTCAGGCCAGCAACACCTGAAGAAGAGAAAAGGAATAATACCACTCAAAATGTTGTGTATATGCTAACCTGTACATGCCATTACTAATCGTTGAATGTAATTGGAAAATTTAAATAAAATTAAATCTGTCTAAAGATATTCAATATTAGATGATGAAAATAACCCAACATATAAATAGAAATACGCAATATCAAATACTTCACTGCTTTGAAGTCACGAAGCTGAGCTACGATCTATGGAACTGGACTTATAGAGACCCCCCTTCTACTTGCATGACAAAAAAAAATTCAATGTTTTATTGCACATGGATTAACATGGGGTTTAAACACCAGAAGTGCTGCAATCCATGAATTTTAAACTCTAGGGTGCTATCGGTGCAATAAACCACACCCACAAGAAAACTGCCAAAACTCTCAACGTAGCAGTTCGTCGGTGTATGTTTCTTTGGAATGTTTCATAGCTATGGAGAGGGCTACTTACAACTTTATTATATTATACTAACAATAATTTAAGAAATAAAGGGTTTGCGATCAGATTAATATTGGTACGTTGGATTTTTTTTCCGAATATATTTTAGCTCTGGCGAGGGCTATTAACAAATTTCTTATATAATAATAATTTAAGCAATAAAGGGTTAGCCATAGGATTAATAATGTAGGGTTTTTCTTTAAAAAAGAAGAATTATATTTACAGACAAAAGCAGTAATAGCAATAGCTTTTAAAATGGAACAGTTATCTAAAAGTATTACAATGTTCTATTATCAAGTGTATATTTTCACGTTTATTTTTAATATATATAACATAAGTTGGCCAGCATAAATTTTCAATTACTTTCTATCCATTAAGATTGTTACGATTTACCAACATAAAATAAAAAAAGAAGAAAAATAGCATATTGTATTTTTTAAAATTCTTATACACTTTTTTCCTTCTTAAGTTTATTGCATTCACTTAATGTAAAGTTGTGCAAAGAAGGATTGACAATAAATAATATTTCTCAAGTATAATAGAAAAAAGATTTGTATTTTTGATAAGCATTAAATCCTAAATACAAGATTTATTATATGTATTGGAATGCTTAACATTCTAAAAATTTAATATCTATTTAGATCCAAGTTGTTGTTTTTTTTTTTTAAAAAAAAGATTATTACTTTAAAGCGCTGCCTCGTGGAGAAATAGGACATTAATTCAAATATGCACTGGAAAGGGGAGAGGGATGTAATAAAGAGCTAAATTTAAATAATTTTAAATTTAATAACTCAATTAAAAATAAATGTATATCATCACATATATATAAGGAAGTCCTCATTTGCTGTGTATGACATTTCAGAAACTTGTGAGAAGCGTAAAATACTGGGGGAAAAAATTCCCATAAGGATAATATGAATAAAGGTTAATTGTTCCAGGATATTGCTGATATTTACATGTATATACTGATATAAAAACCATGTTATCAATTTATAAATATTGTACCTTACTTTATATATCTTATTAATTTAATAAAAATAAACAAGTTATAATTAAATATATATAAAATGTGTATACTGTTATATTTAAATAAGTATGCAGATGTATATATGATATTGTTAAAATAAATAAAGTTTATTACTGAAAATAATTATTACATATCGTTTACATAATTATTCACTCTAGCAAAATTAACAAGACATTAGCATGGACTGAATTTAAATTAGTTATATGCAGAACACACACACTCTAAAAAAAAAATAGCAGCAAACGGAGTAAGCATGGGTGCAAAGCGTAGAAAATCAGATACAGATTCTCTTATTCTCAAATAATGTATATACAGAAATAAAATATACACTTAGCAGTAATCAGATATAGATTTTCTTATTCTCAAATAATGTATATACAGAAATAAAATATACACTTAGCAGTTTAAAGGTTTATAGTGCTCATATAAATTTGATACCAATTTTCACAATAACATATGTTTTAATAATGTCAGAGCAAAAAGCTTTACATTGATAGAAACTAGAAAAACTATAAAAAAAAATAGACTAAGAAAAGTAGTAATTGCCATTATTATTACAAAGAAGAAATGTTACTTTTACATTTTGTGTCCTGTCTTGGCCATTTTTGGTTGCATATTCCTCATTTGATGTTCATTTTATAATAAATTCTCAGCTTAATCTATGTTTAAAATTTTAATTCCAAAAAAAATCCGCATTTGACACTGTTTTTGCTACAAAAAAATAGAATTAAAATGCAAATATTATAGAAAAATGTGTTTCTTAGCTATGACCAATATTGGAAATTTGAATGTAATAATCAAGACAATTGGGTCAATTTATGCAATGAAAAAGTATTAGAAACAATTGGTAATGTATTAAATAATGGATCTAAATTTGTTGGTCGAGAATGAAAAAATGTTAAAGAGGAAATCATGGTCAACATTGTGACCAAACTCAAGAATGAACTTACAAAACATAGTATAATTGAGAAAACAGCTAGAATAACTAACACATTAACAAATGATATAATAGCATACATAATCTGCATAAGAAAAGACAAGGAAAACCAGATGGTATTAATGAATAGAGAAGAGTATCGAAAAAATCTAGACATGCATATTAAAAACTTTAAATTCAGATATATCTTCATATAATCTTAAAGATATAAAAGATAAATTTATTACAGTAATCCTTAGAAAGTAATGTGGAAGAGCATTTATGAAGATGGAATATTTTAAGATATACCACTCCACCACAATTATTTCAAGAATTTTTGTAAATGTAAAATTACACAAGGAAAACTCCCCACTAAGCTTGATTATTAACTTTGGTGGTGCATACTTTTACAAAATGACTAAAACCATCATTACATGGGTGACAGAAGATTTGGGATTCTCTGTCTATTCAATCAAGTCATCATATGAATTTGTTAACAAAATTAAAAATGTGAAAATAGGTGTCAACAACAAAATTGCATCACTGGACATAAAAGGAACTATATGGCTCGATACCTAGAACAGAATCTATTGAAGTTATTGATGAATTGTTAAATAGCATTAATTAAGATACTTGCAAAAAGGAATTCTTCATAGATGTACTAAAATGGATAAATAAAGACATTATAGCAGTAGCAAATGAAAAAATATTACAAAATAAATTACGGATAGCTAATAGGACTCCCATTATTGGTATCATTAGTAGCCTATTCTTGTCAAAAATTGAAAATAATATCCCTTAGTTATGTCTTCAAACCCAAACTTAATATATGTTAGATAAGTTGATGACACACACGCATCAATAAAATATAGCAAGAATTAGAAAAAGTGTCAACACTGGACTATTCACACAGAAGACAATAATAGAGGAACTAAATTTCTGGATTTATACATCAAAAGACAAATCAACACCCTAGATTACACAATGATATTTAAACCTATAAACGTAAGTGGACTAATCCACCCAAAATCAATAATCCCCATTTCACATAAATACATGAGACTTAATGATTTTCTGCACAGAAATCATGTTTTGTGTAAATTTGAATTATGATAAAAAGAACATTATTGAAGAATGACCTTCAAAATATAGGGCATAAATCATTAACAAGAGAAGCCCAAAAAATGGACTAATCACCCTTACATTCCAAAAGTTGCACATAAATTAAAAAAGATTTGCAAAGACAAATACAATGTAAGCTTTCAAATCCACCCATCACTGAATTCCAAAGACAATATGCCAAATCCATATCAAATGGTCTATAAAATTAAATGCTGCCAACCTGCATGCAACATATAAGGAATCAAGAGCCAACCTTTCAACTAGATTAACCCAGCATAGATATTTATACAACAGACTCCTGAAAAATAAAGAATATTCATCAACATCCACTGACCATGAACAAAAACTGGCCATAAATTTGAATTGTCAAGACCAAAAATTATATATATATGGTGAGAGTGGACTGAAAGTGGAAAATTAAGGAGGCCTGGACAATAGCAAGTGATCATTTTTGGATCAAGAGAAAAGTTACAAGCATCCTTCTATCAGGCCATTTAAATAAATGTTAATATTTTGAATAGCTAATTAGTCACTACTTATTCACTAATATCAAAACCTTTGAAATCATATTACTGTAAGCCATGAATATGATGGACATGTAATACTGAAAGCATGGTAGACTGAAATAAAGCTGAATATGTTTTAAAAGAACATCTTTTCTATGTATGCATTCATTAACAGTCATTTACTATGTTAGCTCAGAAAACAAATAATTCAGAGTTGATAATAAATATATATTTTAGTTTTTATTTTTGTACCTAGATGGCAGATGTAATCAAGAATAAGAAAAGCTTTTATTTTATTTACTTATTGCATAATGCAGTTTGAATTTTTTTTTTTGTTTATCAATATAAAAGGTACTTTTTTATTCATTTTAAATATTAATTTTTCTCATTTCAAATATAATTTCATTTATTTCAATAATATTTTTATTAATAAATATATGGCGAAACAAAAAAAATTAGATTTTAAAATTTTCAAACACACACACATGATTTATTCTAACTAAAAACATTTATTTCTGTGAAATTTCAATAATACAATAAACATTTTTAAATAAAGGTATTCTCATTGTTTTTTTTTTAAATTTCCATAATAATATGTGTCTGTCTTGCTGAGATAAATTATTTGATTTTAAATTTTAATTAAAAAAGTTTTCCCCCTATTTCTTTGAAACAAATTCAGTGGGTATTTTTAATTAATAAGACAATTTAATAAACTGTATAGAGTTTGCTATTTTTTAAGAAGGAAATTTATCATAAATCATCATTATTAAAAAACTTATTGATCAGAAATAAATAAAGCTTTAATTTCTTTTTTTTTTTTCAGTAATATAATTTGATGACACAGATTATGTCTTAGCTCACTAATCCCCAGAGTAAAAATAACAAATTTAGTATGGAACATTATTTTCTTGAAGACACAAAGAACGCAGCGACTCAGACTTCAATTTATACAATTTAATATACACATTAATATATGCACGAATAATATATAATCAAAATTACCCCAAATTCAAAACTCAACCAGACTAGCCAAAAGGTATAAACTCTAAATTACTACCAATGGTTTCACTGCTACAAGCAGACTTCTCAAGTGTAAAGAACTACAAAATAACAAAATAGTTCAACTACACATTATCCACAATTCCACTTATTTCCCATATACCCTTAATATTAAAAGAACTTTTAAATAAGTTAATTACTTCAGAATCATAAATTTTCAATAATAAGATTTCTTAATTCTTTTTATTTCTACAAAATAACGTATTTAAACTAAACATTACCCAAAATTCCACTTACTTCCCATACACTCTTAATATTAAAAAACTTTTAAATAAGTTAATTGCTTCAGAATCATAAATTTTCAATAATAAAGATTCTTTAATTCTTTTTAATTTGAGAGAAATGAAATTAAAAAAGAATTTCTATCAATTAAATGTTGTTTGAATCTAGTTTTTAATCTATTTTTTGTTGTACCATTGTATGATACATTTCCCCCTCCCTCTTAAAATTCAAACATTCTATAATATAAATTCCATTCATTCTTTCCATTTCTTGAATTTTTTTTTTAATTAAATTCCCTAAATTAAATTTCTTTTTATGTACAGGTCTAAGAATTAATCTACTTTCCCCCTTATATTTATTATATATGTTCTTAAACAGAGCAAAACTCTCCATACAGTATTGCCACCTGTGCTAAACAGAGTAATCAATGAATGCCAGAAGGCTTGTGCATAAAATCCCTATCTAATGCCTACTCATCCAATATCCCCAGACTAGTTTCTGACTTGTGGCCTTTGTCAGTGAGGAGCTTTAGATCTGAGAGCACTGCATCTAGATCTTAGGATCTAATGCAACCCTCTAGCAACCACCTTTTATCTCTACTTAACTAAAAAACTATGAGAATGAAATTGAAAACACAAAAAATATTTTCAATCTAAGCTCAATAGCTTATATAGTCATATGGGTCTGAACTCAGTTCGCACCCATACATTTTGGTGTCTTTGGCTCTTTTACAACCATAGCCACCACTATCCTATTAGGCAGGATTGGTGTTAAACCATTAAGCATCACATGATCACATTTCCTATACTAGCACTTTAATTGTTGATAAACAGAGCAAAACTCTCCATACAGTATTGCACAAGTCTTCTGGAATCCATTGATTACTCTGTTTAGCACAGGTGGCAATACTGTATGGAGAGTTTTGCTCTGTTTATCAACAATTAAAGTGCTAGTATAGGAAATGTGATCATGTGATGCTTAATGGTTTAACACCAATCCTGCCTAATAGGATAGTGGTGGCTATGGTTGTAAAAGAGCCAAAGACACCAAAATGTATGGGTGCTGAACTGAGTTCAGACCCATATGACTATATAAGCTATTGAGCTTAGATTGAAAATATTTTTTGTGTTTTCAATTTCATTCTCATAGTTTTTTAGTTAAGTAGAGATAAAAGGTGGTTGCTATAGGGTTGCATTAGATCCTAAGATCTAGATGCAGTGCTCTCAGATCCACAGATCCAAAGCTCCTCACTGACGAAGGCCACAAGCCAGAAACTAGTCTGGGGATATTGGATGAGTAGGCATTAGATAGGGATTTTATGCACAAGCCTTCTGGCATCCATTGATTACTCTGTTTAGCACAGGTGGCAATACTGTATGGAGAGTTTTGCTCTGTTTATCAACAATTAAAGTGCTAGTATAGGAAATGTGATCATGTGATGCTTAATGGTTTATATATGTTCTTCTTAATTTTTTTAATCTCAACAAAAAATAGATTAAAAACTAGATTTAAATAACATTTAAATGATAGAAATTCTAATTATAAAGAATTTGGACATAAAAATTTTAATATAAAAATGTTGGAAAAGGTTTAAAACTACAGAGAAAGAATAATAAAAGAATATTTTTACATAAAAAGATATAAACCTGTTTTAAATAGAATTAATCATATAGATAAAGAATGTAAAATAAAATGTAATTAATATGGGATGTTTAAATAATATTTAAGTAAATTGTTAAAGGATAGAAGAAAAATTTGCATTAGTTTTTAAATAGATTTAAAAGTATAGAGCGGGAATGTAGATAATTGATATGGAAGTTAGATAAAATAGTTAAAGGAAAAAATAAATTTGTAATTAGGGGTGGGTTAAATGGATATAAATAGTTTTTTGTTTATTGGTGCTTTAGATGGTTTCTAATATTTTTGAAAATTTATACTTAATATGTAAAAAAAAGGAAGTTTTATAATAAAGGAAGTAGAGGGAGGGAAAAGTAAGTAAAAATATAATTATATATAATTAATGTGTTTTATTATAATGAATTTGTAATGTTAATATAAGAAAGAGAGGTACTTACATATTAGTCCTGTGATACGGAGCATGTATTAGACATGCTGCACCTATTCACATACGTAACAATCTGCTGATAATTTTGTAATCGTATGATCTGACCAAAATAACATGTATGTGGATCTTATACATGATATTTTCACATTTTCACAAAAATTTACAAAAATAACATGTATTTTTTTGTACATATTTTCCCAAAGATTTACAAACTTATTGGCAGGTTGGATAAGTATGTGAATAGGTGCAGCATGTCTAATATGTGCTCCATGTCACGGGCTAATATATACTATAAATAATTTTTAAGCAATTAAAATGAAACACCGTTAAACCAAAAGTCATAAAATTGATACATTTCAACAATTTTGGAGCATATTTTACCAGAATCATATACAACTTTCACAGGAGAATTATACATTTAATATATATTAATGGAGTAATTTTTAAGCAATTTCGTGATATAATTAAAATAAATTAAATACATGCAACGTTTTCAATAAATATAGACAAAATTTAGATGAAAATGTTTTATATTTTACTACCAATTTTAACAGCAAATTACAAACTATAAATAATTTTTAAGCAATTAATACCAGACACCATTAAACAAAAAGCCATAAAATCAGTAAATTTCAACAATTTTAGAGCGTATTTTACCACAAACACATATATGACTTTCACAGGAGAAATATACATTTAATATACATTAATGGGGTATTTTTTAAGCAATTCCCTGATATATAATTTAAAAGAGTGAAATATGTGCAGCATTTTCAATAACTATATATACGGAATTTAGACAAAAAAGGATAAAATATATAACAATATTAAAGATATCACACGCTATTATGGACTGAACAATAACTAAATTACCAAAATTTCTAAAATATTATTCCTGAAAACATAAAATATACACATATGTTACTTAATGTGCAATATATAACAGGAATTGTCACAATAAATAAATGTCAGTGATCTCCTCAATTTTATTAATAGGTTGATTAAATTTTCCAGATAAAATGGAGATTTGAAGTAAAAATTTTACACTTTTTCCCTCCAAAGTGTGATTGCGGAGAATATCACGTGAATGGGATTTGGTCGAAAAACGATAATAGATATAAGTATTTTTTTAAAAAGTGTAAAAAAATATTTTCCCCAAAAATAACTTTTATTAATAATTCATATTGGCAGCCAATTGTTTTTGATTTCATTCATTATGCAAATGAATGCATCCTCATCTTTATGACACCTGCGCCACAAATTCAGCCAAATACGAATCCAAATGTTGGCAAGATGTTCCCTGTTGTTGCTTGTTATGCCATTTTGTGGAACTCCAAAGTCTTTTGATGTTTTGTGTATGGATGCCTATTTCAGGATTGACAAAATTATATTTGTGGTTCACATGAAAATGGTCATAACCCGCCCTTCTCAATTCTACAAAAAAAAACATTTAATTAAAAGAATTATGTAATAGCAATCAAATGGAAAGTACAGTTATTTATTCATTTACAATCAAATTAATTTGGCAATGATGAAATTAACTAATTAACTACGAAGAAAAAAGTACAATGATAGTAACTGCGAAGAAAATCTAGAAAAATACTGGGAGGGGGTAGATTGGAGATACGATAAGAAATCTTGAAAAATACTCAGAAAAAAATTATCAGATCAGAGATATGGTAAAAAAAACATGTTTTAATACAACTTCAGATAACAACATACCAGGATTTACTTGGATTTATTTGATCTAATGGTACAACAAGTTTAACACGTGCTGTGCCACAGGACTAATACATAAGTATTGGAAGAGATTTTGTATTTAGAGTATTATGTAAAGATATGCATTTTTGTAGACCCTTGAAAATGACTGTAATGATGTAAAAACAGTTGAAACATTGTAAATATATAATACGTGAATTTATTTATATACGTTCATATGGAAATAAAGTTTTTGGAAAGAATTAAGATGTTTATGCATTTATTTATAATGTTGGAGAACATATATATTTTAAAAGAAAAAAATAGTTATTTAATTTGTCATTGTATAACGACAATATTATAGTGTAATATATATATTGATTATGTAATTAATAAACAAATAAATGTTATCTTTCAACTTCTCTCCCCCTTTGGAATTAATGTGGACACGCTCGTTGCAAATGGTTGCAGTTGATAATATAATATAATCGCGAAATAAAGACACTGAAACAATTTCAATTAGCACACATTAAATGTTACGCCAATCAGATTGTTGGGAACGGGGGGGGGGGGGATCTGCAAAATCGCAAAAGGATAGGGAAAATTTAAATGGATACAAAAACTGAAAAATTAGTGAATAAAAACCCAAAACATTTTTTTACAAAAAAAAAAATTAAATATACATTTAAAAGTAAAGCCTTGAGAAGGAATAGTATACAATACTTATATTACCACAGATATATATATATACACAGGTGAGAAAAAGTTATTAAAAATTTTAAATGTCAAAATTTAAAAATATATACCATCTTTATTAAAGCCTGAAACAAACAAAAATTTAGATTTGGAAAAAGGTCGCTATTTTTTACATTATCTCTTTCTTAAAAAATAAACGATGCGCCACTGCAGGATGTACGCTCAATGTGTGAGGGTGTCTATGTGGGCGCAAAATCTTAAAAAGCAAACGATTTGCCTCTGCAATACATACGCTCTATACAATCGCATATCTGTATGTGCGCGCATAATATGGAGGGGGGCGCTTAGAAGATATTTATGCTGTTATAATTATAAAAATACAGTTAAAAAATATTTATATGTAGAAAAAAAAGATTTCTCACAGGATTTTGAAAACAAAAAGATGTCAGGACACAAAATCTGTGAACTCAATTGAATTTTGCATATTTATGAAGGGAATAACAAATTTAATAATTAAAATACTTTAAATACTAACGAATATAAAAGACAAAAATAAATATATATATATAATTAAAAGTTTTAAAAAGAGCTAATTGTAAATGTTTACATACTACCAATTTTTAAAGTTGTTTTAAAAATAAAAACTAATTTAGAATGTAATCCCTTTTTAATAATATTAAACTTTTACTCCCAACCCTTCCAATATTTCAAAAGAAATCTAATCATCCCGGGTTACTTTATAAAGTAAATCATACGTTTTTCTAATAATTAAATATTTTCAGTTAGACAAATCAAATCCACTTATTAATTTTAGCAATTAAAAAAAAAACGTCAATTTTTTCACAGCCAAATGTAATTGCAACTTTAATTTTAACTCTTTATTAATTAGATTTTAAGCACGATTTAAAAATAAGATGAGGTTACTATATCTGTTTATCCCGTATCTGTTGCACCATTGATATCGAAAACCGTGATATTTATACAAAGACTAAAATAAATTCGTTAAAGTTACTAAAGATCCAAATGCAATTATATGACCCGTATCACGCATGCTCCGTCTATTCTTATACAAGAAGTTCTACAAAAATCTGTAGGAAATGTAGCTCAAATAATAAACACATCAAGGGAATTTACACCTGATACATAAATTTTAAATTCCCACAAACTCTTAAAGATCACTTGCCAGTCGAACTTCCACATCCTATTTTTATGCCTTGTAATTCTTATCACTGTAAGCTTCAAAGATCAGCAACCTATCCTTCAGATGCTACAGACTTGATAACATGGCTTTCCAAATACTGCTGGAAATTGTAACAATTATGACAAAATAGACAAGCTATGATACTTATACAATGACATGCATAAGCTTACTTCATAAATTGGTCTCCAATCTTAAATAAAAGTTATCACGTAAGCAATAACACTTCCCTAGTGTTGCAGTTAAGAGATAACATGTATTGTGGAGGTAATGTTATCCAAACATTTCAAGTTGACTCTTTGACAGATATATTACCTGAAGATAACAATTTTGAAAATCAGTCCTAAATTCATTAATAGATATTCAATCACAGCTAATCATGGTCCAGAATAAAGCTGACCCACTGGATTCAGTTCTATTCCTCAAACAAGATATGGCATATACCAAAAATTTTCCCAAACAAAAAATAAAACACTTCCAAAGCATTTGATAAAATTCCAAATTGCCTTCATTTCTATATGAAGATTTTGATCTAAGTGGCTCAATTTCTACTCCTGGGCAAGACACTAAAATCTTCCTTAGCTAAGACCAAGTGATTTTCATCCTGCAGTACCTTAATAATAATTAAATATAGTAAAATAGTGATAATTTTCAGCAATTATATTCTCTACATAGCTTATGCTGATTCAATTTCAAGTAGATAAAGTGAAATTTCATAAATTACTTCTTTAAAATAAATAAAATAAATAATTCATGTTGAGATGCCCCAATAAATGATTTTTCTATATAGCAAGTTTGTTTATGTATATATTTAGGGGAATTACTCTATTTAATTATATATACCTACTACTGTAATGTATTAATAATAATTATATATTTCAAACTTTGAATAGGAATTGTATAAATTCTGCATGATGATACTAAATACATACTAAAACAGCTTACAAAAATTCCAAAATGTCTTGCATTGGTGGTCGAGAGATCAGCGCGACTGCCTTGCACTTGCAGGCAGTTGCCCGGGTTGCGGGTTCGCGTCCCGGCAGATGCTATGACACTTAAAAAAAAAAAAAATTCAAAATTTTTTTTTCTTCTTCCTGTTATTCGTGAAATAAAATTGTAGTTGTATAAATGTGTGAAATAAAATTGTAGTTGTATAAATGTTCCAAATACAATAATGATTTTGTTTCTAAAATTTCACTATCTAACAATACCTAAGAAAACAAAATATTAGAATAAATATACATGTATTTAGTAAAACAACAAAATCAAGGGACAATCTTTAGTGTCTATATAAATATATCAGTCCATAGATAACGGTGGTACCACCTTTGTTGCCAAAGAAGGTTGCAAATTCCTTTTCTGTGTATTTAAATGGTCTTAAGATCCTGAGGGGTCAAAATGACTTACCATCAACTTGGGTATGACAATAAAATTGGCAAACAAGGGCTCTGAACATGCCATCATTAAATTTTCAATGATATGGATGGCTGAAGAGTTGGAGAATGGAGAAGATTGAAGTTTGTCCATTAAAGTTTGAAGATTTGCTATCTTAATATAAACTGGGAACTAATTATATATGTGTGTGAGAGATCATAATCTAGACCAACTGATGAGTGCTGGTTTAGCATGAAATACGAATATGGCAGATCATTTATTTTTTCACATATAGGTTGTCATGGGTATTGGATGTATAAGATACAGTGGATGAGTGAATGGAGCTTGAAAGTCTGGGTTCAAATCCCCCTATTAACATTTTGCTTAAGTATATATACTTCATGTATTTAAAATGTATAAATATTCTATTGCATTGTGTCCTTTTCCTGTTTTGTTAAGATAATAAGTTGTCCAAGGAAAAACTGTCCGAAGGTGTGTTTGACATATGCATCCTAAAAAGCTGGATGGATGAAGGGGAGATAAAGTTGTGGACAATGTGTGGCCTAGGTTTCCTGGTGGGTGGTTAAAAAAAATCTGCCTTGCTATTATAGGATCAATTTCAGAATCATAGAACAGAAGCTGTGAAAAATAAAATCAATTAACTGAAAACTCAATTCGCTATAATTTCAGGTGATCTAATGAGCCAACTTAAATCTTTAGATGTATTAATAAACCATTTAAAGGACTCATAAAGGAGAAATGAAACAGTTGGATGTAGTCTACAGATTTTGAAGTGATGCCATCAGGAAGAAGGAAGAGGCCTAGCATTTTGCAGATTTGTGACTGGGTCATAACTTCATGGGATGCTGTGAAACATAAGACAGTTATAAAGCCATTTAAGAAATGTGGAATTAGAAATTCACTTGATGGCATAGAGAATGATTTGTTATATGAAGACTGAGTTTCTGAAAAAGACGCTTCAAATAATTTTTCATTTAGCTCTGGTTTTTGAGGATGTTCTCTAGCTGCATCTTTTTGTAGACATAAATAACTATGACAATAAAGCCAATTACTCAAGGCTTTAAAAGGTTAATAAATGTAGATGATAACAATCAACCCTTAAGCTTTCAACCATCTCAATCTTGACTACAGGTTAAGATTGTTGATAGCTTAAGGATTGATTGTTATCATTTACATAAATGACTATAAAATTAGTATAGTTAATCATTATGAAAATTCATGCAAAAAATGTATAAAAAATACTTTTTCCCTTTTAAATGTTTATAAAAAAGTGGAGTGCGCCTTATACGTCACTGCGTTCTATTCGAAGATAAATACAGTAATTTAGGAAAAAATAAAAATAAATATTTTGAGGAATGCGAACAAAAACGACAGAATGAAAGTAGGGGGTGGGGAATACCACACGATCGCTTTACTAACAAAAATTCCTTAATCTCTCCAACAACGAGTCATAAAAAATATTTATTATGATTTTTTTTTTCGAAAACTAAAATATATATTATATAATAAATTAATAAGATATATACAGAGGAAAAATAATACGTACATATAACAATTAAGCTCCCAGGTTTGTGAAGAGTGCCTGGTTTTCAAATATGTATATATCAAGCTTGTATCCTGTCCATCCCTCTTATATGTATTTAAATGGATACTGTCCTATACATGAGGGGTCAGAGTGACTTCAGGTCAACATGGGCATGGCAATAATATTAGCATCAGCATGGGATTTGAGTTTTCAATGGATGGCTGAAAAGTTGGAGGTTGGAGTGGACTGAAGCTTATCCATTAAAGTATGAAGATTTGCTATCTTAATATAAACTGAGCACTGATTATATATATGTGTGGGAGATGATAATCTGGACCAACTGATGAGTGCTGGTTTAGCATGAAATACGGATATTGGTAATTGTTTATCTTTTCTACATGTGTGTGGTCATGTGTGTCAGTTGTATGAGATAGTGTGGATAGTTGAAGGGTGCTTGAAAATCTGAGTTCAAATCCTCTATACTTACAATTAAGCTCCCAGGTTTGTGAAGAGTGCCTGGTTTTCAAATATTTACATATAACAAATATAATATGACTAAAGATATTAATGCCAGAGAATTTTAATACATGACTCAATGATTAAATATATAAAATAAATATTTTTTTTTTCTTTCAAATCCATTTGTTTATACAATTACTAAATTTATTTTTAAAAAGAAAGCCGTAAATGCAACTTGTATAGGGTTGAAAAGTGTTGTTAAAAAAACTCTTTTCACTCAAGTAAATAGTAACACTTTAAAAAAAAAAAAAAAAACATCTCTTGAAGATTTTTAAAGAGAAGATTGTTTTCTTAAATGTCAGAGTATAATTAGTCAAAAAAAATAATTTAAAAACACTAATACCCTAGAGGAAACCATATACTCTCGCATCAAATAATTATAAAAATATTTCTACAATATTTATATAAAAAAAAGAAATTACTTTAAAATGTTGTTTGGACGATAATATTCAACAAATAATGTAATAATAAATGAAATGTAAATTCTCAAAGATATTGTGGTTGTGTGCATATATGTATAAAGAAAAACCAAGGTAACCATCCGATATTGGTCAGTAAATGGGTCTCTAGCTATCTTTAGTTTAACAGGTGAAACAAGAATAGAAAACTGCTAATCATCGGATATTGGCCAGTCAATAGGTATCTGGCTATCTTTAGTTCAGCAACTAAAATGAGAATAGAAAACTGCTAACCATCTGATGTCAGTAAATGAGTATCCAGCTATCTTTAGTTTAGCAGGTGAAACAAGAATAGAAAACTGCTCACACCTTCACCATTTAACAATTGGCAAGTCCTCTCACTTTAACTGTTATTGCAGTAGGCAATGCTATTACTTTACGTTTTAAATGGCAAAACCTCTTCATAAAAGTTATTATGTAATTATTTGAAAGATTTGGATTGAAGGCAGTGATAATACAATGCCACATTCTAATAAAGGCAACCAGTATACTAATTTATGATATTAATGTTGTTAAATACAACAACAAAAATGCACAGAAAAGAGAGGTTTATTGGTCACAACTAAATTCCATTACATTCAATGTTCCAACATCATATGACCTACCAAGTATTAAACCCTCTGATTACTTTGCTCTGTGTGGTTTAACACAGTGGTAGAGCAGCAGACCCAAAGATAAAGGTACATCATTTCAGAAGCCCAAATATCATATGAAAATCAAACAACTAACCATTTGATTACTCTGTCCTTAATGCAACAGTAGATTGGAAGACTTAAAAAGTTAATGATAATGAAGCACAGCTCAGCTTTGTCATACACAAGAATCACATGGACATCCAAGCATCAAACAATTTGATTACATTACCCTGTGTGGTTCAGGGTGTCATCAAGAAATCTTGGAAATTACTTGCAAATGTTCTTGCGATTCACAGCTTCACTATTATAAAAAGTTTGAATAATTTCAAACACATTATTAGCAGTTCTGCCCAATTTAAAACAAAATTAAATGTTAATGTGTTATTTATCACAGGTTAAAGTATAAAACATTTCACGTCATAACCTGTGATCCAGACATGTTGAGATAAATAACTAAAGTATATTACTACAATAACTTATACAATGACTCATACTTAGTTCTGCAGAAAGCTTGGAGAAAGATCAGTTATCTTTTCACTCCTGAGCACAGTTAAAATAACAATCTGTCATTTAAGTTAATACGAGAAAGAAAAATATGGTATATAAATGATAAAATATATTGGTTAGAAAAATCACATGAGATAAAGATAAGAAAACTGTGAGAAATAGATAAAACCCCAGATGGTTTATAAAAATTATAGGGTGAGTAGTGATAAAATTATATGATATTTGTAATTAAATCCATAACTCAAACCAGTGCCCGATAAATTTTCTTTTTGACAGTTGTAAAACCAAATGCAGTAGAATATGACCATTTGACTAATAACTCCATAATTATTGAATTTCTACTTTTACTGGAAGTTAAAAAATGAAATATTCCATCGTAGTGGTATAAGTGCCACAACTAAATTATATATAGTTATTTTATTCAATTAGCTTTCCTTTACTGAAATATCAAAAAGACATTTTAAAATATCATTAAAGAATACTCCATCAAATTTAAAGATACCATAGTGGGATTATAAGGCCAATCAATGTGGTCTTCAGATGACTGAATGTGATTCTACAGCCCAGGGTTGAGCGAATTTTTCAAAAATAAAGAATCCCATGTAATACTACTCAATATTATATTTCTGAATGTTTAAGAGTCACAAAAGTCACTTTTGGAACTAATTTTGGTAAGAGCAACAGAGACTGTCATCAAATGGCAAAATACTTTTTACCAACCAAATATGATAATAAAATCCATATATTAACAACCTCTTTAACTGATATTATTTAAAAACTAAGAATTTTTTTTTACTTACCTTTAAAGCATTTACAAAATAAAATATTCTAATGTTGATTTATAGTATAGATTTTTATAAATCATTTAATAGGAGCAACCATGTTTAATAAAATAAAATTAAAATACAAATACTGAAATTTCAACAAAACAATACTTGCCCGCAACTGTGTAGAAAAAATTAGTAATAATCACATGGTCTGTTGTAGAGATAATTATAAAAATTTAAAAAAATAGCAATGAAAACCAATATTGATATTATCTCAGGAGCACACAGAGTAATTTTGTTAGTAACAGATGACTTCCTGAGTAATAGTTTGTCCACCATTGCTACGCAGATATTATCATAAAACCAAATATTCTTTAGAATGGACATGTGAAATGAATGAATAATAATAAACTTCCTAAAAAAGTATTTTATAGGGTCAACTTTGGCGTAGTTTTCATAGAGAAATCAGACTCATTATAAGGATTATCTTAAAGTCACTTAAAAAAATGAAATTTGATTGCTTTCATTGAAAAATGTAGCAAGGAATAGAATATAAAAAAGAGCTACACTTACATAGGAAAATTTAAATCTTTCAGAAGGAAAAGTTTGCTGTAGAGAAAATTAAACATCATAAAATATCAAATAAACAGAATAATGGACAATCTATTTCATAAGTTGATGTATTTTTGGTTCACGTACTGATTTATATGATCATCATCATACAACTTATCTCTAATATATTTCTATTGTTATCAGTTTTTAACTTTCAATCTTTTTAGGGGAGTTTCTCTGCCTTAATTTACTAAAAACTAAAGATTAATGACTTTAGAATGACTGCAAACTATTTAACCATGGACATAAATCCTGGAATATCTTTAATGGCCATGATATTGCATGAAAAAATACCAAGCTGCTGCTTTACTCATATCAAGAAAATTGAAGAATCCTTTGTGCATAAGTCATTAGGAGTCACCATCAATTCCATGAAAACTAATGACAAAAAGATGGAGAAATATTAATGAAGATAGTTGTTGCTTAATCATAGTATCCTACTAACTAGAAGTATAGCATTGCCTTTAGAGAAAGAACTTACATGAATACACATATAAATGAGGAAATTTCAGAACCATTTGTTAGTTTTTTACTTTATTAAATTTATTCCTATTTTTGTCATCTCTACATTTATTCCACCACAACATTCAACATTCATTACATTATCTTTTGTGGTTGTGATGTTGGCTTGACCAAGTTGATAAAGGGGGTTCACCTGAAACTGGTCCTGTAAGCCTTATATTATAATAAGTAATAATTCAAAATTTGGCAATCATATATCACTTAATATCTTAGTTAAGTAATGAGCTAATAGAGGCAGCTTAAATACTCTCACTTATAATACTTATAAGATATAAATATGAAAAATATTAATTACAATTTTTTTTTATAATTGTTATGCACTTTTTGTTCACTTCCTAATTCGCATCTGATACAAACTCTTGCCTAATACATTTCAATATTTCACCTGATACTTTGTATAAATTACTTTGTTTCTCCAGTACATACATAAAAAATGACTTCTATTTTTCATCTCTTTATAACTAATGCCTTTTAGTATAATTACATTATGTAAGTAAACTTTTCTATTGTTTTCTCTATTAACACATCTATAACATGGGAAAATAATAGGACAGAAGGGGGGATGGATAAAGAAAAAATAATTTTAATTTGATATAAAATAAATCAAATTTAATTTTTCTCTCTGCCCCTTCTCTTTTCTTGATATAATTTTTCTACCAATCTTACCTAACTCTTTATCTTTTTCAATTCATTATCTAATGTTTGCATGTAAGTTTACTTTCAAAAGAGGTTGCATTTTTATCATCCTCTCAACTATTTTTTAAGTATTAGTCCATTAGACAGGCATGCCGCTTGATGGCATTGTTGCTATGCAAAAACAATCAAATGTAATGCTACCAGGATGGCCATTTTTGGGAGGTTTCTTGTGAATATTGCTTTTTTGAATGAATTTTATTTGGGGTTTTTTTAATTTTCTTTCCAATATGCATTTTTGAATGAATTTTTTTTTTACTTTTTTTAATTTCTTTTTAAAAAAAAGTTCTTAGTAACTTTCATTTCTCATGACACTGAATAACTTTTCATATTACACACAATAACACACAAAGATTTGTCTTTTGAAACTTTTGTTTGTGTTATTTCAAACACAACACACACCCCAAAACACATACACCCAAAAACAAAACAAAAAAATAAGACAAACTTCTGACGTTTTTAAATGCTTTTGTTTTTATTAATAACAACAAATTAAAGAAATACAAAATAAATAAAAAAGACCAACTTTCTTTTTAAATTGTATGTTACGCTTAAAATAAAGAATTCAACAAAATTTGCTACTGTGGATTCTGATAACATGTCACACCCATCTCTGAGAGAATGGCCAGGAAGAGGACTTCATCCTTGTGCAGATGGCACCAGAGAAACTCTACCATGTAGTTGTCCAGAAATTTCATGGAAGTTCCACATTGGATTCAGTTTTGCCACTTTAGCAGGTCCCAAAGATGCTAACCATTTTGTGTGTGAGTGCCTGTGGTAGGGTCCACAAAGTTGTAGCTGGGGTTGACTGTCAGGTGATAGAATCCTGCAGCCTCCATATCAAGTCTTACAGCCCCTCGAATAGTCCAAGATGGGCAATACAGACTTGACATGGTCTCAGGGACTGCAAAAGGATGGATGCAGAGCGGCAAAAAACAGAAGCTACAAAACATTTGCCAGTCTCAAGGCACATTGCCCCAAAAATCTACTGCTGAGGAAGCACCCTTCCCTGGTGGTTTTTTTTTTGCCAGCTTTTACCTCAGTTACCAAACCGGGCCCACTGATTTGACTCCAGCATGGCATTCTTGCAGATATTCAGTTCTGTGCGAATGCCTAAGACTGTCAGCTATTCACAGCTCCAGTAATAGGTGAGACATATCATTTTCAAAACAATATTCTGGAGCCATCAACTTTCTAGTACAATACCTTCGATTGCATGACTGGGACACACATCAGAATTGACTTGTTTTGCTGATGTTAATTTTCATGGAGCCTCCACACTTGCATGTCTTTGCATCTGGGAATACTTTCTTCTCCTGCAGAAATGGCCACTGCATCAGCTTCTGTTGTCAGTAACTGCAAGAATAGCAATAGCTGCTTGTTGGTCTGTGCCATTTTGTTTCTCTCATCTAGGTTATTGCGAATACGCTACTTTATGCATAACCTCCTGCAAATCATATTCAGCTCTACTCTTTGCCAAGGTTTTGCACCTTAAAAATGGTGTGCATTAGTTACATGGTTTTACATAACTTGGATTGCTGTGGTTATATGGAGAACCCATAGATATAGGATTACATATATAAAAGTTGATTTATTGATTTACATGAGATTACAAAAAAATTGTCATGCTGTGGATTAGTTACAAGGGTTTTTACTTGGCCTGGATTGCTGTGGTTTCATCAGCAATCCATCAGTGTAGGTTTATGTATGTAAAAGTTTATTTATGCTGTGGATTAGTTAGAATGGTTTTACATAGCTTAGATTGCTGTGGTTACATGGGTAGTCTGTAGTTGTAGTTTTACACATGTAAAAGTTTTATTGGTTTACACAAGATTGCATAAATTTTACATGGTCTGGACTACCGTATCTACAGATGCAATCCAAGTTTAGTTCTATATGAGGTTGAGTTGCCTTGGTAACATAGACGAGGACTACAAATTTCTGGTGCATTTGAATATATGAGTGTTGAAGAGGGGTGGGGTGGTATAGCTATGTTAGAATTGGTTGCAATTGTTAAGTTGAACTTTGTGGTAAGATGGTTGGACTCTGGGTCTGTGTGCTAGAGGTCAGAACTGAGTAAGGCTTTTGATGAAGTTTAAGAATGAGATCCATGTGTAGAGGGTCCTGATATCCAGAGGGAGGCTGGTAGTACAGCTATGTTCAAACTGGTTGCAACAGTTGAGTTAGAGTTTGCAGTTGGTTGGTCTCTGAATCTGGATGTGTTAGAGTTGGTGGCCAAATAAGGTTTTTCATATGATTTAAATGAGATTCATGGCTAGTGTCCAGGCAAATTCTAGGCAAGTAGTTAGGCTCAGCATTGCTATTAGAAGTGACGTGTTTTTTGAAATTATCTAGTAACTTGATGATAGTTAAAGATTTGAACAGAAAATTGGAAATCAGTTATCAACTGATTGGTAATTGAAAAAAGTATATAGTTTTTTTTCTAGCTGCTGCTGCTGCTATTATTATTATGATGATGATGATGATGATGATGATGTTAAATAAAGGAGAAATGGATTTTAATAAATTAATTTTTCTGACCAGGTAATTAGTAATGACAATTTGGTTAAATGTATGATCAAAGAAGTGGATCACCATTACATAATTTTGATAAATTGTTGAGATTATAGATAATTTCATTTATTATTTACATTACATTTGCTTGATAATTTTTTTTAATGTTATATTTTAAAATTAATAAAAAAATATCTTATAATTTTCATATTGCTTGAATTACACAATGAATGGTTGAATGAACGGTTAATATAATTATCCTCATATGTGTTCTATAAAAAAAAATGCAAGTGAGAGTTTTGAAATATCTAAGGATATTTTTTTAAAAAAAAACATTTATTATAAATGCTTGATTATGCATACAATTTATAACATTGTTAAGTTATTAATGTATTATCTTTATAAATGTTATCTGTTAAGATACGGAGAAATATAGCAATACTGATCTCTAAATTATATAATGTAACAACAAATAAATAAATGTATAAACTTGATGTATGTTTTAGCAAGATCATTTGTGTTTGAAAACTTGAAACCATCTTAAAATAAATTTAGATCACTGTTGTGTTTTAGTAATATTGTTTGGAAATTATTTTAGAATGAGGCTTGTAGATTGTTATGATGTTAATTAAGTTATACAATGTGGAAGATATAAGATGGTGATCAGGAGAATAATTGTTATATGAAATCCTAGATGTTTAGGGGTATGTTGAAAACCTGTTACGTGTGAGCTGTATTGTCACACTTTGAATTTGTTAAATACACAGGTAACAAAGGGCTGTATATTATTTTCCATGGACAGTCACATTCCTTTATAGTCAATAAGAGCGAGGATAAAGCCATGACATGAATTTTAGGTGCCTGATAAATATGGACCTATTATTATTATGCCACTGTATCCATGATGATATTTTCTTACTTGTTTGGTTTATTTTTGTTATTCCATACCCTACTCTATCTATCACCACAAGAATCACCCCATAGAAGATCGTTTTACAAGATGGTAAAGTAATGGCTAAATTGTTAAAAGTTGATAGTTTATGCTAAGACAAAATGAGACATATAAAAATTTCTATTGCAAATGATATTAAAATATTTGATGCTTGGCATAATATAAAGGAAGAGGAATGATTAATATTCCTACAAGTATTAGAGATCATTTAGCTCAAAATAAATGCATATTTGAATTGGAATAAAAGTGAGAATAATGAAAAATGATTAGAATGCTACGATGAGTGTTAAAAAAATATGAAAATACAAAATATCAAGCAATATAATTTATTAATAGTTCTTTTTTAAATTTGTTTAAAAAAATACATTTAAATAAAGAAAACCTATGAAATTATATTTTAAATATGTTTTGCATAAGTAGAATTTAAATGGAGGTATTCATATTTTCTTTATTTAAATTTTTGATATTAAAGTATCAGAATGTATTAAAATATCAAAATGATGCTTTGCTAAACTGCAATAAAAATATTTTAATAATTTTGAAAATATCTTATTATTTATTGCATTTAGAGAAGTGTATTTTTGACCTAAGTTTATATTTAAAAACAACAAAATAATAAATATACTTTTACGATAGTATACGTGTATCATTAAGTTTTTTAGAAATTGGGAGATTTATTTTAATTACTTCCCACTACAAAAACAATAGAATATTATTGTTTTATTAAATAAGATTAATATATTGTCACTATTGTTGCAAGATTTATTTTATTTGAAGTGGCAGAAATGATAGCTATCTTATTTTAGTTTTTGTTATTTACTTGCAAAATTTACAGTATAAATATTTATATATTTTTGTTTTTTCTGGGTTGATAATTGATTTAAAATTAATACCCTAGTTGCATTTTGATTTGTTTGCTGGTTATTTATTTGATTCTTTATTCCACAGGCATAATCCATAGAAATCAAGTTTCAAACATTTTTTTGCACATGATTCATAAAAATTACTTTAAAATATTATTTCTATTATATTTTATTCTACTTGATTGAATAATAAAGTATATAATTATTATTATTGTAGAAAATATGATCATTGGTGATTATAAAAAATGATCCAACATCAATTTGAGATACTAGATATTGCCACTATATTAAAATATAATTGTTAATAAAGAAGAACAGCAACACAACCTCTGTATTTTTGGAGCATGCTAAACAATCTGGACATAACTTCATACCTGCCAATCCCATAATATTGTGCTCAAAATCAAACGATCACAAAAGAAAAATAAAGAAGGCATTTTACATTAATGAAAACACCCATGCTATTAATAGGAAAGACACTTGCTTCGAAATCTCGAAGAAATGAGCTACGTAACACTAGCTTATTTGAATATTTGCATATATTTTATTATACATTTTATGAAGGCTATGAATATGAGGCATGGATCCTCGAAAACGTTAAGCCAATAAACTTTAATAGTAATTTATATATTCTTCTTTATTAACAATTATAAATAAGTGGGGGTTTTTTTTGTTACATAATATTGAGAAATAAAACTATATATACATTAAAATATGTTATATTTAAGAATGTCACATGAAATAAAAAAAGATTGTACAATGTTTACTTAAAATCTTGATTATTTTATTTATACTAAGTTATCGTAGTTGCTTATTGTAGTTTTTCATAAGGGTAATTAGATATCGTGTAAAATCTCTCATCATATTTAACTACAGAGTCTTAATTTATTTATTTTATTATTAGTATCAGAAATGAACCTGACATTATTTTTAAAGAAATAGTAGAATTTGTATTTGAAAGATGATGAATAAAAATTATCAGTTGATGTCAAATTTTCAATTAGTATTTTTTATTAAAAGAGTAGTAATATGAAGTTAATTTTAAACTTTGTGTGTTTTGTTAATATTCTGTAATTCAATACTAGCACTATAAAAGCATAAACACAAAGCTAATATTTAATATCTATTAAACCATAGGCTGAGTGCTTTCGAGAGTCACGGCTCTCATAATCATAGCTCTTTGTGAAGTGACTGATTGTCTAATGTTATGCAAATCTATGTGAAGTTCAAGTATTCTATTTCTTGGATATAGAATAACATGTTTCCTTTCTGTTAATGGTTTTACTGTCAATTGTGATAAAGCAGGCTTCTTTTATCTTTCTTCTCAAATCGTTTCCCTCTCTGCAGAATAAGCTGATTATTTGCGTTTCACATGGATGTCCTACAAGCTTTTGGAGCTGTGCAAAAATGGAATTGTGTGTTGAATTGGATTGTGTTTTAGTATACAAATATTTATGTTGAGATAATCTAGTTTTCAGTGCTGCTTTGGTTTCCCCATAATATGGGGCTTTGCAATTTTTGTCAGAGCATGAAATATTGTAGACTGCTTGCAGAGTTTGAGCAAGTTAATCGGTCTTTTGTATTCTTGATTAGTCTGTTGGAACTAGGAGGTGTATGAAAACACAACTGAGAGCTTCTACTGAAAATTGAAGAATATTGTTTGTGCATGTTTGGTATGTATGGCAATAATAGCCTATGTCTGACTACATTTCCGAAATAAATTTATCGGTACTGTGACATCAGACAATCCACACCACTCAATGGCACTGTTGCTGGTCAAAAAAAATAGATATAATGTCACCCATTGCAGATTGTTAGGATTTCATTTTTCACTGAGTTTTTTTTTATTTACATTTTTTTATTATTTATTTTCCATAACTTTTGCTTTTATTTCATATATACACAAACAATCTTTAAGATTTAACTTTCTTCTTTTATTTTTACCCCTTAAAATCATATATTCAGCTTCTATCATTCTCATAGTTCAAACTCAAGATGTTTCATTCATTGACTATTATTAAAAAAAATAATTAAATGGTCTTAAAAAGTTGGATGGTTGCATGAAATTCAAGCATCAGAAGTGAAAGTTCTAGATATGGTTATTTAAATTACACTGTCATTATTCCATTCTTAATGAATCAATTAATTCTTACTAAGAGTACCAAACTCGCCATAATGATTCCAATCCAGGGCTGTTCCCTTGTATAATCGTATAAATCTGAACTCAGTTCAGCATCTATACATTTGGGTATCTTTGGTTTTTCAAAAACCACAGTCACCATTATCTTACGGGTAGGATAGGAGGTATAAAACCATCAAAACATCACATGATCAACAAACTTTCCATACAGTAGTGCCACCAAGTGCAAGCCTTTGCAATCAATGAATGCAGGATGGTTTATTCATAAAATCTCTATCTAGTACCTACTCATCAAACATCATCAGACCAGTTTGTAGGTTGTGTTTTTCATTTTGTGCTCGTAGCTTTATAGTTAATCAAATAGATAAAAGACGGCTGCTGAAGAGTTGCATTAGATTCTCAGATCTAAGTGCAGTGCTCTCAATCCAAGGCTCCTCACTAATAAAAGCCACAAGATAGAAACTAGTCTGGGGGTGTTGGATGAGTAGGCACTTTTATGCACAAACCTTGTTGCATTCATTGACTACAAAGGCTTGCACTTGGTAGCACTACTGTATGAAGAGTTTGGTACTCTTATTAACAGCATATGTAGGCATATGAATTGGTGATCATGTGATGTAATTCTTATAATTATTTCCATATAAATTATTTATTAACTCAATGCCAGAAACAGATAAATGAAGAACAACAGAAGAAAGACAAATAATAAAAATAATACATTTGCAATGATTATATAAATCAATCTAAGCCCCACAAATACGTCCCATATAAAACAAGCTGATGTATTATTCTTATCTATTAAGAATTAAATATAAACCTATATATAAGAAAACAACAACATTTAGCCTTTCCTTTATAAAGCTTTTGAAGGTAGAAGAAAAGAAGACTTAATAAGGAATCTTAGAAAAAATAGAACTAGGCAAGTTCAAAAGAAACAATAGGGCTATGAATTGGGGGGGGGGGAGTGTCTTCCTATCTTTTTCACCTTTAAAAACTGAAATATATAAAATATAATCTTAAGAAGGCAATTAATTATAAAAAATATTACAATCAAAAATTTGGACAAAATGATTTTGGAATGTTTTGTGAGACCTGCTTTGGAAAGTTGACTAATGATGATGATTTACAGATGATTGACCCACTAATTGACCATGGCATCTTATTCCTCATTAAAGTTATAACAATAAACTCAATGCAATAGTTAGAATTATTCCCTTAATTTGAAGATGTATCTACAAACTCAAACTCATAAAGCTGTTAAACATACATATCAAATGATAGCACTATAATATAAAATTAGTTTAACTATATAGCCTTTAGCTTGAAATGATATGTTTTATACAACATTACTTATACAGGTTAAGAAGAAGAAAAAAGACACATAAACAATATATATATTTTTGACAATAACTATTCTATATTATTTTGTTAAAAATGAGATCATAAACCTACGAAATAAAATTGATATTGCTTTTATGACTCTCTAGCAATAACATTACTAGCATCAAGCCATAAATCACTTCTTTTTAAGTGTTGAAAATTTAAAATAATATCGGAAGATTTTCACATTCTACATTTAAAAAAGGTATAAATTATAAATGTATTTTAGCCTTGATTTTTACTTTTTAAAATGACTTTTACCAACTTCCATGTCTATTTACTCAAGTCACAAAATATTTATTACAAAATAATGTTTTAGCGCAATTCAAGAAAACATTGAAATTTAAGGTCTCTCTCTCACACATCCTGAAGCAAAAATCAATTTCAATTCTACAATGTTAAAATGGGAAAATATTACATATATAATTTTTATTTTAAAAAGGTATTCTATTCTCTAATCCATTGTGTAATACTCAGACTGATGATTTTTATAGAAATAACTCATCAACTTGGGAGATCTTAACCATATATTATATGAAAACTATGAAAATACAATATGGAACTGTTATGTCAATACGATGTAATAATTCTTTATACACTCAGTACAATGCTATATAATAACTGAAACACACAGGCTCTATACATGTGTCTATATATGTAATATATAGGGTATATAGCACAGACTTTCACACGATCCACCACTCTCCACACTATCTCATAACACTGATACACCTGAACACATATGTGCTGAAAAGATAAATAATCACCAATAGAAGTATTTCATGCTAAACCAGCAATCATCAGTTGGTCCAGATTACCATATCTACACATATATGCTATAAGTGCTCAGATATGTATTAAGATAGCCAAACCTCATACCTTAATGGATAGGCTTCAATCGACTCCACATTCCAACTCTTCAACCACCCATCCAATTGAAAATCTGATGAAGGACTGCTCAAAGGCCACCCTGAGGCCAAGATTCTTGTCACACCCATGATGACCTAAGGTCAATCTGACCCCTCATGTACAGGACATAATCCATTAGATTCTTGTCACATCCATGTTGACCTAAGGTCAATCTGACAACTTGGGTGTGACAAGAATCTTGGCCTCAGGTGGCCTTTGAGCATTCCATCATCAGATTTTCAATTAGATGGACAGTTGAAGAGTTGGAGTGGATTGAAGCCTGTCCATTAAAGTATGAGGTTTGGCTATCTTAATATATATCTGAGCACTTATAGCATATGTGTACAGATGGTAATCTGGACCAACTGATGATTGCTGGTTTAGCATGAAATACGTATATTGGTGATTATTTATTTTTTCAACATATATGTATTCAAGTGTATCAGTGTTATGAGATAGTGTAGAGAGTGGTGGTTTGTGTGAAAGTCTGTGCTCATATACCCTATATATTACATATATAGACACAGGTATATAATAAGCCTGTGTGTTTCAGTTATTACATAGTAGAGATCTCTGACCATCCCTTGTATATGTATTAAATGGATTATGTCCTGTACATGAGGGGTCAGACTGACCATAGGTCAAAATGGGTGTGACAAGAATCTTGGCCTCAGGGTGGCCTTTGGGTATTCAATCATCAGATTTTCAATTGGATGGACGGTTGAAGAGTTGGAGTGTGGAGTGGATTTAAGCCTATCCATTAAGGTATGAGGTTTGGCTATCTTAATATATATCTGACCACTTATAGCAGTAATCTGGACCAACTGATGATTGCTGGTTTAGCATAAAATACGTGTATTGGTGATTATTTATCTTTTCAACATATATGTATTCAAGTGTATCAGTGTTATGAGATAGTGTGTGGAGAGTGGTAGGTTGTGTGAAAGTCTGCACTCATTTACCCTATATCTTGCAGTGCTATATATTAAATTTTCCAATCCAGCTGACAATTTTGCTATAAAAAAAAATCTGACACATTTAATGCAAAGTTCAGCATTTTTCTGATTAGTTGTTTCTGGTCAATATAGTGAAATGTTCAAGTTTATTGCTTAGTAGACTATAACAATTTTTATACAGCCTTGATAAGGACTTAAATGAGTTGAAAGTACTTGGCAATAGTGTTTCATATTATTTTATTGCTTCTCTGTTTTATACAATAGTTGTATTGTTATATTGTGATTTATATTTTATAATAACAGAAATATTGGATTTATTATTCTGACAGTTTTGACTGCACAATAACCTTTCACAGAACAATAAATATATAAGACCCCATATGCACCAATATTATTACATTATTTTTATATACACACAATGTAAATTGTTTATATATATTTCCATATATACATTATGAGATTTGTTTGAACTTCTTTGCATTATTAATCTCACACTCCTTGATCAATTTGCAATCTTTAGTGTCTATATGAACATATTAGACCATAAATAAAGGTGACATCACCCTTATTGTTAAAGGAGATTGCTTTGATTATATGTTGAGATTGTTGATAGTTTAATGACTAATTGTTATTATATTTTAACTCAAACTGATTTTTATAATAATTTCACTATTTATATTATTTTATATATGCCTAATCACAAAATTTTAATTATGTGAAATTTCAATTTGATTCATATGTTAAGTTATATCTTTAATCATACATGCATTCTTTATACAGTTACTATATTATTTTTAAAACCATTGCCATATTGGTACTTGAGTATTAGTCCTGCAATGTAGAGAGATGGTATGCTTTTTCACATTTACAATAAACGTGTAATCTTGTGATCACATCAAATTTAAGTGAAATAAACCCTGCGATATTATCCAATCTCATGTGAAAACATGTTTCTCTTTATCAAAATGTGGGTTTTTTATTTTTGATATTTCGACATTTTCATTTATTGTCCAGATTTCTTTCTGACAACAGCTTTTATTTCAATTGTGTTTTTGCTTCATCAAAGTATTTCTATGTTATTTTTACTTCTGAGTTCATTTGATTTTAAGTATGTATGTATACATAGTGTTCATTTTAGTCTATTTGATTTTCTTTTTATAACTTCCTAATGCTGATTATGATCATTTTTGCATGAACCACAGATATAAACTTCATAAATCCAGCATCTGGGGTTCACACACAAAACATTAAAAGACTATATGGTGGTGAAATAAGCAGCAATTCAAGGCAACACCGAATTTATGTGTTGTGTAGATTGCATAAAAAATGATGACATGTTCATTTTCATACTACACATATAAAAAAATTTCCACCAGAATGAAAAAAGTTAATGAAAGTATTATAATTTATATTTCTTTTTTTTTGTTTTGTTTTTAAACAATATATATTTGTTTATTAGCATTACTGTGGAAAATCCCACTCAGCCAATTGACTGCACAATCACATTTTCAGTAAAACTTCATTTGTGAAAGTTGTATATAATTCCTCTCCATATTTTATAATTTTAGTTGTGTGAAAGTGGTATTTTTAGTCCTGCAAAAGTGGCATTTTTAGTCCTCCAACATGGAGCATGTATTAGACATGCTACATCTTTTCACATATGTATTTAACCTGGCAATAACTTTATAAATCTTGTAAAAATATCATGTACATGTTGTATTTTGCAAATCTTGCAAAAAATATCACGTACAAGACTGGTCAGATCACAAGATTACAAAGTTATCAGTGGATTGATATGAATGTGAAAAGGTGTAGCATGTCTAATACATGCTCTGTGTTGCAGGACTAATACTCAAGTACCACTATATTTTTCAATGTTTATATGGAAGAGTTGCCTCTTCTGCCATGTCTATATTTTGTTGGAAAAAAACATTTCTATCATCAGCATGATGAAAAACATTACCCATAATCCTAAACCAAAACACAATGACTTTATGATAAATAAATAAATAAATAAATAGATAATTTTTATCTATTATCAGTTTTAATAATTTAAACACTACAAATAAATTTTAACAAGTATGCAAACACAATAAATCCTCATTATGGTAAGCCATTTATGAAATTTAAATATACATTTTCATTGTGGTTATACTTCAGTTCAATGTTATTAAAACAAATAATACATTGCAACCCATCAAACTAAATATTTCAATTATAACTGGTAACACTGAGTAACAAAACTTCATTTTTAATTTTTCTCTTTGTCTATGTGCATCTAAATTTTCTATTTTCCATTAAATCTCACATTTCTTTATTCTCGCTATTATAAAAATCAAGTGCTTAAGTGTGCCAACAAAAATACCTTTAAAAAATATTAGTATATACTTATACTTGTAGTTATATGTTAGGTTATTTCCAACACTTAGCAGAATTGTTTAAAGATTTTTTTAAAAATTCAAATTTCATTTATCCTTTAACACCTGATCAGTGAGGACCCTAGTACAGAAAATAAATTGAAATCTTAACTTTTAAGAAAAAAAATGGAGCAATTTGAAGGAGTATTACAGATAAACACTAAATTTCTACTAACTAGTGCCTTAGACAGAAGTTACTTACTATTTTTGAATTTAAATGTATCTCCTTCAATCCTTATGCTACTAACCATTATCACTCAAATAAGAATCAATATTACTTGAAATTGTATTTATACTTTTCAAAACACAATAGTGTTTCAAGTTGTATTTTTCTTCTCTCTTCTTCATGTGTTATTGCCCTAATCAAGGTACAATCTAACACTGGCAAATTTGATTTTTAGCTTCCTAACAGTCTAATTCAAATTGATTTTAATCAATTAAGCTATTTAGCCAGAAGCATCTACAAATGCTTTAAACAAATATAATATTTTAACATCATTCTACAAATAAACTTTCTAACATTAAAAGCAATAAATCAATAGAAAATTAATGGCAAGAATGTTTTATTTTTATGGTACTAGTACATATAATACACTCCACCACTTGATGGTGCTGGTTTTCACCCAATGCACATCAATATACATGTTCACGGGCTGATGATACGATAAAATATACAGTAAATTTTAGACATTTATGTACGATCTTTTTTAATTTTTTAAAAATTTCTATACATTATTTTTTTTATATACACAGTATTTTGTTGTTGTTTTTTTAATATTTTTCGAAAATAATATGGGGGGTTTTTTTTTTTTGGACTAAAACCTTAAACATTTTGTTTTTCTATCCGGTATTTTTTTTTTTTTCATTACTAAAGACTTAAACATTTTTTTAATAAACAAACACTATGTTATTAGATGGTGGAGGGGGGTTGGTTTGTTTTTATTGACTTTTTACATTTTTTTATATATACTTTTTTTTAAACAATTATGCTACCGAAAACTTCTTTATTTTTAGATGGTGGAAAGGGGTTGGTTTGCTTTTTAATTATCGACTTCTTCGATATTTTATTTATTTTTAACATTAATGCTACTGAGAAGTTGTTGCTTAATTTTTATGCTTTTAAAGATAACCTTAAACATTTCATTTTTAATAAACCTATGCTTTGTATTTCAATGGAGAGCGGGTTTAGTTTTCAATTATGTAAATAACAACAATTTTCCATGAAATAATTTGGACATTTACTGAATAAAAAATAAAATAAACTTTTTACAAGTTATAAAGATTTTGGCATAGAAGGAACAAAAACTGTGGCCGGCAATTCACTGAGCTTCAATGAATTTTTTACACTTGCTGTCACCATTTTAGTATTCTCGCACGGAATCACATGAAAACATGCATTTTCACATGAACTTGGCCAAACTATGCTTTTCAACCTAACCTTTCACAGTTGTGTTCAGTTAAAAATCATAGAGAAGCATGTGTGATGGGCTAACAATTCTTATTATGTACTACTACTTCGATTAAGCTTTCTCACAATTATTCGGTAATGTATATTTTAAGAGTTTCGTGTACTTAAAATATGGCTTCCATCAAATCATACTGTAGTGATAGGTCAATTGCGCTCACTTGAGGAATACTTTCACAACCCAATGGGCATGATATTTTGTTATGTAATCATAGAATATGTCACCATCAAGTGGCCTGTTATGACTACAACAACACTGTTGTAGTGTTAGCTGTAAGTTAGGCCACTAAAATGGCATATTGATGTGCATTGGGTGAAAACCAGCACCATCAAGCAATGGAGTGTATTATATGTACTAGTACCATTTTTATAAATTAAATTTTTTAAATCAAACTATGGATAATTTTATTAATAATAGTTTATTACAATAATTTTAATAAACTGGAATAATCTAAGCAATATACTGTTTTAAAAGCATTGGAATACTATAAATATTAACGCTTAAATTATTCAGGCTTCCAAAAAGAAAATCATATTTTTAATGTAATTCAACAAGAATTGAAAGGAATTTTATTAAAAATTTTATTTATGTAACCTACAATTTTATTAGTAAAACAAGTAGTAAAATAACCAAAAGGTTTGTCATCCAAAAGATCATATGAAATTTGGACTCTGAATGTGACCATTGAGTTGTCATCCATGGGTTTTTATGTCTTAATTCTACCACTCTCCTCTCTATAATAAACAATGTGGGGCATTCAAACAATTATATTTAATGTATAATTACTATCTTTTATTATTCTAGTCTTTACTTCTTTCTGATTCCTGACAATAATATATACTTAGTTAAACTAAATACAACTCCCTCCAATGTAATTACAAATAGGACTAAAAGTAAACCAATTCTTGAATGTGGATATTAATAATGTACATCAATTTACACATGAATATAGATTTCAGAACAAGTGAAATTTTGATTTTTTTCTTTCTGGTACCAATTAGATTTGGATTGTTTTTTGGAGGTGACTTGCTTTTTATATTCCAAAATTGATCAGAAAATGGATATTTAATTACTATACCCTAGAAGATAAAAGTATTGAAAACTACTTAAACTCTAAAAATGCCATTTTCTTCACTATAAATTATATAATCATCATCATCTGTTACTGGTGACAAAATGATTATGATCATTCTAATTTCAAAAAATGATTAAAATGATGATGATTATCTACTAGAGATAAGTTTTTAAATGACTACATAATGCTATCTGTAAACCACAAATACATCCACATATAGAACATGCTAGTCTATAATTTTGTTTCTTAGATATTTTACACTGCTGTCTTTTAACTTCTTTTATGGCAAACCAACTTCCACAATATCATAAATAGTATAGTAACTCAATTCCAGATTTCCTCAGGGTAATTTTATCAATCCCAAAATTACTCATAGTGATAATTGAATGATCTGTACTAATGCTTTTATATCAGCACTTTCATCAAAACTATAATGAATCTATATTTTAGTTTCCATTTTCTTCCTAAATGTCAAACACTATTATCAATAGAGAAGAACAACTCTACAGTGAAAAGATCAACTTGCAGAAGTTAAGATGCACAAAATGGTGGTGCTTGTCATTATATTTGTAAAGGAGAAAGAAAATTTTCAAAAGTAAATTTCCATTTCAAAATCATTTCATTTGTGTAAAAGTTGATTTTATTTAATAATCATAAAATATATTTTATTTTTTGTTGCATACTGACTAGGTATGTATTTTTAATAAATTTATCATTACATGTGTGCATACATGCTGAAACAGTAAGATTCATATTCGAATCTTAAGTTTCACCTTTTCTGTCGTCTCTCACTGACCGGTCTATCCCACCCAAATTTAAACTTTTGGTATCGAGTTGTGTGTGTAACAATATTAAAAATGTATAAATATATGTAGAATTCAACATAAACACGCACACATTTCGATCTCAAATTAAAGGCAATAAATACGGATAAAGTAATATAATTTAGATTTCTTTAGCTAAATAAAATTTTGTGTAATATTAATCATTTATTTTGAATTTATAAAGTTCGTATTTATTGTTTAGTTTAAATTTCGTTAAATAATAATTCTAACAAAATCTGATGCAATAATTAATTAAAGTTAAAATAATTTTATTCCCTTTTGTCTTTGAAAATTTAAAAGCATTGGTCAGTGATAGATAATAAATTAATTATAGAAAAATTCAAAAAAAATGTAATTAACGAATGTAAAAGAAAAAAAAAACAAAACAAACAATAGCACAGCAGATTTCTTTCTAATTAAAACCAGCAAAAGCATTGATTATCCTGAGGGCAAGATAAATAAAACCTAAAAATATCTCAACAGAAAAATTAAAAGATCAAGATAAAAAAAAAGGAGGCCATCTTGGACTTGCTGGAGACTTTCACTTGAACTTTAGCTTTGCTCTCGAGTGGAGAGTCTAAAATATCTTAAAAATAAATTGATATTGCCAAGGTATGACCGAGTAAGCACCGAGATTATTCTCCATCGGGAGATGGCCCACCGTATGCCGAACTCCACATTGCCCATCGTAAAAACACCATAATGATCTGCTACCTGAAATAGACAAGAAAGCCACTGCTGTTAAAATCAATAAAATGCCAAAGACAAGAAAGAAAACTGCTAATCACGAACAATCTACTATTAAACAAATGGAAGAAAACATCTTATCAAACAGGTACCTGTGTGTGTATTCCAAATTATAGAGTACTCTAGTAATAATAAGCTATAGCTCATCTCCTACTATTTGTCTAACTTCTAAAATGTTAAAATTGTAATTTTGTGAAACTAAAATTTGAGAATTAATGTAATCTGTAAATTTCTCGCTTAATCTAGCTTACCTCCCTCTATCCTTCTTAGGTGTGTATTTCTCAAATCTACACTTTATTTATAATTATTATTGAAATATTACCTTCTCATAATTGTCTTAGTTTTATATCTAAATCTATAATCGCTTGAACATTGAATGCGTGTCAAATTGTCATTAATATTTGCTTTATAAATAACTTAAATTTCATGTAAATACGACGCGCATTCAAAGAATCAGTTATTGTAATGCAGGGTCTACTACTTCGTAATAGCTGGCATACTCGCTGTAATAATTCCCCTTTTAGATATTTTTGATTATTAAATTTTAATGAATAATTACGGAAATTTCATTTCTTTGAGAGTCACCAATTTTCTTTTAGTCAATGTTGATAATGGGGGGCCGAGTTTGAAATCTAGTTAAATATTACCATAATCTTTTAGATCTTATACATGTGTTACGTTTTGAAGCCACGATGACTTATTCCACGCCGTGAATACTCCGGATTCTATAGGGTTGAATTAACCCCAGTCGTCCTACACAAGTGGACATGATAATGTTCCCGTAGGGCTTGACGACCGTCACGCAGCCAGCTGGCAAATTGCGACACGGACCGCTTGTCCCTGGTTATGCTCATGTGACACCTTACCTCTTCGGGTCGAGGCAGAGACCAACCCGAAACCCTTATAAACTTATTCACGGCATTGCAGTTTCAGTGCTGCCATTTTATATCGTCCTTCTAAAGCGTACCACGTGTTCCTTTATTTAGTTTATCATTCTCTATATCACTCCGCCTCGGCATTATCTTCATCATCCACTCTCAAATAAATGTTTGCCTTTAGTCGTAAAATAAATATTTTTATTAAATAAATGTATGTCCGCCGCTACTGATGACTCTTGCAGTGCAAAGTATAAATTCCCTACAGCACGTATTAGAAATACTCCCTCGAGAACCTTAGGTAGCTAGATTACGCCTTCATATAAATGAATGCTCTTTATAAATAAATGTATTTTATATATAATAAAATTGTCAATTAACTATTGAAACTCTGAATATAAAATATGATTAATAACATTAATAATGTTTTTTTTTATTAAATACGTAAATAAATAATTTTAACTATACGTCTGTAGTTAAGTTTTCATTTATTCGATGCCCATTATACATATTTCCTCGATTATATATGTTAATTAATATTCGTTTGATTGTTGGCCAACTCGGAAACAAAACCATGAATCTCGTGCATCTCCCTGACCACCGTGCCTAAAGAAGTGTTTACTTATGTCGCATCAGAGGCGTTATTCCGTAGATTGTATTGTGGAACCGATAAACTATGTTCGAACTCGGTACCATGGGTGGCTTCGCTACTCGATGGTGCTGCTGTTCTGTGTGGTGGTCGAATTCTGCACTATGTTAACGAGATACACGTGTTTTGACTGTTACAATGCTAGTCAATACAAGCAGTGTTGAGTCCCTCTAGAAAATAATTATATGCACAAAAAAGAATTTGATTAACTGCAAGTAACAACATTCTAATATGCATTATAGTAAAATCTAACAATATGCAAATTAGAAAATTAAAATAAATTGCAAGCAAAAAAGTTAAGTGAAAAGCAGACTAGTGAAATCTTGAAGAGTAGGGTCAAAAGTTGATAGTAACCAGTATTAGCAATAAAAAAAGCTCCAATCAAATCTAATTAAAATCAAAGAAATAGTGAGCAGTAAGGTAGTGAACGATGTCTGAAATTCTGGGAGTTAATAAAACTTAATAGTTATTAAAATAAATACTTTAATAATTGATAAAGTTAAAAAAGAGATCTATCTATCTATCTATCTATCTATCTATCTATCTATCTATCTATCTATCTATCCATCTATCCATCCATCCATCCATCTATCTATCTATCTATCTACAGAGATATGAACTGTTCCATGAGCAATATTGTTTATTGCTTTCAACTAGCTGATCCTAATTACTAATATATATGGTTCACAATAAATTAACTCATTAAATTATTTTTTAAAACTTATATGCAGTGTCTGACCCAATACATATTATTTTTATAATTATATCATGTTTTTAGATTAATTTAAATTTACATTATCAGAATAAAAAAGAAATGCATGTCATTTTAACTAAATAAATTCTCTATCGTTAATATTTTTTCACTATTTTAATTATGACTAAAATTAATTTTAATAATAATTATACTAAAGAGTAGTTTTACTTTGTCACAAACTCTATTCAAACTGAAGGCTATCTGTATGAACAATTCAATTTTGTAATATTGGCATCAATTTCGTTTATTTACTTTGTATAGGATTAAATAATATCAAAAGCTCTGATAAAACAGATATTGTGGCAAATTGATTACATATACTATTTAAATGAATTATCAATTATATCTTAATTGCAAACTTTATGATGTTTTATACTACTGTCAATAGGTTAGAGAAAGCAACTTGCTAGAAATTAACTTGGGGAGGGTCGAATCACAGTTGTATGCGCAGTAATTTGGGCATCTTCAAATTAAAATGCAATAATTTGATAGTGATAGAAATTGAGCAAAAATAATAAACCATGAGAGGTTGTGACTTTGGCCAAATGATGAGTGTGGGTGCACCATCAAGTGCATCTTGTGAATCATTTGCTTTTTTTATATGGCTTTAATCATGTGATTAGAGTATAAGTGGTACAATAAAGCTATATGTATATTATTAGATACAGGAAAAAATGGAGTGTGAATGTGTTTGATAATAACATATATATTTAACTGTAATCATTTGAATCAAAGTTTAAAATACATATCTATGATAGAAATATAATTTCTAGCCTAAAATAATGATTACTAATAACCATTAAGGTATTTACCAGGAGAACATAGTATCACAAATTATGTATTGTAAGTTTAGCATCTGCACAACAAATTGCAAAAAACAGTATGATTCAGCTAATGGCAGAAAGATAGACCTAAATGTGTGTATATAATTATTAAGCATTTCCATTTACAATCTATAGCATAACCTTATATTTCACGTTCACCCACAAGACTATAGATATACGGTGTTTCCACAAGTATATTTTCTGAAAGAAACTGGTTTAATATCATAGAATAACTGATAAGTTAATAGCTTAACTGACACTGATATATGTATATATTAGGAAGATATAGTCTGTTTTAAATTATGCTTCTCCGTATGGCACAGTGTGATATAAATCAGTTGTGAATTTTTTGCATATCGAAACTGATAAAGAAAATATTTCAACTACTTTTCATGTAGTAAAACTGTTGAATCTACTATCATGTGTCAAGATGTTTAGTAGCCCACATTTGTGTTTTCAACACACAAATAAAACAGATGCAATTTTAACATAAAATATACGTATCTACACTGGAATCTTCGTTTAAAAATTACAATACATAATATGACAACATTGGCACTAACAAAGGCTTTGAACGTTCCATCATCAGATTTTCAATGAAATGGAAGGCTAAAGAGTTGTGAGTTAGAATAGTTTGAAGCCTGTCCATTAAAGTATGAAGATTGGCTATCTTAATATAAAGCTGACTACTGATTATATATATGTGTGTGAGGATAGTAATCTAGACCAACTGATGATTGCTGTTTTAGCATGAAATACGTATATTGGTGATTATTTATCTTTTCAACATGTGTGTGATCAGGTGAGTCAGCAATATGAGATGGCACTGAGAGTGGTGGGTCGTGTGAAAGTCTGAGTTCGAACCCCGCAAATATTACATATATAAATGCAGGTTTAAGCCTGTACAATGTATTAATTTATATAAATAGTGTGTAAAAGGTCTGTCCATCCCTCGTATATGTACGTATAAATGGATTATTCTCCTGTACATGAGGGGTCAGAATGACTAATATGTCAACATGGATAGGATGACAACCTTGGCACTGTCAAGGGCTTTGAACGTTCCATCATCAGATTTTCAATGAAATGGAAGGTGAGTTGGAATAGTTTGAAGCCTGTCCATTAAAGTATGAAGATTGGCTATCTTAATATAAAGCTGACTACTGATTATATATATATGTGAGGATAGTAATCTAGAACAACTGATGATTGCTGGTTTAGCATAAAATACGTATATTGGTGATTATTTATCTTTTCAACATGTCTGTGATCAGGTGGGTCAGCAATATGACATGGCACTGAGAGTGGTGGGTCGTGTGAAAGTCTGAGTTCGAACCCCGCATATATTACATATATAAATGCAGGTTTAAGCCTGTACAATGTATAAATTAAGATTATAAACAAAAATATTTTTTAAAGATATAAAATAACGTCAAGAGCAAATATATTTACATATGGATGTACTAGTACGGTAATAAAAGTTCGTCCAATCACATTCTATTAAAATAATAATAATAAAAGTAAAACTCACATATTTTACTGATTATAAACATAGATATGCATTTCCCTTTTCATTATTTTATTTTAAAATAAACTCATATTTCTTAAACAAACAAACATTCCTTTTTTTTTATATTATCAAACACTTATAGCCTGCACTTACCAAAATCTTTTCTGCTTGGTATAATTTTATAATAACTAACTTTAACTTTGAAGTTTTTTTCTTTTTTAAAAAATTAATAGTTGGAGAGGGGGTGGAGTTAAAGAAAGAAAACCACAAATAGAGTAGATTTGCTTCTGGAAAGAAGACAAGATCATAAGCTTAATTTTATGGTTATTTAGTGTGTATGTGTTTAAAAAATTCAAAGTTCGTATGTGAATACGAAAAAGAAAAAAACATACTTAAATCTTGAAATAAATTTAAAGTTGTATATCAAAAATATACCAAATTTAAATAATTCCATGTTTAAAAAATAATTCTTAGATGGCTTATCAATTATATGAAATATAATTATTATTTATAATTACGAAAAAAAAATGTTATTGATGATTTCATGTGGTAGATTAAAAGTTGAACAGTTAGAAAGAGCATTATAAAAAGTAAAAGTGGTGATTGTCACCATAGAAACATCGCATATATGTAAAATTTAGATGTATTTAATTAATTCACAAATTTTAACATTTTTTTTTTTTTACTAATGAGCAAATGAACTAGTGTATGTTGAAACAGAAGATGAAAGCAATCTATAGCATATATATTTAGTATTTTCATTGTTGTAGGATGAAAATAGAGTCACATTTGGGTTATACCATGCATTACTTTGTATGAATTTCCATTAATTTCAATGAAATGACATCCTTGCCAAGATTAAGGTCTTAATGAAGACCTGTTAGATCTTCAGAAATAACGAGAATGCATGTGAAGTAAAGAACAATCATTCTTATATATATTTGACTGATGTTTGATCATTCAAAATAGGTGGATTAACAGCATCGTTTTTTACTTTCTTCAGTTTTACAATTAATTTATTCCAAGTTGATTTTAAAAGAAAGAGATAAAGTAAGTGGGTTTCCACAAGGCTGGGATATGTTGGTCTTCATCAGATTTGTTCAAAGCACCCAGTCTTTTCAATATTCCAATAAACTCCTTTATGGTTCCCAAATCATACTTTTCCAAATTAGCAAGTATTTTAGCAATATCAAAATGAGGTATATGGCCAACTTCTATATATCATATTACTTCAAATAGAAAATACTCCGAATTTAAAACACAGTAGGATTCTCTGCTCAAAAATTGGAAAAAAAAATTCTAATGATTTTATTGAAAAAATGAGAAACATGTTTATTTACTTAAACAGGAAGTCATATAAACACAATAAGCTCACCTAATTTATTGTGAATCTTCTTCATATATATTTTCACTTTCTATATTTTTTGAAAAGTTGAATCCTCAACCTCATTATTCCACCAGTGTACATTATCTTCAGGCCATTTAAATCAATATCAATGCAACATTTTAAAAAAGATTTTTTGATAATTTCTTCAGGTAAGACTACAAAACTCATTCAAAATTATACATATATTGTTTGCATTACAAAAAATTTTTTAGTGTAAATATTATGTTTTTTTTTCTTTCAAAATAAAAATAAAAAAAATTTTAATATGGTATTGACATCTAATGTTACAGGTAAAATCTTTTTTTCTTTTGATTAAAAATCTTTTCCAAAATGCAAATTAATTATTGTCAGATTACTAAAGTAAATGAAAATTTTTTAAAAATAAATTTCTCTTTATAATTGGCAAAAATAATCTATAGTAGTCAACACAAAACATATTTTTGTCATCCAATTACATATTGCAACCATGTGTCATTGATTTTCTCAATTTGCTTTCATATAATGGTAAATATTTCTTTTAAAATTTGAATCATTCTAAAATAACTTAAACTTTTACAAATATTTTCTTAAAAAATTATAAATGTGTAAAAAAATGATTCTACAATATATTTTTCACTTTGAAATCAAAAAGAAAATATGAGAACTGTCAAAATCATTTACAGACACTCTCTTGTGTAGAGAACAAGAAACAACCAATTATAGTGAAGGCAGGTTATCTCATTATTATATTGATTTATTACTTGCAAAGAAATTCTAAAGGTTATTCAGTAGTTTTCTCAATAAAATAACAATAAAATTGACAAAATAACATTAAAAGATTCTAAAACATACATTTTCACTTTAAAATCAAAACAAAAATATTGAAACTGTCAAAATTGTTGACAGGCACTCTCTGGTGAAGAAAACAAGAAACAACCAATCAGGGTAAAGACAGGTTCTTATCTCATTGTTGTATTGATTTATTAGTTGTAAAAAAATTCTAAAGTTTATTCAGTACATGTTAAAATCAACAAAGTAACAATAAAAATAATGGTTTGAGAGATAGTTAAAACTGTTTACAAAATTAATCCTTAAAATATTGATATTGAATGTTAAATCTTTTTTCTTTTGAATAAAAAGATTAAACCCACTATTCTACACAGGGATATTATTGACTGTGATTGTAATATTATAAAGATCCACAGAAATAAGATATTAAAAACATTAGGTTCAAATTTAAGATTCGTCCCTCTTTTAAAGGTCCAAAATGTGGGGGAGAGGGGTAATACAGTATATATATTGTTAAAAAAAATTATAATAAATGTCCAATTGAAATTTTTAATTGGAGTTCAAGTGATTGTAAAAATCTAAAAAAAATACCATGTGGAAGATGCATGGATGAAATAAGGTAGATCGCTGTTGTAATGTGGAAAAGAGACTACGAATTGGTCACATAAACTAATGAAGAGTCTGGCTTTTATGAGCCTTATTATTATTGACAAGTAAATTTACTAATGAGTCACCATAACATAATTTCTGACTGGGGTTTCAACTTAATAAAGATTGCTTGTTTATACTGTATCTTGCGGGTCATAGAAATGGGGTAAAAACTATTAAAATGACATTTCTAACATTGGCTCATTAGATCATCATGTCTGATGAATCTCTTATTAAAAGATTAGACTTCATGCTAAATCAATAATATAGTAATAATAATAATAAAGCAAGAGATTTTGAGTAAAAGTACATATTTTAAATCTAATCTTTTTTTATCTTAAATATAGATACGTCATGTCAAAACTTCATGTGATGCAAACACTTTAAGATTTCAATACTGTACTATACATGTAACCAAAGAGCTTTTAGGATTTTAAATCAACACAACTGCTTTTAGAAAAACTTGTCTTCCAGACAAAAAAAAATCTCAGTCAATGGTTCACAATCTTTTTGTTCCCCATACCCCTTGGCTTTTAGTAAATCTGGGATTCCTTGTTCATTATAATAAGAAATAAATAGTTGGAGAGTGTATCATGCACTACATCATATGCATGCACAGGAAATGCAGATGCCAAAGAGATGAGTGTTGAGGGGACACGTATCTGGCAATTTATCTAACTTAAATCTTAACTGGGTTTTGAGTTATTGGACTATGCAGACAAAGCAACGTCACTACGTCCATGTCCAATGAGATGTGAAATATTGTTTGCATGGCTGACAGACAGTACCAACATGAAATAACCCAGAAAAAGTGATAACATAACCATTTTTGGAATATATTACTAGCATAATATACTTAGTTATCTGATATTTATTATACCCAAGGACAGGTTTTCTGTATCTCTTGGGGGTATAGTTACCCCAAGTTGGGAATCCTTAGTCTAAGTGAAGAGGTAAATAGCCATCATGTTCTGTTTTGTTTTTTGGAAGTATAGATCAGTGTACAATTCACTGAGATATATATTTTAGTCTCTTCTATTATTGACAATTCCTAGATGTATCAAAAGAATATTAATAATTATAAAACTTCCTTTGCACAATGGAACCTTTATTAGTGCATATGCTCCGGAGTGGGAAAAAAAATACATCCAGAATAAGAAAACTTATTTTTTTGCTGAATAACATTAATGTATTAATACCACTAAAAATCAATTTTCTCTTATCAGAGACTAACTAATACATGGATAGGGGCTATAAACTTTGGTCCAAAATTAGTGGGAGATAGTAACTTTCTATTGCTTTTTAATACAAATTAATAAAGACAAACACTTTGCTTACAAAAAAAAAACGTACATAAAAACAACTTGAGTGGAATCATTCTCAACCATTGACATTTAATAGACTATGAGCAACTAATATAAGAAAAGATCATATTAGATGAGCATAAGAATAAAATATTAGATAGATCATAGAATAAGTACTCTCATAATGTTGGATGACTGATGTTCTTCATGCTAAACCTCAACAGCTATTAAATACAAAATAACTAATTGGACTTTGTGAATAGACATGCTATTGAGGCAAGAAATTCTTTTAAAAGAGTATGATGTGGGTCACAAGTAAATTAATTTTGGGGCTTAGAATCCTATTACTAGTGATGAAATGTGGTGTTTTCTTTTTGGTAGAAAAATAAACTGAATTTGCATAATCATAATTAATAAAGGAAGAAGTTCAAAGACTAATATAAAATCTTAAAAATGATTGATGAATTATATATATATATAAGACATTCATTGACTGTAGTCATTTTTGTAGATCCTTTTTTTTTCTGATATACCAAAAATAACATATGACTGAAAAATATATTATTATTAAAACCAGCAATAGCGCACTATATTGCATGGCATTTCAATAGGCGGAAAAAGTGTTTTGATCATATCCACAATAATAATAATAATACAAGAATTGAGATGTTTAATATTTAAAAACAAGTATAATAATAATAATAATAATAATAATAATAATAATAATAATAATAATAATAATAATAATAATAATAATAATAATAATAATAATATCATCTATGTTCTTTATTACTATTTACAATGCTTTTTTACAACCCACTATGACAGTTTTGATTGCACAGCAATCTTCTTCAGAACTATAACAAATATAATACAAATACATGACTATAATATACATGAACATATAATTTTATATATACATTCTTATAATCATTATTTATATACACACATATATCTTAATATACTCTACATTATTACCTTTTTATATATTATACATTTTACTCTTTTTTATATTTTATATTTATCAATTAATACTTTCTATAATCATATATATATATTATAATTCGATGTCTGTATTTCTTCAAATCAATATAGATAATCTTATAATTGAATATTTATAAATACAACAATTAGATATATATAAAGTATAGCTTTAAGTGGATACAATTTTTAAAGTTATACTTTACATATATCTAATTACTATATTTATAAATATTCAATTATAAGATTATATATATATTATTTTTATTTCATTTAATTTTTATTTTTCCCTTATTAATCTTTAAAATATTTAACTCTAATATTATATCTTTTATATTTTACATTATTTTATATTTTAGATTATTATTATTATATATATAATTAAGCTGGGTATGTAATAAGTGGAAGATGATGATCCAGACCAACTGATGAGTGGTTGGTTCAGCGAGAAATATATATATTGGAGACCATTTCTATATCTTTTTTACATGTATATAGTCATGAGTGTCGGTTATATAAGATAAATAGGATGACTGAACGAATATTAAAAGTCTGGGTTCAAATCCCCACTAAGATTCAGATGATGACTTTTAATGTTTATATCCATTCAATCTACTCATTCACATTCAGACAAAGATATTCATTCCACTTAGTGAAGTTAAATCAGCTCTTTGGAATCTTAAAATGAGATTTTCTATACGTTTTTAGATCAGCTAGGATATAATAATTCAAGCAATCAACTAAAAATTGGATTGAAAAACTGAAATCATATAAGTATTATGGTTTGATCTACCTTCCTTATTCAAAAACTAAGGAATAAGCTATAAAGTATTTCCAGTTTCGATTTATAAATGATCAAATAAATAAATACTGCTCTGGATGATATATCAGTTTGGTTTCCACCCATAAATCTGTAAAAAAAATCCTTTGTTATATTATATCCCATACAGTAATTTCTTTTCTTGCTAATTTATTTTTATTAATATCTTAATGTATATGGCTAGAGCTCCCAAGCTTCAGGATTAAACTTTGAAAGACCCTTCTTCTGCAGTGGATCAATATTGATTGAAAATGATGATGATGATTACAATTAATATCATGGTTTGAACATACTAACGTATGTGCAGTATATACATGTTAAAAATAGCAGTACTATATATATATTAATGCATTTGCATATTGAAAACACACATTATATAATATTAGACTGGTACTATTCATAGATTTATATAGGTATATCATACTTGTAAGGGATTTGAACTCAGATTTTCAAACTAGCCACAGTTATTCAATCCATCTTATACAACTAATGTACATGACCACATACATGTGAAAAAGATAAATGATCACCAATATGCTTATTTTGTGCTAAACCAGCACTCATCTGTTAATCCAGATCACAACACATATATCCAATCACTGCTCAGCTTATATTAAGATAGAAAATCTTTAAACTTTAATGGACAAGCTTCAATCTTCTCTCCAATCTTCAGCCATCCATATCATTGAAAATCCATGAATAAAATACTCAAAGCCTTTGCTGATGCCAATATTATTGTATGAGGGATCAGAGTGACTTAAGATCACCATGGGTATGACTTATATTGGCATAAGCAAGGGCTTTGAGCATTTCAACCTCAGATTTTCGATGATATGGATGGCTGAAGAGTTGAAATTGTGGAGAAGATTGAAGCTTGTCCATTAAAGTTTGAAGATTTCCTATCTTAATATGAACTGAGTTGTGATTGTATATATGTGTTGGAGATGGTGATCTGGACAAACTGATAAGTGCTGGTTCAGCATAAAATACGGATATTGGAGACAATTGATCTTTTTCACATGTATGTGGTCATGTGTATCAAGTGGTATAAGAAGAATTGGATAGTTGTAAGTGGTTTGAAAGTCTGAGTTCAAGTCCCTTATAATTATGTTAAGTCTAGTATAGACAATATACATATATTTAAATATTTATAACATACTCTAAATATGTGAGTGAGTGTGTGGAGAAGGGGGATCAAAAGGCATAAATACGACGATCCTACTGCATAAGTGTTAATCAAACTCAAAGATAACCTTTCATCAAGATAAAAAAGTGATTATTAGTAATTTTCCTTAATTATTAAATATACAATTAAAAAAAAATATACTGATAGCTTTATTGCTCAAGGGTTCATAAGAAGGTCGAGCGCCCGAACTGCAAATACCGGAATCGATCCCGAAACCTCCCGAATTTAAGTTGGACGCTCTACGAACTGCGTCAAACCGCGCAAGATAAAAATACAATGCATGGCAATAACATAGGTTTCAAATTCTTAAAATATTTAAATAAATCACAATTAATTTATCATGAATATTATCAATACGATTGAAAAGGGAGAAAAAATATCTGCAAGAGTTTTCTTCACACTAATATAATAAAATCAATAAATACATTAAGGATTAAAACCACCCATGCACAAAAAGAGCAAAATTTAATTTCAGCCATTACTCATAGAGAAGAATCTAGTTTTCAATTGACTTGGTCTCAGCTGATAGAACGCATGCTTTCCTTTTTCATCCAAAACAAATTCAAAAATTTCATATTTTCTTCTAAACTATGAACGCGGCTTTTATTGAAAAATTAAATTTCAAATCAACCAAAAATATAATTGGATCAGAAAAAGGATGCTCCTTTTTTTTTTTATCTCATTTCTTCACAATTCTTTCCCATCATCATTTCCCCACCCCTTCTTAAAGCATTTTTTAAAAAACATATATATATATATGAGTGTATGGCATTAAAAAGTTCTGCATATAGCACTGAAGATTGCCACATCTTTCCAAATATAAGCCTTCTATCCCAGTGAAACAAATTATGGTTATAGAGCATGAATTTTATTAAAAGCATTACATTTACGAACTACTTATTCATATGTTTGTTTCATACATATAGTTACTATATGCATGAGAGGGAGGAAAAAACCGAATCGAGCAAACAGGATATTATTATGTATTTAATATAAAAAAAATTCTCAAAAATGTGATACCATGATCAAACAATGTTTGACATAGTTGATAGAGTAACGAACTAGTTATCGGGAGGTCTCAGGCTCGATTCTGGCATTCGCAAATTTAGCACCCAAAGTTCTTAAGAACTCCTGAGCAATAAAGCTGTTTGCCTTTTTCTTTTATGATCAAACAATAATATATTACTATTTTTAAAAGCAGTTTTTTGACACACATACGCGCGCACACATATCTTTATCTAGATCAAAAAATATGGTGTACATTATAAATATATGAATACTTTTAGAGCAAGGCGTTCATATGCGTCTGAACGTTTATAATAGCCAAACAATGTTTTTTTTATATATATAAAGAAAAGAACAACCATCTTATTTTCAACAGAATTCACATTTATATAAGACAATCTGAACCATCTTGATGTGGGAACGTGAAGCCATCTTGGGTCGAAGCTTGAGAGGTCCTTTTATAATCAAAAAAAAAAAAGACATCACTTCACTATTATAAACATTTAAGGCACATATGATAAAAGTATTTGCATACTTCCTATAATAAATTACATAAAATTATTTAACAGTCACCATCATCAACAACAACCATTATCAACCCGCTGTAGAATGAAGGTCTCTCCATGTTCAATCAATCTTCTCCAATCTTTAGATTCTCTTCTTCACACCACCCTTGCACACTTTCTTATTTCATCCATCCATCTCACATGTGGTCTCTTTCGGAGTCTTTTACAATCTTTTGGAATCCAGTTTAAGATTTCAATTGTCCATCTATTATCATCTCTTCTAGCAATATGTCCAGCCCAACTCCACTTCAGTCTTTTAATTTTTTCAATGAGGTCAGTACTAATACAGTACTAATAGTTATAAAAGTAACTGAATATAATTAGAATTTTCCATCAAATATTGAATCACAATTAAGTACACGATTAATGAAAAAGATTTTAAATATATATAATACAACCATTTTGATATTCAAATTTTCTTTAATAAAATTAGAGATTACAAAGGAATAGGAATTACAATATTCATTTTCCACTACTGCATAAAACATGGTAATCCATATAATGATAGCAATTAATGGGTTTCTATTAACAACATATAAAAAAAACTATATGACTAGCTATGTAAATGTCTTGAAGAAGGTGAGAAAAAGAACAGAACCTGATCTTATTGGAAGAAAAAGTATTACACAAAGTGAGATTACAGGCAAAATTGTATTTTAAAAATCACAGAGTAAAAAATATATACGTGTCTCACTCATTAATGAATAATATTTCTGTAGAATAATTTTCATTAAGTTGTTCTCACAAAGTAGGGAATGTTTTATATCCACTTTTAACACTTTGTGGAGGGATATAGTTATGAACATATGATCAAAGACATGAAAAAGATCTATGATTGCCATGATGCACATTTCATGCTGAACTAGCATACATAAGTTGGCCCAGGCCACAATCTCTTACACATATTTTTATCATTGTTCAATATATATAAATAGCAATGTACTACAGAGATTATTGAATAATTTCTAATCTAATAAGTGACTAATAAAAATTATTAATGCCCCTACCTCATATTTGAAAAATCTTTTCTCTATGTTGTTCATCTGTATTTAAGAATTAGAGGTTAGAAATATGACTAAATGGTCCTGAATTTTATAAATCATAACATAAAAACAGAAAAAAGTTGGTCATCTCTTGACCTTGACCAATTAAGGAACTTATTTGAATATTATATTTGCATTTATCATCAAAACAATTCTGTCAAATATGTGAAAGATACACTTTGGTAAAAGAATTATTTTGTTTTTACAGACTATGCAGAGACACTTAGAATTTTTATCCTTAAGCTAATTAATAATTAAATTATTTATTTATTATGAAAGAACTCAAGATGCACCACAACAATCTACTATGACTATGGTATGACTTTCAATCTTAGGTTGAGTAAACTAACAGACCAAAGATTGTTCTAACAAGTATCCAAGATAACTTACAACTACCGTAGATAGCAGTCTGTTCATCTTATAAATTTCTCATTCTATCTTAAAAACACTATCCTTTTATAAAGTGACTAGCAAATAACTATGGCCATTCTAACTTCAAAAAAAAAAAACTGCTAGACAAATGAGTATCGTATGATTATACAAACCGATTTGGGAACTACAAACAAGTCCACATATGGAAGTAGGTAGTTCATTTTTTTATTTGATATTTACTTTGTTGTCGTTCAATTTTGTCAGCAGAAAACTGTTCTTTCTGAAATATTTCAACACCATATCTAATTGTAACTCTGCAATGTATTCTATTTTCTACCATATCTTATATAATCTCTTGAAATCCTGTTCAAGACCTCAACTGCCTGTCTATTTGTAAACATATTGAAATCAGCTGGATTTCATTCTCTCAATTCTTTCAAAAATAGTCAATACCTTTTTTGTTTTTTTAATCCATGTATTTCACTTTTGATCCCTCCTCAGTTACTCTCAATATCTCTATTTTGTAGCATGGTCTGAAGTCTATGTTAAGAGTTTAAATCTCAGAATTGGCAAGCATTAAAATGTATTCTTTTTTTTTTTCAAACACATTATTTTCTTTTAGTGTTTGCTTCTAATTGAAAGCATTCTATCCAAGTTTAATTCTATGGTTAATGTCATCGATTCTTTCCATACTTGTTAGCTTTTTCTAATTCTTTATTATCAATTTTTGATTTCTACTTACATGAGAAATCAGCAAACAGTATTTTAATCTTTTTAGAATTATCAATAGTCCTCATTTCTTCCTTTCACTTAATGACTACTGGTGCATTTCTAAAAGCTCTGGAGCATTATTTACAAAAAGAGCCACCTCACCTCCAAAATCTAAATGACTTAAAATAATCAATTATTTTTATTACCATAGCTTTTCCATTTTAATCCACAAAATCCTTTCTGTATAAAAAGATTTGGAAATAATATGGAACCAGCCATGAATCACCTTTATCAATAATTAATCTTAGTGTCACTGGTATTATATTTTCATAATCATGCAATATCACATTGTTAACTACTGATATTTTTTAATTATAAATGATTTCATAATATGAAATTGAAAAAAGTGATAATTAAATTTTTCACTAAGCATATTATTAATATCACATGATCAACATTTCATATGCCTAACCAAGCTGTTAAAACAGTGATGTGATGTGATACACTGTGACTTCTCCTTAAACAGAGTCAGGAATCTCTCAGCAGCTATGCCTAGAGAAACCTGTTAGCCACTTTATCTTCCTTTTCCATTGTCCACCCTAAGTTTCCCCATAATCTCTGCTCCATCCCATTTCCACAACATAATCTTTGTCAACTCCATGACCTTTATATCTAAATCCCCCTTTATCTTTTCCCAAACCTAGCATAAAAACCAATAACTCACTTTCTGTATAATCACTTTGTTCATATTTAATCTTCCATAACTTCATTATTTGTACCCTTTCTGCTTCCAAGCATTTACAATGAAGTAACAGATGCCTAATATTTTCTATGCCTTCCTTACACAACTTGCAGACTAAATCACCCATATTTTTCCATTTATGTGTATATTCCCTTGTTGCTAAAGATCTTGTTCAAGCCTTAAACAATAAACTACTTTCCTTACTATTATTATAAAGTAACTCACACCCAGTAGTGACAAAGTCTCCATACAATAGCATTACTCAGTGCAACAAATAGTAATTAATGGATGCAAGAATGGATAAATAGGCACTAGATAGGGATTTTATCCATAACCTCTTGCATCCATTGATTACTATAGATTGCACTGGGTGGCCCTATTGTATGGAGAGACTGTTACAATATTTTTAATAAAAATAAATATTACTAATTTGTTGCTAAATATATAAACACATTTCACTAGCTACAATTTTTTTTTTTTAAAGAATAGATGAACTGCCATTTTCTTTCTTATCTTGACCAACAATGATATTCCCTGAATCACAATTCATTAAATTAAAATAAAGTGGATAGAAAAAAATTTAGCACAGTGTGCATTTTAAGTAAATCAAAAAAAATTTCTTTTCTTGTACTAAAGAGTTACACTAAAAACAAAATCACCCCCCCCCCACATTAAAATCATATCACTGTTGTAACAAAGCTGGAGAAGTAGCATTTTAAAGGAACTGTTGGAAGCTTTTGTATGTATTTTTTATTCATTATAAAATTATATATTTAACAAAGATTTGATGAATTTAAAGATTAGAAAAAATATATAAAATGTTGCATGATCACTATCTCTATACTAGCACATAATTGTTGTAAACAAAGCCACAGGGTGGCACTACTGTATGGAGAGTTTTGCCTTTGTATATAAAATGTTAATATAATAATATAATCTAGCCAACCAAAGTCCGAAGTGTCTTTTTTTTAATTATAGAGTTACAGAGGCATATAATAAATCTTTATCGTATTTAATATTTCCAGTTTTTTTTTTATTTATTATTATTTTAAAAAAAAGACACTTTCCTGCCAAAATTATTTATAATATTTCCACTTAATTTCTTAATAAAATTTTGGAACCCTCAAACCATGTTCCTTTTCAAATAGATATTCTGTTCAAATTAGTTTTGAGATCATTGGGAGTATCTTTACAAGTAAAGTGTCATATTGTAACCATTACCCCAGACTTTTCAGGAAGGTGGAATCCCATATCTTTGGAAATATTCCAATGCATGCTGTTCTGTTTGATGAAGAGCCCAAATTTTCAGCATTTTTCCCAAACATAGTGACAAAAAGAAAGACACTAATTTTAAACAAAGTATGAAAATGCAAGTGTGTTGCCATTTAGACATTATAATATAAATATTTAAAAAAAATTAAAAGAAACCTTCTGAATGGAGTTTATAATCAATTCATTAATTTTTTTAAGCATAACTAGCACATATTTGTTAAAATAAAATTGCAAAAATAAAAAATACTTATACAGCTCCAGAAACTGTAGAATTAAAAAAATATTGGTCAACCTGATTGTACTCAAGTACTTAATATACTAAATATTTTTAACCTTTAACAAAATAAGCACAAAGAGGCAAGATATATTATTTCATTTTTTAAATAAGAGTTAAACCTCTAAAGAAAAATTGAATGAAGGAGAAATTAAGAGCCTACCAGAAAAAAAGAAAAAACCTTCTTTCCTTAGATGTTACAATGGTGAATATCTGTGGTGTGGATTTCTTTCTTGGCCTAAATCTGTGGAACAAGATATACACTTGATATGTGTGATCTGTTATGAAATTCGATCTAATGATGCAATGAAACAATTAAAAATGTTACAACATTTGAAGTCCAAACATTCAGAATTAGAAAAAAAAAACCTAGAGAATATTTTGAACATAAAAACAAAAATTTGTTTTACAGAAAGAAACATTTAAACAAACTTTTGTCAAAATAAATGTCTATTAAAATATTTTTTAGTAGTAAATACTTCAGATTGCTAAAGCCAAAAAATTCTTTCTTGTTACAAAAACTTTGATAAAATCCATTTTATTAGAGATTTGTTCAGAAATGTTGGATTATTGGCTGGCTACTATTAAAATCAGATCAATACCTCTTTCTAATGATACTATTGAAAGATGAATTACTATATTGCCAGAAAACATAGAATAATAGCTAATAAACAAGATTAAGAAATCAAAAATATTTGCAATTCAAATTGATGAATCATCTGATATTTCCAAAAAAAAAAATATTAATCTGTTATGTTAAATATACTGACTTTATTTCTGATGATAATAAAGAATTTCTTTGTTGTGTAGAAGTAGATTCATAACACAACAAGTACTGAAATTTTTAATGTATTAAGTTCTTACATTAACAAACATGATTTGGATTGAAAAATTGACGGAGCTGCTAATATGGTGGGCAAGCAGTATTACTAAAAAAAAAAAATAGTGATCCCTGATTTATTAACTCTTCATTACATAATACATTGGCAGCATTTAGCAGTTAAAAATTTATCCCAGAGTTGAATGAAGTTTTAGCTGAATCTTTAAAAATTGTAAATCTTATTTTTCAAAAAGCTATCTAAATTCCAGACTATTTGTGCTACTTTGTCAAAAAGTTGGAGCAGAACACGGAGAATTATTATTTTATACTGGAGTCAGATGGCTCTCTCGCGATGAAATGCTTATCAGGCTATTTAAATTAAGAACAAATAAAAATATTCTTGGTTTTAAAAAAAAAAAATCTTTGTCTGCAAATTATTTTCATAAAATCGAAAGGGTTGCAAAACTAGCTTACTTGAGTGATATATTTTCCTATATTAATGATTTAAGTTTACAGGCAAGTGCGAAGAAAGTATTTTATTTATATAATAAAATCGATGGATTTAAACAGAAAATTCAATTTTGGCTGGATAGAATAAAAGAAAGCAACTGCAGTCTATTTGCTACTTATGATTTTATTAATGAGTATCAAGAAGTGGACAAATAGAAGTTAAATAAAATTATTTGTCGTAATATACAATCACTATATGATGGTTTTGAAAAAATATTTTCAATCTTGAAATGAACTTGTATAAGTTGAATTTATGGATTACAAACCCTTTCAGAGATCTTAGAAACACCACAAATTTAAATAGTCAAGAATAGAAATGTCTCAGAGAAATTAGTTCAGATTTGGAATTAGAATAAACTTTTCCACAATGAATTTAAATAAATTTTGGATCAAAGTGGAAAATGAAAACACAAAACTGCATGAAAAAGTAATGAAAATAATCATCTCCTTTGCAACAACATATTTGTATGAAAGGGGATTTTCACAATGTGTACTATAAAAAACACTCAGAAACTGCCTTTCCATAGGTTCTCTCTTCATTTCACTTTAAATAATTTGATTCCAAATCTTGAACTACTAATTGAAAGTGAACAACAACAACGCATTAAAATTTTAAATTAAAAATCATTTTCATTTATTATTTCCCCCTTTGATTATGCTTCTTTGGCTTTTAATTTTGTGACTTTTTGTGTTCGATGTTTCTTGTAACACTTATTGTGTGTTATATTACAATAATTGTTATATGCCATATAATTTGTGAATCAATCAATATAATTTTCTATGATTTTTTATGGAATATTTGTTAATTATTTTTAATTAACATTATCTCTAATTACTTGTTTAATTAACTTCAATTGAGTTGAAATACATTTTAATACTTTGGAAACAACATTACGGACAATTTTATTTATTAATGTGTTTGACCATTATTAAAGAATAATTGTATACTTTGTAATTTTATAAATTTACTTTTTATGGGTAATCAATATTTCCTGCGTTCAATATTCTGAGATTTTTTTCTTTTTGTAATAGGACTACATATTTCAGTAGTTTTTTATACTAATTAAAACATTATGTCAAGAACAAATGAATAAAAAAGAAGCATACATTTCAAGAGTCCAATCAGTAATATATATATATAACGTCATGTAAAATTTAACAAATCTATTTTAAATAATAATTGAACTGCCCTCTAGCTGCCAAGTCCAATAACTTTTTATTGTAAGAAAATGGACCATTTCTTTCCGAATTTTAGATCTTTTTTATTTAGAGTTATGTAGATAAATAACAGCCAGAGAGTAAACTTAATCCTGCCTATATATTTTAATGTAAACTGATTTTTAAATAACAGATATTTATTCAATACTAAAATATTATATATATAATGTCACAGATAAAAAAATTAAGATAATTTATTTTAATTATGTTGCCGATTGATGGAAATTTTTTCTGGAATCTAAACAGCTTGCTGCGAGAAAAAAAATTCAACATGGCGCTAGCTAATATTAAGAATGACTCTGTATGTGTAAGGCAAATATAATCTCATTAATGCTGGGTTTAGAATAAAAGTGTACTTGTGATAAAATGTAAAATAGCTTCTAAAAGAAATATATTCTGGGTATAAATATTTTCAACACAAATACTTAATCTAAAACATTCTCTGTATTGAAAGTTTTATTTCATGCATGCAAAGGATACATAATTTATGGGAAAATCTTTAATAACTGACATAGACTTAACTCTAAACTGATGCTCTATTTTGATGTATCTGAATGTGAAAGGAATAACTCTTTTCACTGTAGAAAATAACAAACAATATAAATCTAGTATAATATAAATTTGCCAATAATATTTGAGAAAAATGTCTCTTTAAAGATGTCTGGATAAAATTGAATGGGATGAGTATTTTACATACTATAGTATTTATTTTCAATAAACACTAATTCCTCTACATGGACATATATCATCATCATCATCATCATCATCATAATAATAATAATAATAATAATAATAATAATAATAATAATAATAATAATAATAATAATAATAATAATAATAATAATACATAAATCTCAGAAGTAGTAAGAATAGTTTATTCTTTAACATCCTACATCAGAGTTGAGCAAATATGAACATGTAATAAATAAAACAATCAATAAGCCACATAGAACACCAATCATAATATACTCAATAAGAATGAATTTGCTAAACTTTCAAATTCATCCTATTATAAAAATATGCTCCTTTTATTAAACAAAGTCCATATATAAGATACCATAAATATATTAATATGTGTGCTTTCATTCTCCAATGTTTCCATACAAAGTTAATAACACACTTTTTACTCCCCTTTCAGCTTCAACTATAAATTATATATCTGTCTGATCATTAAATTTATTTACAAAATAAAAATATTTAAACTAACATAAATATTTTTAAATTTGTTAAACAACATCTCTAATATGCATTTTATAAAATATTTTCAATATAAATAAATATTAAGTATTTATGACAATAATAAATATTAAAATATATGCACAATTTCTTTATTCTATACAAAAATGTTATTTCCATTTTCATTTGATGCTAAAAAAGACATAAATATCGCAAATAATAGGAATAGTTCATTATTCTTGAACATCCTATTTTAAATAAAGTAAATGTGAATAGTAAAAAAGAAACTTCCATGCATTTAAAATGTGTAAATAAATTTAAATGTTTGATTTGTTTTATAGAAATATTTTATTTCTAATTCGATTAACTTTTGAAGTAGACTATTTCAGATAGGATTGGGTTTCCAATGATCGCTAGAGATTGATTTTATTTAAACTCTCTGTTAATTCATCATTATTATCAGTACCATCCTTTATAATTCTATTTTTTTTTTTTTCTTGTCAAAAGGTAGTATTTTTGAAGCATTTCTTTAAAGTGATTATGTTTATCCTAATATTATTTTAAAAATATACTCCTTTTATACTAATGTGATAATAGTTATTCACATAATAAATAAGTCCAAAAATGTTACTATGACAATTCTCAAACTAGATCCTTAAAAAAATCATTTAAATTCACTTGCAAATAATACCCATTTTTATATATATCAAAGTTCAATCTATTTCACAAATGACCCCAGTATATATTTTATATGAACCTGTACTCTTCAATTGGCCCTGATCACAATCTCTTACACATAATTTAATCCTTTATTCAATATTCTATTAATATCAAATTATTATACTCTGATTTACAAGTCTCAATCTATATATATGTACAGATAATCTTTTTATTTTAGTAAGTCCATTCCTCTTTGCAACTCCAAATATATCACATCCATTCACCAACCCAAAAACTCAGAAAACTCTCTCTGATTATGCATTTATTTTGTGAATAATCTTCACTTGTCAGGTGAGCTAACGATATCAAATACCTAAATTTCCATGCCTATGTTTTATCTATTATTCTGATACTCTTCCCTTATACAACTCTCACATAAAATATAGACTAGTTTCTATCCACAATGAAGACCTTGGGAAAGGATGAATAACCAGTGCATAGCTGAGAAAATGTTAACTTTTGAAGGTTTTCATCAGTATATCCCACATTTCAATTCCCTCTCTATCAATGACTCTCCGTCATATATACAGCCATACATCAAATAGTATTTCAATATGTAAAAAAAATAATCAAATCTATTTTCTATCAAATCAACAGCAAGCTTTTTGAAGACTATTTGCAGCTCCATTCTTGAGACAATTAATGAATAACCAATGGACACTAAACGATATATTTCAAATTAGTTTCTGGTTATTGATCATTTTCAATCTAGCCATACTCTTTAACTCCTTATTCCATTGAGTCACTGGTTTGCAATTCAAAAATACTTAAAATTTTGAAATCAATATAATTATAAAATTTGAAACTCACTTAATCATTGTATTTTGCTGATCTCAGTTTTATATTAAGTATAGGTACCCTTTAATCTTTGATTAAGATGGCAACAAAATATCACTTGATTTTCTTTGTCATACATTCAGCACATACTTTTAGGAGCATTAATACATTGTTTAGTCTACTTTTAGAGTTATCTATTAGTGAATAATCAACAGTATCAAGGAGATAGTGTTATATTTGCATCTTCTAAATTAGTTTTTCACAAAATGCAATAGTATTACAACTCTAATCTGGTTGCTACCTTGAAACTTCTGTACATTAGCTTCATAATATATAATGGTCAGATTTTTCAAAAGGAAATGAACTACTCAAATGTTGCATTGTTCTATCTAACTCAAAATGAATGGTATTATGTTAATTTAAAATTACAATTTTATATTTGAATACTCTATAAATTTTACAAGGCAGTGTTTAAATTGTAACTAAACCAACCTCCACATCAGTGCCACTTTAAACAAGATGATAAAACTTTAAGGATACTCTCATCGCAGCTACAAGGTAACGTCTTTAAGGAAATATGAGTGATTCTCTTATTTTTAGACACTTAAGACTGGCTCATAAATTACTATGAAAGTTCGAAAATAAAACAGTCGGTCTTATTTCTTTAAAAACTTTATCTTGTGACTGGAGCGAGAGTATCTTTACAGTTTTATCATCTTGGTTAAAACGCACTGGTATGGAGGTTTGCTTTCCTTCTATATACTGTAGTTATAATTTTATATTTTGTTTTTTTTCTCTCTCTCTTCTTCAGTGTGTAATTTTGTTTCAAAAAAATGTGGCAGTCAATGCCAAATTAATTTTAAATCATTAACCTGAAATCAGTGAAATGGAAAAATATAATTTTAAAAACAATACTCAATGCAAAGAAAGAAATATGAGTAGATTGGCTGGTTTAAGCTAATCCTTGACTCCCTAATAACCACCTCCATTCAGTGTTTAATGTTTTATTTAACGCTATTCCTTACATTCAGATTAGGATTTGTTTTCTAATAATTTTTAGTTAGCAGTAATAAAAATAAAACAAATAGAATTTGACAGATAAGAATTGCGTACACAATTGTTGATATTAAGAACGCTAGCGTCAATGAAATATAATTCCTCTCTGCTTACATAAAGATAAAAGTAAATGGAGTGTATTTGTAGGTCTTCAGTTAATTAAAATAATGAATCTTTTCTCTCTTTATTTCTCTCTTTTTTTTATATATAACCATTAGAATGTATACTAGTATTATTTCAATTTTAACCCTCTACTATATATTTATCTTCAAAGAAGCATTAAGATTTTATAAGAGTTTCATTATATTAGCGCTTGCGTAATTATAAAGCATATAAATTTGGAAGAATACAAATCATCAAACTTGATCGCAGTTAAAATTATTTAATGGCTAAAAGGCAATAAAAATCACCTCGATTTATCCTATCGGAGAGAAATTTGAGAATTACTACAGTGCAGATGTCACGGAGCATAAACCCTCTTTTATCCTCAACATTTATAAGATTAATCATACAATAGTAAAGTTTTTTCTTTCTTTTCTTTTTCATATAACAGTAAAATTAATCAAAAAAAAAAAAACTGACTTAGAAGATATTTTTCTGCTTCTGTTATGAACAACTTTTTTTTCATGGTTTTTAATAAATTTCCAACATTTTAATGATTTTATTATATATAAATCGTCTTCAAAGTTTTAATATAGATGCGTATTGAAGTTAAAATTAAAACAATGAAAATATTAAAATAAATTTTTATCATTACTCCTCCAAGCAACACCTCATACGTTAATATAGTTTATAGCAAGTGAGGAAGAAGGATGTTATTTAACAAATTAATTATAAAAATGACATCAAATTATGATGAAAATAATTTTGAATAAAGGATTTATGGTAGAAATATTTTAGATATTATAAGAAGACATTAGAATACCCTTTCTGTTATTTTATGCTCAAATTAAAACGTTAAAAAAAAATTTGTATCTGTAAATAAATATGTATTTGCAATGCGTATTGTAATGTTAGATAAAAATAGCTTTTAAATAGCACAGAGGAAAAGTTTCTCTAGCATTCATATCATCGCCATCAAAAGTATTCTGCCCCATGAACAGGTCCAGAAAGTAGTCACATCACCAATCCATCCATCTTTCCACTCTATTCTCTTCACTGCCCATGTTGTCAAATCCATGTAACTTATCCCATTTCTTATATCATCCAACGATGTTAATCATTCCTATCCTTTCTTCTTGCTTCCACTCACCATTCCCTCCAAAACATCTTTTACAAAACTATACTTTCTTTTACATATGTATTCAATCCAGTTTTCTTTTTCTATTTCTAATTTCATCAATCAATCTTCTTCTTTCATTTACTCTTTTTAAAACTTCATTTGTTATTTCATTCATCTAACTGATGTTTTCCATTCTTCTCCATGTCCATATCTCAAAGGCTTCCATATACTGAGAAAAAATGAGGATAATATTTATCAAAGTAGTCACTTGTGTAGTTAGGCAGTACCACTTCCTGCCCTGTTTTATCTTCCAACTAAATAATCATTTAGTAACCACTACTTACAATGGTACAGTTGCCATTATGTTTTGGATTTGTAGATTATGAAAAGGCATTTGATTATATAAACATTTCTTCAGTGATTAAAGCATTGGATCATCCAGGATATTGTCATATTTTAAAGAAAATATTTATAAAAATGCAACAGCAACAATTAGATTACATAATGATACTGGGAAAGTCAACATTGAGAAAGGTGTAAGACAAGGTGACTCCATATCTCCAAAACTTTTTACAGCGGTGTTGCAAGAAGTATTTTGTCAATTAAAATGGGAAACTAAAGGAGTGAAAGTAAATGGAGATTATTTAAGTCATTTAGATTTTGCAGATGATATAGTTGTTTTTGCAAATAATGCTTCAGAGTTGCTGGAAATGTTGCAGGAGTTATCAGATGAAAGTAGGAAAGTAGGACTAAAGACAAATATTAAAAAGACTAAAGTAATGTTTAAATGATTTGTTGAAAATATGAAAATAAAGATTGATTATGATGAATGATGAATTAGAAAAAGTTAAGTTACAAATACCTTGGTCAGATTATTAATACAGATGGAAACATAATGGATGAAATTAATCATAGAATTAAACTTGGTTGGAGTGTATTTGGTAGAAATAACTTTGTACTAAAAGGAAATATGCCTATGTGTTTGAAAAGGAAGATTTTTAACAAATGTGTTTTACCAGTTCTTACTTATGGATCTGAGATTTGGACACTTAATAGAAGAGCAATACAGAGACTGCAGACCACTCAAAGAAGTATGAAGAGATGCATGTTGGGAGTAACAAGAAGAGATCGAAAATGCAATGTATGGGTAAGAGAACAAACAGGTGTTACTGATCTCATTGAAAAAATTAAAAGATTGAAGTGGAGTTGGGCTGTACATATTGCTAGAAGACATGATAATAGATGGACAATTGGAATCTTAAACTGGATTCCAAAAAATTGTAAAAGACCCAAAAAGAGACCACATGTGAGATGGATGGATGAAATAAGAGTGTGCAGGGGTGATGTGGAGAAGAGAAGCTAAAGATCAGAGAAGATGGATTAAACTTGGAGAGACCTTCAAACTGCAGTGGATTGATAATGGTTGATGATAATGATGAATTACAATGGTACAGTTTCAGGCTCTGGAGCAAAAACTTCTACGATCGATTTCACTTCAAAAACTTCTGGAACCCAAACTTCTTACGAACACCTGAGCAATAAACCCATTTAATGATTTATCTCTGTCTGGTTTACTGCAGTGGTATTGTGTCAGATTCTAAAAGGGTAGATCCTCAAATCAATTCCAGTTTGGTGCTTGACTTCCTTATAAACTCATAATCAATAAAGCCATTCGACCATTTAGAATACATGATTTAAGGCAGGGGAAGAATGTCACTCTGGAATGAAAGGTCCTCCGAAAGGTACCACCTCTGACCTTTCCACGCCTCAAACTTTTTACGAACTCCTGAGCAATGAAGTCATTTAATTATTTATTCCAATACTCAATACATAAAGTAAAGATATGATAAACAGATGTATATACCGTATAATGATTGTTCTATTATCAGATTTGACAGACTGAATCATATGAAAAAATTAAGTCAAGATTTAGCTCAAGACCACTAAGGCAGCTATTATAAAATAAACCTAATATATGTCAAAATGTGCTCAAGACAGAAACCTGCAGCACCTTCTCCAGCATTCCTTTCCTCTTAAACGATTTCTAGATTTAAGTGTATGAAAAAAAATATTTGCAGTAGCAGTTCTCAAGAACAACAACAAAGAAGTAAAATAATCCAGCCAATATTTTAACAATTATTTCCATCTAGAGAAAAAAAAGAAGAAAAGTAATAAGCATAAAGAATGAAAAAATAAATTCCTAACCTAGTAATCAAAGGTACAAAAAAAATAAGATCAACAAACTATGGGTACATTTCAATTTCTCAAAATAATCCATAAAAGTTTATTTTTAATATGAAAATTAGATTTACTAATTCCTGTAGTTTATTTTTGCAGTTCAAGATTTTTTAAGAAATTGATTTATTTTTTTTAAGGATATACATAAGGTAGACATACAAACAATTTTATATATATATTAGGTTTACCTCTTACAGCCTATTTAATCTTCTTATGACTCATCTCTGTCATCATGTTGGTGTCAAAAATACCAAGTGAAGTGAATTACCCACACTCACAAATATTAAAGATCATTTAGATACTAGTTGCATATATACCCAATGATAACACTACCATTCACATATGAAAGAAAGCTAGAAAAACTAATCGATAAATTTCATATTTTCAAAAAAAAAATACAAATATTAAAAGTAATATAATTTATTTAGAAAACAAATATTTTGAATAAATGTAATAAATGCAAACATTTTATGAAATTAAATTAATAATAATGGCAAATGCAGATTGAATTTCTTCCAAAGTGAAAAAAATTTGTTTTTCAATCATTTGTTCTCCAAATATATTATTTTTCTCAAACTTCAAATTTTGTTGTTTTTACTTTCATCCCATCATATCAGTTGTCTGCCATCATCGTTAAAAAAATTTCTCACAAAATGTTTACATTGTAACAATTATTAAAAATATTTATTTTCCAATCCTGTTTTCAAATATATTATATTATTTCCATATATTTTTCTTTTATATATTGTAACAAAATTTAAAGGTAGATCACAAATCCAGTGTAACAAAATTAAAGATGGTTCAAATAACTATTACCATATCTGAGTTGTCTACAATATATATAAGATCATAATATTTAAATAACGTTGGATTTCTCAAGATATCCTACTATCAATAATTATAAGCAGATTACTAATAACTCAGGTATATGAAATCACGTTGAGGTGAGTACACTAGCAATTCAATAAAATATAACTCAGGTATACAGACAGTGGATCTTATCCACTTTCATTTCTTGGTTTGATGTTAAGTGCATGTTTAAATAAATACTAAGTGAATATGGTCTAGCAGGGCGCCACTAGATTATCTGAATCTAGACACGGTTATATCTAATAAATAATCTTTCACATGTACCGGGTTTGAATCCCCTTTTTTGGTACTTTATTTCTAATAAAAATGGGAGATTTTGCTTTTTGAGCCATATCACTATACGCACTAATATTTAGGCAAAAGTAAAACATCCTTAAACCAAAGTGGAGTATATTAGACATAAATCATTTCTTAGATCTTAGATAACAAATGTGTTTCAACATTTTTATAAGTTTACTAGCTCAGATTATATATAACTAATTTAGGATGGCAATTCACTCATCCTTGCATGAAATAGATGACGGGATGTGGTTATAATAATACTAAGAAATCACTAAATATTATAAAATCAATATTTATTTATGGCCTGTAAACATTTAAACAGCTCATTAATTAAAACGTTGATGACGATGATGATAATAATAACGATAATGACAAGGGTTTCAACTACAGCTCTAGGACTAAGCCTAAACATAAAACTAATTTTTATAAAGAAATTCATAATTATTGTTAATCTTAGCATATTTAATCATATCTTAAACAACTAATATTTAACCATTGATGATGAATGATCACACTTACTAAAGACTACTCTTAATGAAATATATACGCCTCGTTTAATAAAACAAACTAATATTTATTACTGCATTTCTAACATATACACAAAATTTTCTAGACATACATGAAAATTGATATGAATAATAATAACAATAATAATTGATTATACAACAATCCTCAGATTAATTTCAAGTTCTTCCCCCTTTCCCTTCAAATGTATATTGTATTAAGTTGGATGTCACATTGACCATGATTTTCACTCCATGAGAAAAGTATTTCAAGAAAAAGATATTATCTGCTCATTAGCACACATACTTTATAAATCTAATATGTAAGTAGAATGTTAAAAAAAATGTTAATAGAATTGAAAGAGCAAGTTTTAGAAACAAGTTTTAAATTATTTTCTCCCCCTCTCTTCTACCTCTGAAATGCTATACTTAACTTGAAACAAAATAATCTAATATTCTAATACTACTTGTTACTTCACATTCACTCGCAATATAATATTTTTATATGTGTATAATTGCATGTGCGTGTTTTATCCCATAATAACAAAATATTATTTAGAACCAAAATAATAATATATTAGTTAAAACTAAAATCATAATACCATAAAAAAAAAATTGTTTTACACATTAATATTTCATAACTGGAAAATTAATAAACAAATAATTTTGATACATTCAAGATCATTTATGAAGCTCAAAGTTATTATTAGTAAGACATTCTTGTTTTTAATCGATCTGAATAGTCTTTAAAAGTTCTTTAAATAAAATATACCACTTTATTGCTAAAATGTTTATTAAGACTCTGATATCATAAAAAAAATAGATATAAAAAGTCATATTACCGATCTTTTGTTTGTGGCGAATTTCCAAGGGTTCAAACTTGTCTTCTATAATGTCTATATTTCTGCAGCTACCATTTCCGTTTTACGTGGGAACAACCTCTTTCTTGAGGTGTATAACTATTTGATGATGATGACTCTATTGAGGTTATTTGCTTTAGTGGACAATTTGGAAATCATTATATTAATTTTTCTTCTCTTCCTGTCAAGCATGATTCTTTTAGTGAATGAAATACAGCAGTTGTTTTCACATTTATAAATTTTCTTGAGTTTAAAACCAGTTGCTGGAACAATTAATTGGACTTGATGATTAATATTTATCGGTAGATTAATTCATCTTTCATCGAATGCAGGTAAGCTTTCTTCCTTCTATTAAAAAACATCTTATTTCTCTGGTCAGTTGAAAGGTGTAGAATATTATTTTAGACAAAACATCTTTTCTTTCCTATAGATGGCGCTTCCCCAGATGGTCCGGAAAAGATGGGACATACATATAATTTTTCTAGCCAGCCATTTCTTATATTTTCAACATTCAATTTAATAGTCTAATAATCTGAATCATAATCACCCTAATAATAATTCTTCAAGACAGCTTTTTATATCCAATTTTTAGCTAACTTAACCAATCAGAGATAGCGTCACTTGCTATTTTTGGACAAATTCGTTTTAATTAGATCTCCAATTTATTTTCAACTAAATTATTTTTCAACTGAAAAGTTTAATCCTTCTTCCAGACACTTTTGTTTTACAAAAAAAAATAGACTTAAATCCTTTTTTCTTTTTTTTTTTTACACCTAGGTAACATTTCAAATTTTTGAGCTTCCTTCTTTAGATCTTAAGATAAGACAATTTCAAAATTAGAATTCCCACCCATCTTAAGCTCCCAAAGTGACAAACAATCATTTACAAAAACAAAATTGCTACAAAAATAGATATCTGATTCAACAGATTTCCTCTTTAACATAAGATTGTACAAAAAAAATAATTTGACAGATTTAATCCTTCCTTTTCTTTCAATATTTAATAAATGTAAATTTCTGTATGTAATGTACACACATACTTCATTATTTCAAATCATTCATAAACTAACATTAAATAATATAATTGCTAGCTTAGTAATTATAACCCTATTATTTAATTAAATCTGTAACTTTTAAATCCCAATTACAATTATAGAAAAGCAAAATAGAAGTATAGAATAAGATATTAGAATTGATCAAGCATAGGTTAGTTTTAAAGAAAGTTAAAATGTTGAATATTTGAAATATAAAACAATTAAATAGCTTACACATATACTGCCTATACGTATGCGTTATAACTTTGCTTTTTAACAGAAAATTTTAAATTTTAAATATTAAATGTGTGTATTACTCTTTCTATCAACACACAAACAAATAAAGCATACAATTGTTGACCCACTCTCTTTCTGTCTAAAGCGTTTAAAATTTTGATCTGGTAGGGTTTGAACTTGGATGCCCTACAGCTTCATTTATTGTTATATAAAAATGTGATGATGATTTTGTTTTACATTTTCCTACATGCACATTACTATAAATTTAGCTAGTGACTAAATTGTAATGGCACAATATATATATATAAAAGAAACTTATTGATTAGTTCATTCTTGTCTCCTTTAGTAAGTGGATGGTGGCTCCACTGGCAGGCTGAACAAACATACAGTTACTGCTAACAATTTGATTTTACAAGAAACCATTTAAAAAACCTTTTTGCAAACAGAATATCAGCAAACTTTCATTTTCTGTTATAATTTTTTTATTAAATATTTTTCAGTTTTCATATTTTGAGATTATAAACTATAAAAACTAAAAAAATATAATAAAAAGTAAAATCCAGTCATATTAAGAGTTTTTATTCATTAGAAAAAAGTCAAGATATTCAACAAGGCTTTATTCCTTTCACGTTATTCATTTTAAATACAATTTATCCAAACCACTTTGAACACTTTTTAGCAAAATCCTTTATTGTACATATATACATATACCTTGCATTTTGACTGCCCTGCAGTCTTCTTCAGAGCCAGTTTACTTTAATCATATTAAAATAATTTTGGAAAGATTTCTTTTATTTTGAAAAAATTAAAGTAAACTAGCTCTGAAGAAGACTGAAGGGCAGTCAAAACGTAAAGTATATGTATATATGTAAAATAAAGGATTTTGCTAAAAAGTGTTCAAAGTGGTTTAGATAAATTGTATTTATAAGATATTACAGCAAAATAAAGGAAATGGTGATTTTTTTCAAATTTTCTGATTATTCATTTGAAATAAATCTTTAAATAATACATCCTCCTTACACTTTTCACAATGTCTTTTATTCAAATGGGTAACAGTTTTTACTATCTGGTAATCATATTCAGAATTGTAAAAAAATTATATTTGTTCTTATTAATTTAAATGCATAATCTATTAATTTTGTTGATTTATACATATACACATTTTCAACTCAATTAAAATTAAACAACTAAATAAAAATGAATAAATATTTTACTGAATCACTTTTCGCCCAAAATTAGGATCTTTTCAAAATATAATTTTCTAATAAATCTCATGTGATGTGCTATGACTTCTCTACTGAAGACAGGAATCTCTCAGCCACTATGTCCAGTGAAACCTGTTAGCCACCCACCTTCCCTTTCCACTCCCCAAGTTTTCCCATGTTCTTCTCTTTCCTGCTCCATCCCATTTTCACAACATCATTTTTGTCAACTCTATGACCTTTATATCCAGACCCTCCTTTATCTTTTTCAAACCCAGCACAAAAATCAGAAACCCACTTTCTGTATAATCACATTGTTTATATTTATATTTCCACAACATCATTATTTGTACCATTTACATTCAATTAGCAGATGCCAATATTTTCCATGCCTTCCTTATATAACTTGCTAACTAAATTACCCACATTTCTCCATTTATGTATGTATTCCCTTGTTGCTAATGATCCTGTTGGAGCCTTAAATAATAGACTACTTTCCTTACTATTATTATAAATTAACCCACATCCAATATTGTTTACTTCTATATATATTTAAACTCTTTTTACTCTCCATATTAGTCCTCCATCTCTCCAGCTCCCTATTTTTTATTAATGCATCTATTCTTCTATCCTATTTTTTGCCACAATAATCCTCAATAATCCTCCTAACACAATCATCTCACCTTTTGTACAAGTATACTGACATAAAGTATTTATCCAAATCTTCTGCATATCATACTATTTTTCTCATCCATCTTGTTCCTTATCCTTTACTCATAACCCAATTAAATACTATTTTGGCTATTTTCTTACTATCCATAAATTGCAATCTACCAAACATTTTCATTTTCCTTTTTGCATCTCTCATAAAAAAACTTGACCATTCTATTTCTCCTTGAATTGCCTCCTTTGCCATCCACATACCTGCATCTAATGCATATTTTTCTACTTCTCTTTGTACTTTTCTAAATCTGTTAACCAACACATAATGCATTATGCAATGTACTAACATCCACTCTAATGTTCAAATTATATAATCATTTTATATATATATATATATATATATATATATATATATATATATATAATATATATATATATATATATATATATATATATATATCCATTCTTGTTATTAAAAAGGTGAGAAGTTAATCTACATTAACTACCATTAACCAATTATGTACAACTTTATACTTAATTTTAAATAACTATATCTCATTTCTTATATATAATTCAATTTCAAATGAGTTGAAAAAAATTTTAATACTTTGGAAACAATATTATGGATGAATTTATTTAGCAATATATTTCACCGTTATTAAGGATATAAACTTATACCATACATTAACAACTTTTTACTTATAATATGTATTTCATTATATATTATGTTTTAATTATTTAATATATTAACATATTACATACATTTATACATTATAACTTTATTTAGAAGGGATTTGAACTCAGACTTTCAAGTTCCCTACAGCAATCCATTCTATCTGATATAACCAATACACGTCATCACATATGTGTGAAAAAAAAAAGATCTCCAATATATGTGTTTCATGCTGAAACAGTAATCATCAGTTAGCTATAGGAAGCTTGAAAATCTGAATTTAAATTCCTTCAAATTACATTAAGTTCAGTATAGATACTATATTTATATTAAAATATTACATTACAATTTTATTTATGTAATTTTTATCTATTTATTTGTAAAGCAAAACTCAAATTTTATTAACTAATATTGCATATATGTTTTTTATACACGTATATACAGAAAATTTGTTTTTAAAACTGTAGGTTTTCATTATATTAATTTATAAGCAACAATTTAAAACTAACAATAATTTTTAAAATGTTAAAAAATAATTTTAATTATGCCATTTTAATTAATAATGTTATTTATCTTCTACAATTTTAATATCATTTTATATTTTTTTTAAATAAGTACTATTATTATAAAATCCCAGCTATTTTTCCTCCTTTAAGTACAAAAATAAAAAAATTAATTAAAAAGCATCAAAAAATATGAGAAGTGTATTTTACAGAAAAAAAAAACTTTTTGCGTACATAAAATACAATTTCATTTAGAATGATATGGCAGATTATGGTTAGTAATTTACCAAAATTAGTGTATTATTAAAATATAGCTTTGCTGAAGAATTAGCACATCGTTGCAACTGTTAATGCTGTCCTAAGTAGTCCTAATTAGATAGAAATAGTGATGCCATATATCTGCCAAATACCACTGCTCTAATTTTGATGAGAGATTTCAAAAAACAATTTCATGTAAATAAAATTCCATGTTGTACATTCATATTAATCACATATAGCAAAAATAGTTTTGGAAGAAATACTATTTTCATATAACAAAACCTGTATAGTATAGATAATAAAATAAAATCTATATAAATATATGAAAAATCACTCGGTTAAAAACATTACGTAAATAAGTGTTGAATCGTTTATTGCCATAGAGCTCCCAAAAATTTTGAGCATCAGAAGTGATAGATCTGGATAGTTATCCATGGGCCTTGAACTCTAACTTCCACCATTTTACTGCTGCACAAACCTATGCTGAACATTAAAACAGTTAAAAGTATGTAATACATAAACATTACTGATCAGAACTTAAAAACAATACGCTGCAGAAAATTACACTGTAAAAGGGAGATGGTGTAAATAAAAACATTTGATGTGATTTAGTATAGTAATGCTGCTAGTAAGTCGTGTTCAATTAAAGAGTGTAAAAAAAACCAATAATTTGCACATGAGAACAGAACTGTATTCAATTTGCATTAAGGCACTCAAATGTCACATGACCTTCTGGATAAATAATCGTAGAGCTATATATTTAACATCAATTTTCCTGTTCATGGTAAAACAAAATATTGCAGTTATATTTTTGAAAAATGGTTTTAAAATCAATATGTCAATTGCAAAAAGTAATAAAAAATATTTCTTAAAATTAAAAAAAAAATTTGAATCACAAATTTAATATAAAATCAGTATTGCAGATTTAAAATAATAAATAAAATTTTTAAAAAATCTTTGTTATTTTGGCTTTCACAGGATGCTTGCTATTATGCTACCAAAAATAAAAATGGACAAAAATCATTTGAACAAACTTGCAAATAATGCCCACTTTCTGCTACCAAGGCCAATCAAATCATAAGATTGGAATTTATAGAAGCAAGTGGACATTATTTTCAAAATTATTTAAATATTTTATCCTACACTTTTACTTTTAGTAACATAATAACAAGAATATTGTGAAAGCTGATATATATATATTACTTATTAGCACATTTATGTGAATAAAAGTATTTCTTTAACTTTTTCTTCTACTTTTTAATTTTATTTAGTTCCAGAAATTAACAAAAAAAAAAGTTTATATAATTTAATATAACTAGATGGCAGTGCTGTAAACAGCACAGAATCAACAAGAGAGTAGAGATGTGTATGTTATGGTAGGGACTAATAATTTGTCAGAACCATCAGGGAGAATAATGGATGAGTACATAGAATTGATAAGGAATTTAAGTAAGATTAAAGGAAGCATAAAAATAGTTGGATTGATACCAAGATTTGACAAGAGGTATATATTAGGTAGGGCATGTTTTATAAAAGAGAGATTGAAAAATTGTGTGAGAGAAATAATGTCATGTTTGTGGATGTGTGGGATTTTTTTATTGGAAAGAGGAAGTTACATAGTAAAGATAGATTGCACTTAGAAAAACAAAAAAGTAAAGTTTTAGGGAGTTTGATTTATAAAGAATATAGTTCAGGAAACTCATAAGGGGAGGGGGTTAAGTGGCAGTGTTATTAAAAAGAAGAATGGAGAGAATGCAAGTAATAATCAAAGAGTAGCAGATTTAGATATAAATGTAAATGTGGAGAGGGAATGGGTCTGTAAAAGTAATGGTAACAAAATTATTTATAAATGTTTATAAAGGAGAAGACAGAGTCAAAAGAATTTATAAAAGAGTAGTTTCGAAAGAACAAATTATTAAAATTGGATATTTAAATATGCAAGGTGATAAAAAACCAGAAAAGTGACTGGAATTAACCAAAGCAATTAAAAATAAAAAGTTTGGCATATTACCAGTAGTGGTATGGCAGGATATAAATAGAAAAAAAAATGGGGTGGTGGTATAGGAGTTATGTCAAAAAATATTTAAATACTGTTAAATGTTAAGAACATTTGTGGTTTGAGATAAGGTTAGGAAGACAAGAGTGGATGGTGGATGTAGTGGATGTAGCCATTGAAGATAGTCAAACTAGAATGGAATGGAACAGTAGCATATATGAATGCTTAGTTAAAGATATACAGATTTTCAAAGAAAAGGGGAAGAGAATAATGTTTACAGGGGGTATGAATGGGCATATTGAAGAAAATGATGATGTAAGTAATAAGAATGGACAGCTTTTGAAAAGCTTTTGTCAGAGAGTGAATTTGACCATTGGAAATTGATCGAATATTTATGAGGGACAATACACATGGTCTAGAAATAATATATTCCACACAATACATTATGTATTCGTAGAGAAAGTGGAAATGAATAAAGTATGGAAAATTAATATGTTTGGTAATGAAGAGAGAGCACATAATAGTGATCATAACTTATTTATAATATAAATGTTTAGTAATATGATGGAAATAGTAATAAAAGCAGAAAGATGTGGATGCAGAGTGAATGATAAGAATAAATTTGATGACTATAAAATAAAACTTGAAGAAACCATGGAAGAGTTGATTGGGGTGAGTATAAGAACTGGTGTGGTGAAATAGAAAAAGTGGCAAATATGGTTTTAGGTGAGAATATTCAGAAGAATAAAAGTAATAGGAAAGTGAAAGTTAGTAAAAGAGTAAAAGAAAAAAACACATGCAAAGAATATAAGTGTGCTATTAAGAACAAAGAAAGTAAAAAAGATGTTAATACTAAATGGAAAAAGTACTTAAAAAAGAAAGTTGGCTAAAATAAATAATTATAGAGAGAGAGAAATTGAAAGTAAACTGTTAGAAGATATTAATAAAAATGGAAGAGATGGGAGTAAAAAGGTTTGGAAATACATTAAAAGAAGGGATGTATGGGATAGAGTGTAGCTCTAGAGAAGAATTAGAGATATTATTAAACAAGTATGTAATGGATATAGAAAAGATGTTAGATATAAAAGACAGTGATAGCAAACATGAGAGCATATAGTAATGGGAATATACAATTTATAGAAAATGAACTGAATGAGGCAAGTAAGAAATTGAAAGGTGGAAAGGCAAGATATTTTGGTGGATGGGCAGCAGAGATGGTAATGAATTTAGGGCAGAAGGCAAAATTAAAACTATTATCATGTTTTAATAAGATGGTACAGAAAGGATTTTCCAGGTAGTTGGAGTAATACAACAGTAAGGCTATTATTTAAAAGGAAGAGTAAGGATCATAGAAAGTTAAACAATTATAGGCCGATAGCAGTAACATCAGTACTATATAAAGTTTTCTCATATATGGTGGCTGGAAGGTTTGCAAAATGGATAAAAGAAAATATTATAGTGGGAGAAATGCAATGAGGTTTTCGATCAGATAAGTGTATAGGAGATGTTATTTGTAGTTATACAACTTCTGGATATGAGTAGTAATACAGGTAGACAGTTATATATATTATAAATATAGAGAAAGTGTATGACAGAGTAAATAAAAATAGATTATGGGTAAATTTAGTAAAGGATGGAACTTTAGTGGATATTATTAAGAAAATTATATGAAAAAAAATACTATGCGTATCAATTAGGGAATATAGAATCAGTTAAAGTTAAAAATAGGATGGGATTAAGGCAAGGATGTCCTCTGTCACCTATTTTGTTTTTGTTGTATTTGAGAGAAACAGAGAGAGCAATAGAAAGACTAGGAAGAGGGGTAGAGGTGGCAAGGGAGTATATATATTGTAGGGTCTTTTATTTGCGGATGATTTTTTTGTGTGTGTAGAAAGAGAGGAATATATGGAAGTTATGCTGAGGACATGCATAAAGTTGGGTAAAGAGATGGGGATTAAATTTGGTGAAGAAAAATCAAAAGTTATGATGATTAATACTGGGGAAACAGAAGATAAAGAATTTTTACTGGGGGATATAAAGTTAAGAGCGGTGAATAGATATAACTATTTGGCAATCATTTTAAATAATCAGAAAAATTGCTTGGGCGAATAGGAGAAAAAACTGATAAATGAAGCAAAGAAAAGAAAAGGATTGATAAAGAAATTAATAGTGTTCTTGTATAATAAATATGATGTAACTAGAATTGTATGGAAGAGAATAGCAGTAGCAGAGATAACATATGGTAATTATGCATTATGTGTTAGTAAAGTGATATTAGATTACTTTAAAAAAGTACAAAGTAGGAAGACATGCATTGGATGCAGAAGTGTGGATAGCAAAGGATGCAATTCAAGAAGAAATGGGATGGTCATGTTTTTATATGAGAAATGCAAAAAACAAAATGAAAATGTTCAGTAGATTGCAGTTTATGGATAATAAAAAAAATAGCCAAAATAGTATGGTTATGAATAAAGGGCAGACAACAAGATGGGTGTTAAAGGTAATGCAATATGCAAAAGATTTAGATAAAGAATTTATGTCAGTATGCTTATACAAAAAGTGGGATGGCTGTGTTAAGTGAATTGTTGGGTATTATAGTGTTAAGGAATGGGATAGAAAAATAGATGCATTAATAAAGAAAATGTTTTCATACAAGTAAGGTAATTGAAGTCAGCCAACACAAAGAGGATCCTTAAGATAAAAATTATTTATTGCTTACAAGGTCACATGAAAATATGACATTGGAAATGCTGCTAACCAAACTTCAATCTATTGACTGTTAAAGTGTGCCACCCTAACAAAACAGGGTACACATTTCAAATTAAGTTTTAATATAGGGTTCCTATTTTTCAGGGTTTGATTGAAAAATATGAACTACAACCAGAACTTTTATCAACCTTTAATTAGAAGTGTATCAAAAATTGTTGATTTATTTATATATGCTAATTTACCATTTTGAAAAGAATATATAAGTTTCAGTTAAAAATGATCTTTAAAAAAATGTCAATGATTTTCCTCATAATCCTTAATCTTAAACCACTGATGAACATCACAAGCCAGAAACTAGTCTGGGGATATTGGATAAATAGGCACTAGATAGGCATTTTATGTACACACCTTATTGCATCCATTGATTACTCTGGATTGCACTGAGTGACACTACTATATGAAGGGTTTAGCCACCGTGTAATCATTAGCCTTCATATACCACAAATTTACAGTTTCTAAAATAATATATACAAGAGAGGGTGGAAGACTTTACTACAGGATTACAACATACATTTTATTAAACAAAAAAATCACTACTGATTATATGCATGGACGCATTCTATCAGAAAATCAATAAATATGAATTGATTGCTTTTATTTAGAATATTTATCAATTCCTAGAAATCTACATTTTAAATGTCAAATCAACATTAGATGAAGATTATGTTTTAAAAATAAAAATAGCATTTTATTAAATTACTGAATTCCCTCAATACTTTTTTGAAATTAATATATATTTCATTCCCAGACTGCATTCATCTCAACACTATTTTCATCTCCTTTCAAAGTGAAAAAAAAAATATGATTTTTAACTTATAAAATGATAAAAAGATGTAGAAAATTATATTTTTAATAGAATTTTTTCTATTAAACTGGCTTCTGAAAGAAAAGCTATATATACATTAAATAAGCAGTATATTAATTTTTAAAATTATTATATTTTATAAAATTCTTTATTGGGTGATATATAAGCTTGCATAAATATATGAGCTATGATTACGTTCTAGAACTTCTTTCTTCTTTGGAAGTAAAATTAAGACTTGTAGGTTTTTCATTACATTTTGTATATATATTATACACTTGATGGTGACAGGAAGATACAATTAAAAACAGCTTGTAAACATTGTTTCAATTCAATTAATAAGCAAAAGAACACCGAAACCACAGCGACAAGAGAAATTAGAATAAATAATTATCTAACAAATTTATTTTTAACATTTTAATTTACCATTAACATTACATTGAGTTGTTGTGTATTTAATGGAAGGTGCAAAAGGTGCAAATTTAATACTACTTTTGTTTACATTGTTAAAGATAAAATATTGTGTTCTATAAACCTAACATTCCATAACAAACAATACAGCTTGTTAGCCGAGAGGTATCGCAGCCGCCATGCTAAGCAAGTAGTTGGTTGCAGACGGTTGTGGGTTCGCGTCCCGGCCGATGCTATGACACATGGAAACAATACAGCTAAGAAAATACAATCATTATCATACAATAAAGATAAAAAATAAAAATATTAAAAGTTAGCATACTTAAATTCATACAAAAACTGTGAATTTAAATATTTACGTTTTGGAATAATATTTTTGTTAACTGGTTTAAAATAATTTATATAAAATTACGATAACAGAAGCATATAAAAGTATTTAAAAATCATATATGCTGCTCCCTTGGTAAAAATTAGAATGTTTTGCTTTTTATTTTTAATTTGAGAAACATCTATAAAAACATGTTTACACGGAGGCTAAACTCTCCATACAGTACCACCACTAACTGCAAGCCAGAGTAATCAATGGATGCAAGAAGGTGTGTATAAAATCCCCATCTGGTGGCTACTCTTTATGCACAAATGTTTTTGCATCCATTGATCACTCTGGTTTGCACTTAGTAGTGCTGCTGTATGGAAAGTTTAGCCTCTGTGTAACCAGTTTGTGTAAACATAAAGAATGGTGATCATGTGATGTTTAGTGGTTAAAACATAAGTTTAATGGGAGTTTTTCTTTTCTGACAAAGTAAAATATACTAATTCTTTTTTATGTTTATTTAGTAACATTGAAAATTAATAAATAAAAAATCCAAATATAATTAGTAACTACATTCGGGTAATTTATACACACAAATACTCATGCACTAACATATATATATATATCAAATAAAATATCTGTTATAAATTTAATGATGATAATAAATATTACTAATAGCTGTTACAAAACAGTATTTTCACTTATCTGCATAATTATTTTTAGTTGTACAAATAACTGAAAGTACTTCTATTTTATAAGTTATTATTAATATTTATTATCACCATTGATACTTTGTTTTATTATTATTATTACAAACATATATATATATATATATGATTTAGCTAAGGTGAAAAATGCACCGAGATATAAATAAAATTTGAAAATGTGTGTGTGTAAGAGCAATTGTTACAACAAAGTATGATAACATGTAATTTTAATTTCTGGAAAATAAATATGAAATAATTTATGAAGATAATTCAATATAATGTAATTATAATTAAAAGACATAATTAACATCTTTATTTACATTAAAAGTACTTATCCATTCATTTTTAAAAAGTTCAGCAAATAAATTTCTCAGAATTTGTTTTTATATATATATATTTTTTTTCTAATGTTTTAATGAAAAAATTAAAAACTATCAGAATTACAAACTTGTTGAAAATACTTTTTAAAGATAAATGAATTTGCTACAACAAAATGTTCATAGCTATGCATAATACCTCACATTTCTCACTATGTTGCAAGAAAGAAAAAGAAGCATTGTACTAGCTTATCTGCATACTTGAAGTGCAGATTCTATAATCCAGTTAAGTAATTGTAATTTTGTTTCACTTATTTAATTGAAAGCTATTATATCCAGGGCCAAGCAGTCAGTTGGCAGCTGAATAACTATATGTTCATTAAAGAAAAAAATAGCAAAGTTTAAATAAAACATCAAGAGTTTATTTACTCTGAATAATAACAATGACATTAGTAAGATCTTAGTAATTTGACTTGGTAATTGCCAGTTGAGAACAATGTCACTTAGATCTCTTTAAAATTCAAATCTCCTTAGAGATTTAATATCTATAAAGTCTCTTTAACTTAGCAGTTTATAAGTCTATAATTCTGTAAGCACCTTAATGCACACATACACATTAATTCAGAGATAATCCAATTAGACTCTTGACTAGACCTCCTCTTTATTAGTATCCAGAACAATTTCACTTTCACTAGTATATCTTTCCACTGGTTTACTTTTTTCTTCTTTAGCTTAATTCTTTTGCAGACATTTTTATCAGCTTGGCTAATTTGCATAAAGTAAACTTTTCTTTACATGCAAATTAGCATACTGCTATTTTCAGTAAGTTTTATTTCCTTTCTGCATAATTAATTAGCTGCTTTTTCTTGGGAGTATTTTAGCCAATTGATATTAACAGCTTGCGCTCACACTTTTATTTATTCTTTGTGTATATAGCAAAAGCAAAAAAAAATTAATAAAAGCTTTAGGCAAATATATACATAATGTTAAATTTGAATTTGTTATATAAAATTTGATACTTAATTTTATAAAATCATTAGTATTTTTTATTCAAATGGTTCATAAGTTAATAAAAATTAATCAGTCCATACTCTGTTATCTTAATTATACATAAGGTAAAATAATTATAAACCTCTATTAAGTATTTATTTATATAGCGCTATGTTGATAAATTGTAAATGTAAATTAGCAATCAGGCTAATACACATGCGCTTTATAGATAACTATACATAAATAATTTCGCAAGCGTCATTCATCCAAACATATTAAAGTAATTTAAAGTGACTGTTTAATATTGTCGCACTCTCATATCCAAACACTTAAGATTTTCCCATACTTAAACGTTTGGGTCGAAAAGTTAGATGGATTCATTCTACCTTTCCTAAAGACTTTATCTTGTGCTTGAGAATGTTAGTATTATTTACGTACAGTTATCTGTAAACCTCTATTGCAATATATTAGAGCATTTCTTCTTAAAATAATCATATATGCATACTGATAATGTTTTTAAAAAGCAAAAAATATTTAAAATATCATATCATTTATAGCATTTCAAATAATAGATGCCTGTAATTAATAAGTCCATAATTAAAATTAAATTTAATAATGATTCGACTTTGAATAGTATGATAATTTGCTACTAATAAATAAAAAATACTTATATTCATATATTCCAAGTTTAATTTGAATCTTGCACAGCTTAATACAGTGGAAAATGCAATTTCTAAAGGTCAAAGTTCATACAATGCTTGAACTCTGCATAATAACAATGTACTTGATTTTGCTCTGCATAATTTAGCGCAAAGAATTGAAAATCAAGGTCAATGGATCATGGTGCCTATTCTGTCACTTCTGATGCTCAAAGTTCTTATAAATTTGCAAGCAATAACTATTTGATGATGATGATTATTAGTATTATCTTATATTCTACTTTAATAATATTTCCTAAACCCCAACTTGTAGACATATACTCTGAAATATCAACTCTAGATATATGCTCTGAAATAAATATAAAGATGCTGAAGCAATCAAAGAAGTAGAAAATTTGTCTTTTATGAGTTGTTGCTGCTTCTTAATTTGCAAGATATGAAGATAATTTGCGATAATCAAAGATGTCTGTAGTATGGGTTAATCCAAAATATTTAATTAATAAAAAAAAAAACTGGACCACAGACGTTAATGACGCTCTTATTCACCTATTGCAGATGCCAGACCCAATACCCAATTTAAGATCATGAAAATGTTACACTGATATATTTGTAAGCTGACAGCAATTAAAATTATAAACTGGGGTCTCTAGTGAACAAGAATATGGGGGGTAATTTAATCAATCTCAATTGTTTAATGCTAAGATTATTTTATCAAAAATTTTTATATCAATTCTACATGATTAAATTTTTACAATTTGAATTAAAATTTAAACATTTTTCTCCTCTCAAAAATATTTAAATAATTAAATTTTTTTAAAGTGAATAATGAAACATAGCTATTTGTAAACGTGCAGTAATTAAAAATACTGCACAAGGGCCCCTAATTATTATTAATTGAATTTGTAATGAATGTTTTTGTCTCTTTTGTTTAAAACTAAATTGAATTATCGTTCACATAGTTAGTATGAAGAATTTAGAATAATTGCAATACTTTTGCGACTTTTATGTATCCCATGTATTTTAAACATAAATGTTTCAAAAATCAAAAAACCACGTATAACGTACATATCAATATATTACCCAGGTTCATCCATCTATGATTTATTGTACTAATATAAACTGACATTCTGGCTGGATCACACCAGCCATCAACTTGTTAATTATACAGACACTGTAAGGGATTGACGTATAACACGATTGAAAATTCTATCAATAGAAAATATGTATAAAAAAATAAAATAATAAAATTCAAAAATTATTCAGATTAATGTGTTTTTAAAAAAAGTTTCCAAATAGAAGAGAAGTTTACATGTATCAAGATGTTTGCTGATACAATTCAATAAATTTCACAGTATAATTAGAGTTAAGTATTTACTAAGATTTTCCCTGTGAGATTGGAGTGTAGATGATATAATTTCAAGATTTTTGTTAATACTTTTTAACACATTTTGTTAATTTTAGTAAATATAGTTTTTCATTTTCATTTGAATCTTTTGATAAGATTAATAGATTAAAAAAATAAGATAAAAGAATATGGTACTTTTGATGTTGAAATTATGTTGTAATATATGCATTTATAAAACAGTTTTGATATGCTAATTGTATTATTATCAGCATTAAGTATTTTAAAATATTTGCTTTTGCTATTGGAAGATTCTATGTGTATTCTATTTATTAAGTTTTATAAAATTAAAGAAAGTCGGATAACAGTATATTATTTCTTAAACCACTAAACATCACATGATAACTATTCTTTATAATCACTGGATGCAAAAAGATTTGTGCATAAAATCCTACAATATCCCCAGATGAGCTTCTAGCTTGTGGATGAATAGGCACTAGATAGGGATTTTATGCACAAACCTATTTGCATCCATTGATTACTCTGACTTGCACTAGTGGTGCTTCTATATGAAGAGTTTAGCCTGTGCAAACAGGTTGTGTAAGCATAAAGAATGATGACCATGTGATGTTTAGTGGTTTAATACCAATCCTGTCCAATAGGATTATGGTGACTGCCATTATTAAAGAATTAAAGTCACCAAAAAGTATGGATGCTAAACTGACTTCAGATCTAAACAACTGTATAAGTGTAAATTAAAAACATTATTGGGTTTTCATTTTAAATTCAAAGTTTTATAGTTAGCTAATAAGGAAAAAGGTGGCTGTTATAAAATTGCATTAGATTCTAAGATCTTAGTGCAGTGCTCTCAGATCCAAGACTCCTCATTAATGAATGCCACAAGCTACAAAATAGTCTGGGGATATTGGATGAATAGAAACTAGATACAGATTTTATGCACAAACCTTCTTACATCAATTGATTACTCTGGCTTGCACTGAGTGGCACTACTGTATGGAAAGTTTAGCCTCTGTGTATATTATTTATTCTTTTTAATTTCTTTGGTTTATATTAATTTTATAAAATAAACATATACTCATAATAAATATGACTATTTAAAAAATGTTGTTAGAAATGTGGAAGATTGTTTATTTATAGGAGATATGGATAAGTCTAAAAAGTTATGCAATAAAAAGAAAAAAAAATTGTTTCTTCAACCACAATTGGATTTTTAGATTTAACTTGAAATAAAAGCATGGGGAGGTTCCAGAAATTAATTAAGTCAATCCCACTTTTTTATAACAAGGGAATGACTTGATTAATTTCTGAATACCCTATGATTTTAATCAAAAATCCCAATTGTGGTTGAAGAAACTTTTTTTTTTTTCTTTTTAGTGCACAGTAAATAAAAGTATTTAATATAAAAAAATATTTCTATTATTTTTAACTTTTTAATGTTGGCACAGTAAATAAAAATATAAAACTATATTGTATTTTAAATTGGCTGGATATTTATAGTTGATATGTACATTACTAGATATCTCTTCTATAACTTAAAATGTATATCCCTTATGTGTATATTATATTTAGTATGTGTACATAATAATATAGGTGTATATAAGTGACTAAAAATATGAAATAATCTTAAAAGAACTACAAAGTTAAATCAAATAGATCAAAAATACATTACCCATAAGGAATTGCATATTCATGATAAAAAAATAATGGTCATGAAATTATGTTTTAGTGAAAATAAAAAAAATCAGACTCTCTTCTGAGTGAAACATTTTAACTTTGAAGTTAATAATAATAAATTTGTAAAAAATCTTTCGATATTAAAATTGACTGAAATATTGGTATCAAATGTAGAAAATTATAATCATATAAGGGCTGTTTTTGTTTTTTTTACACTTAAGAATGTTCACTTAAAAGGAACACATTGGTAATCAGTTCTGATTTATTAATGATCTAGTATTTTTAATTTTGAGTATATTTAACTTGTTTCACCACACACATACAATAAATAATGTTTATGGATTTTTATCAAAAAACCATTACCACGAGACCAACTTACTTATGTGTATAGTTTTTCATTTAATTTATATATATAATTTTAAAATCCAAAGAAAATCTCACAGTGCCGTCTTTATTAAATTTAGTTAAGAAATAGGTATTATGTCATCATCCAATTTACTGCCTTTAACAAATAAAAATAATACCATTTGTTAACTGCCTTTACTAGTCTTATAAGGATGGCAAATATATTCACTAACAGACGTCAGTGTGGACTGAATCTATTTTGACTTCAAGCAATATTTACAAGACAGAATCTCAAAATAATTGTTTAAATATCCCAATTCATCATAAGTAAATAGTAATAGTATTAACTAATATTTTAACGTGTAATTCCCGGAAGAGATGAAAATCTCATGATGACATCGATATTAAATTTAATCATCTCACAATACATCGCCATCCAATAATAAGAGCAGAATAGGCAACCAAAAGTATTCATTTCATCTGCTAAAGCGATTGAAGATTTTTATCTAACTCCTAAAATTACTACACATTAAAATATTGATTATTAATAATACTATTAATTATGATGGATTGAAAATCCAAGAAGATATTAAAATGAATACTTTGATATTCTAGTTGTGAATATTGTTTAGGCCAATTATTGATGCAGATAATAGTAATATCTCCATAACGGAATGATGAATCTTGTGGACATCCTTGTTCATATTTGCCATCTTAGAAAACAAAAAGAAAGGCTGTCAGAAATGGTATTATTTTTCACCAGGTAAATGCCTCAACATAAACATATAAGTGAACTAATAATTTTTATTAGTCATTCATTAGACTAGAATTATCCAAAAATAAATAATATTTATGTGGTGTAATTTTCTCTACACCACCCTCACACAAGGTAGAGACTGATTTCTATCTACTTTTAACACCTTGTGGAGGGATGTAACCATAAACGTATGATCAAAGACATGTAAAAAAGATCTATGATCCCAAAGATGCACATTTTGTGCTGGACCAGCATTCATCAGTTAGCCCAGACTATAAACTCTTATACACAGCTTTATCAATATTCAGTATATATACTGCAAATTACTACAGTTCAAATATGCTGCCCTCACAACTTTTACACAAACCACTTAATGAAAGTAATTTTAGTAATCGTTCATTAGATTAGAATCTCTAGTCTAATGAATGACCAAAAAAAATTATTAATATACTTTCATTATGTGATTAATATCAAAGTTATGAGAACAGCACGTTTGACAGTTGTCAATTAAACTGTAGTAATTTATCTATATATATATACAGAACTTTGATAAAGATATGTATAAGAGATTGACCTCTGGGACAACTGATGAGTGCTGGTTCAGCACAAAATGTTCATCTTGGGGATCGTAGATCTTTTTCACATCTTTCATCTTATGCTTACGATTACATCCCTCCGCAAGATGTTAAAAGTGGATAAAAACCAATCCCTACTTTGCATGAAAATGGTGTGCAGAAAATTATATTACAAAAATATTATTCATTATATAAGTAAGCTGTACTTTCCTTTTCAATAAAAGTAAGAATAAATTTAGTTAAAACATAAAGCTATTAGATAAAAGAATTGATATTAATTATTACGTAATACTTTAGATGTTAAAAAATTAGGTGACGCAAGTAAACAATTATAAATTAAATGAAAAGTACTAATAAAAAATAAGTTTTTCCTAAAAACAAACAAAAAAAAAAGTTTTCTTTAAGTAAGATAAAGCCTATCCGCTGTTTTGAGGTTTAATACTAAAAAATAGTTTTAAGATTAATAAAAATAATGCTTCAGTGATTTTCAAAGTAAATCTAATTATTTTAAAAAGTATCTTAAAAAATGATTTTTTTTTTTTAAAAAAAGAAGACATTATAAAGTTTATATGTCAATCAAAAGGTATTTTTAAAATGAATGCATGCAGATATAACAGATTAAAATTAACTTAAAAAAAAAAATCTTGTATCTTCTTTTTGTTGTTGTTAATGTTCACATTACAACACAGGAGCATGCATGCTTACGCATGTATAGAAAAAGCAAATCGTAGGTAATATGTAAAAATAAAAAAATCAACATATGCACAGTAATGAATCAGTAGATATCAGTAATAACATTAGTTTACAACTTCACAATTATAGGTGAAATAAACTAAAAACAATATACAGACAAAATATTCAACAGTTCAACTAAACAAATTTCCAAGGATCCGCTGGGCTTCATACTATCACCTACTCCAATATAGGACTGCTAAAATACAGTACTCATCTTGTTCTATTAAAAAATTCTTGAATGTTTTCAATAAATTGTTTTATTTTTTAAACAGTGCTTTTATGTCAGGCATCACAAGAGTATAAAGTAACCTGGCATTGCGAAGAACAGCAGACAATATGAAATTTGAAGAATGTGACAAACCCTAGGAAATTAAGGTCGTTAAGGCTGAACAAATTAATAGAAGTTTAGGACTACATAAAAGAGAAAGTGACCGCCCTACAAGTGGTATGCTATGCAAACCAAGAAGTAAGCATATATATATATAAAGACATTTATAACAGAACTGGGAATGCTTAAATGGTGAAATAGACTTGTACAGTTGGACAATCCAAGGACAATATTCCCACTGCAACTGAAGTGGTTGCCTTGTTTCTTTCAAGCTATGCATCCCAAATATTCATGATTCATGAATAGAAGTGTTCTGAAAGTTTAACATTGCAGTTGATATAACAAATTTTTTTAAATAACTAATGGAGAAATGGACATGTATAATTGGACAATTTTGTAAGCAATAATTTAAGCATAAGAAGTTGGGTTTATGTGTGTGAGTCTGGAAGGGCAGGTGAATTTTGTGTCACTGCACATCTGGAACCATAAAAACCCCGCTCACCTATCCATACGTTTATACTTGAATGTTTAAAAATCATATGCACGGAATCAATTGTATGGGTGCGGATGCGCTTGACACGCACCGACACTCCCTAAATTTGTTTGTAACAATTCGTGTTGATTGCAATGTAATATCCAAACTTATGCCTCTTGAATTGTCTTGAGGCACAAATAAAGGCATTTGAAAGTAAAATTATGAATGTATTCAGTACATTTATTTACATAAGAAGATAAAGCAACATAGTATAGCATAAAATAGTTGGCAATATGATGTTTGAAGTATACAATAAAACTTGGTTGAATAAAATTACGAATATAGTGAGTGTAATTAACAATATCAAGCTTGAAACGTGATAATATTTGATTGTTTAAAATCATAAAGAATGTATCCATTTATGCAAGATTTAAATAAGGCAAAAATATATAGCCTGGAATATTTGCCAATGTGTAGTTCAAAACGTGATAAACTTGGTTAGTTACAACATGACAGTATTGGCTGTATCAGGTTTCTCAATTATCATCATCATCATTATTATTATTCTGTAAATAATCAAGCACAACTTGATGTAATTTATTTAGATTTAAGTAGAGCTTTTGATAGAGTTATTCATTCTAAACTTTTAAATAAAATGTCTGATATGGGCTTCTCATTGCATTTATTAAATTGGTTTATATCATTTTTGCAAAACAGACCTGCTTTTATTAAATATAATAATAATGTTTCACATAATTATATTAATGAATTAGATGTTCCACAAGTTAGTATACTGACAACATTATTATTTGCAATATATATAAATAATTTCGACAGATATATAGTAATGGATACTGATGATTGTAAAATATTTAAATTAATTACTTGTTATAAGGATCATTTAGAGCTTCAATCTTATATAGATAGCTTTTATAAATGGTGTTTAAATAATAACATGCACATAAATATAGAGAAATGTTGTGCTATTACATATACAAGAAAAGATCAATGCTATGTGGACTCATATTATATAAATAATGAAACTATTGAATATAAAAAGTATTATAAAGATCTTGGAATATGGTTTAATCAAAATGGATCTTTTATGACTCATGTGAATAATATTTTATGTAAAACCAATAAAATAATGGGTCTTATTTTTCATAATGGACATTAATATTTTTGTTTAAATACATTTGTTTAAAACACTTGTCCTTCCTATGATGGAATATGGTTCAATAATACGGAACTCAGATAAGTTATCTCATATAGAGAAATTACAATCAATATATAGTAAATTCATTAATATAATTAATGCAAAAGATGTTTGTATAAATTTGTTTCATAGAAGAGTGATTTGTGATGCTAAATTTTTTTATTTAATCATTCATGGAAAAGTTTTCTTACATAATTGTATTTCAAAAATATTAATAAGAATTCCGCATGTATATACAAGAAATAAGAATTTATTTAGTATTGATAAATATGTGTGAAACTTTATATTTAGCAGCATTATACAGATTACCAAATTTTGATATAATGTATTTGATTAAATGGTCTTATTAACTGTTGAAATATTAATAAATTAATTGAATTGAATTATTATTAATATTATTATTATCATCATCATCATCATCATCATCATCAAAGAGATCTAGGAATAGTAGTTTCCAATAATGGGTTATTTCATAATCACATTAATTTTATGGTGAATAAATCTCTTAAATTATAGGAACTTTTTACAGATATGGAAAAGCATTTAATAAATGTACAAAAATTAAACTTTTTATATCCTTAGTAATTGCCATCTTGGAGTATGGCTCAATTATATGGAATCCTCATAACAAGACAGATGTCATAAAAATTCAGTATGTTTTTTACAAATTTTTAAAATTAAATTTCTTCATAAATTTATTTCCCAGAATATTTCTGTATCTAACTTGCTTTCTAGATTAAGTATCAAAAAAGAGAATTATAACAATCGTGCTCACAATATTTTTGAACTTAAAATTTGTTAGTCTGATCTATTTAAATTTTCCCCTTTACTTCGTTTACCCAGAAGTTATAATAAGGGATTTTGCTAATAAAGATATTTTTAATTTAGATTTTAAACAATTTACTAGTATCATCTTAAAAAAATATTATGCTTAATTTCATTTGGTATATTACCCCTTTATTTATTTGTTCATTTTAAACAGGCAAAAACTCTCCATATAGTAGTTGCCACTTTGTGCTAACCAGAGTAATCAATGGATGCCAGAAGGCTTGTGCATAAAATCCCTATCTAGTGCCTACTCATCCAATATCCCCAGCCTAATTTCTGGCTTGTGGCCTTCATCAGTGAGGAGCCTTGGATCTGAGACCACTGTACCTAGATCTTAGGATCTAATGCAACCCTCCAGCAGCCACCTTTTATCTCTACTTTACTACAAAACTATGAGAATGAAATTGAAAACACAATATTTTCAATTTAAGCTCAATAAGCTTATATAGGCATATGGGCCTGAACTCAATTCAGCACCCCTACATTTTGGTGACTTTGGCTCTTTAACAAACATAGCCACCATTATCCTATTAGGCACAATTGGTGTTAAACCACTAAACATCACATGATCACCATATCATGCTAGCACATAACTGTTAGTAAACAGGCAAAAACTCTCCATATAGTAGTGCCACCTTGTGCTAACCAGAGTGCTAGCATGAGATGGTGATCATGTGATGTTTAGTGGATTAACACCAATCCTGCCTAATAGGATAATGGTGGTTATGGATGTTAAAAGAACCAAAGTCACCAAAATGTATGGGTGCTGAATTGAGTTCAGACCCATATGACTATATAAGCTGTTGAGCTTAGATTGAAAATATTATTGTGTTTTCAATTTCATTCTCATAGTTTGTACTAAAGTAGAGATAAAAGGTGGCTGCTGGAGGGTTGCATTAGATCCTAAGATCTAGGTGCAGTGCTCTCAGATCCAAGGCTCCTCATTGATGAAGGCCACAAGCCAGAAACTAGTCTGGGGATATTGGATGACTAGGTGCTAGATAGGGATTTTATGCACAAGTCTTCTGGCATCCATTGATTACTCTGGTTAGAACAAGGTGGCACTACTATATGGAGAGTTTTGCCTGTTTACTAACAGTTATGTGGTAGCATGAAATGGTGATCATGTGATGTTTAGTGGTTTTGTTCATTTTACTGTTTTTATATTTTAATATTATTTTATTTATTTGTTGGTGTTTTTGTTTTTTTAATGCTTATTTAAATTTGTATATAATAATTAACTTTCTGTGCAATTTATAATTGGCTAAATGCTGTTGATATATACATTAAATAAAGAAAGAATTGAATTATTATTATCATCATCATCATTATTATTATTATTATTATTATTATTATTATTATTATTATTATTATTATTATTATTATTATTATTATTTTTATGTTATTTATTCACATGTATTATTTTATTGCTGTTTATTGTTTTATCGTAAGATTATGTCAATTGCTTTATATAAAATGTGTATGATATTTGTAAAACCTATGAAAAGCATTTGTTTTGCTCATTAGGTTTCTTTCTTTGATGTAATCAAAATAAAAAATAAATAAAAATTATTATTATTATTATTAAATGTTTGAGAGTCAATGCTGATGACATCGTACAGGATGATATAGGATTAAATTGTAATGATGATGTTGAAAAAGCAGTAGTAGTAGTAAAATGAAGCACACCCAGCCCTTAGTTTACAGCCAGTCTCTTGGGGATTTAAAAAACACACTACCAAAAAGTGTTTCGCTTAGAATAGTCAATCACATTAAAGAAGTATACAGATTAACATATACAAAAATCCCTTATAACACCATACAGTCAACTCACTAAACATACAACATGCTTTTTTCATTAGTAGCAGTCAATGTCAGAGGACTAAACTCTTTCCAAAAAATCTTTGCAATACCTGATTGGATCGCAATACACAACCTCATCTCCTTCTTTGCACTGAACTCAAGTTATCACTCAATTCAATAATCAAACCAGAACACTATTTCCAGAAACATGGATTTATTAAATTTTCCAACTCCAACACCTCATCCACAGGAGTTGGAATTCTCAATCATTGCTCTTCTCCTTTCCAAGAAATCAACATCCTATACTGGATTTGCATATGTGCATTGCAACTCTCTATAGTCAAGCTTACACAACCAACATTATTCTAGTATATTTATACAACCAACCAAGTTTAATTTATCAACTAATCACCAATATAAACATAATACTTGCCACCAACCCCTCTCCCACAGTCTTGATTGGTGACTTCAATATACCATACTCTAAATTCCCACTCAAATATCTTCCCTCATAAATAAAAAACTCATGAGTGGTCAAGACTCCATCTCATATTATACTAGAAAACCTTCTTCATTAATTGAGCTCATATTCTACTCACCTGAACTTCATTTCTTAATAGAGCCATCTTTATCCCCAGTCATATTCTCAAACCATATGGCATTTACAGTCACTATTAAATTTAATATGCTAGTACTTGAACCTCCTTCACTAACTAATATCACTAGACTACTTCTAAAATCCAGCGCACCTGAAGCCATACTGTCCGAGATTTACATATATTTTAATAAATTAAAATCCTCACACTACAACCAGAAGAAGCATGGTTTAGTTTCATCAACATAATTGCATCCACAATTAAACACTACACAAACAAAAACCCTACCCCTACACAAATGATGAAAAAAATTAAGAGTTACTGCACCAAAAAATCAAAAGCACACCAGCCACTACATCCTCAATACCCTCAATACTACTGCTCAAACAAGAATACAAGCAAACACAACTAGTTTTGACTGATTATATAGCTACCAAAAAAAGCAAAGATTTTTCTAAAAAACACTCATAACTGGTTCAGAGACTACAGACACTGGGCTCTGGGATATACAAACAAAAAACTTGCACCTACATCAATTCTGCATAACTCACAAATGATAACTGGAGAAGGAATGATTGCACAATTGCTTGACTATTTTAAGAATAAACTCCAATCATATCCACACTCTAACACTGCAAAACTCAAACTTAACAATATAGCAGTCAGTCACAATATAACAAATAAAAAAATAAGAAACAGAATTAAAAAATATCCGAACAGTGCACATCCTGGAATACATGCAATCCCCAAATTCATTCTAGAACACCTCAATTACTTCACTGTACCCATAATCCAAAACATGCTTAGCCATCTAACAACTCAAAAACATGTCATTCCACATCTATACCCGATCTCTCTTGCATAATTCTCAAGAAACCTATTCATTCTACACCCTTAAGCAACATTAGACCAATATCCATATCTCCATTGATTATCAAAATAATAAAAGATAAAATACAACCTCTCATCCTTCCAAAACTTCCAAGTTTCAATTTGCAGAAAAAAGGCAGCTCTATCCCTGAAGTGCTCTTCCTATTCAGGGCCATAATAGATCAAATCAGGGGAGAAAAACAAGCAGCACCGATAGCAGTCCAACTAGATATTGAGATGGTTCAATTCCAATAGACAAGCTATTAAAAGTAACTGAATACAACATTCCTTCATCACTTAGATGCATTCTGTCTAATCTACTATATAACAGATCCATCCATACCACATTGAATGGTAAATCATCCCTCAGTTTCATTCCACACAGCTCCATACCACAGGGATTCCCACTCATCTCACTACTATTTATTTCATACATTAACCCTTTGCTAAAGGAAATTGAAAACAAATTGCCAGCAATAGTTCTATTTCAAATTAAACTCCCTTTAAACCACTTATTCTTTATGGATGACATAGTGGTCTTCGTCCCTTTCAAAAAATATATACCCATGCTAGTAGATATCCTGAATAAAATATACACTCAAATTACTCACTCAAGTTCAATACTAGCAAAATGGTAATTTGAAACATCCTTACTGGTAAGTCTAATCTTTCACTAACTAAATCCCTCCTGCACCCTTTTCTGGGAATCCATTTTCATCTTGCAGTCAATGCCAGAAAGCTAGCCATTCAAATCCAACTAATGAAATCAATAACTAAAATAATTAATTCATTCATGAGGGTTTATCTGTCAATACATAGTAAGATTACACTCATCAACATGTTAATATTACTAAAACTCAACTATTACATGCTGGTCATTGGTTTTTCCAAAGCGTTCATCAGAAAAATCAACTCATTATGCATCAAATGCCGTCTCAATAAGCATTAATAGCATACAAAAACGTACACAATACAATGGCTTGTCATTGCATTTCAATCACTACTTTCTATTATCAAAAATCACATAATATGTTAATAAATATCACTACCAATTTCCCTAATTTTCAAATTATACTTAGATATGGTTATCAAAACTTATATTTCAATATTATTATAACATTATTGCTTCCCAAATAAAAAATTATTTTATAACAAATTAAATAATTTTTTTATGATTATTGTTAGTTATTGAGTTATTATTTATGATTCAAAGTGTATTTTAAAATTCATTATTATAGGAATACGAGGTTGTTTTCTCTTAGCATGTTGAAACCGCTCGGCGCGTATTTTTTATGTAAACAAACAGAATTATAATGTTACCAGGCCATTGTTCTCCCCCCCCCCCCAATTTTAAAGTACTTTTTTTGATTTACAATAAAATCATAAATAATGAAATTTATCTAAAAGAAATAAAAAATACATTGGATAAACCTTTTCTTTTTTATTATTTTTCTAAAATGAATTTTGTAATTTTAACAAGAATAAAAACAAATCAAAACAATATCGTCGCGGTGACACAAATCAAATTTTAACATGAAGAAAAATAAATAATTTCTCCAAAACAAAAACATCATGGCCACACAAATAAAATTGTTAATTTTAACAAGAATAAAAAGAAATAATTTCCCACCAAAACAACATTGTGGCCATACAAATATAATTTGTAATTTTAACAGGAATAAAAAGAAAGAAATTATTCAAAACAACATCATGGGCAAAAGTAAAACTGGTATTTTCGATTTTTCTTGTGATTTATCTCACGCAAAACGTGAATTTTAGCATGATTTCATAAAAATCACGCTTACACCTCCCCTTTGATGATTGATTAGTGTCACCCTTGCCTAGAGAAGTGGGCAAAGTTTCCACAATTTTTATTACCTCATACTACATCATTGGATTTGGAAAATAATGACTTGGACATGTGAATTTGAAAACTTTTGACAATCTCAATTACAGACACCCTCACAAAATATCGTAGCGAAATTTAAAATGGGATTGTTCATATAACCTGCATAACACAAAGTTTACTGTAAGCGGCAACGGCCGCTGCGGCAGATAATAAACATCCGACTTCTGTTGTAAATACATCTACTGTTAAATGTTAAGAATGGGATTGTTTGTGTAAACTGTGGCAGAATAATACATCCTATTTCTGTGCTGTAGCATACAAATAGATACTGCTGTAACACAAAGTTCACCGTAAATGACAGTGTCCTTCTGCAGCAGAATTAACGTCCTATTCCTGTGCTGTAGCATAGAAATAGGCACCGCAGACAAGTAAACAGACTATTTCTATCCTTAACCATTGGAATAGAACGTTATATAGCGGCACGGCCACTTAAACGGCATATTTCTGTGCATTTGCATAGAAATTATGCCCTCAAGCAGTTTCAACATGCTAAGAGAAAACAACCGAATCTTATCATGGCTCAATGGAATTAGATGTGTGCTTTAAGCATTTTTAATTTTAAAACATAATTATGTACAACCGAAACACTAGTCTCATGATTAGTTAAATTTCATTACAACAAGAGTTTATTATTATCATATTTTATTAATTATTATTATTATTTTATATATCTGATTGATCTTGGCTTCTTTGTAATATTTATTAATGATAGCATAGTATACAACTTAATTCTTATTCTTATCATTCTGATATTTAATTGCTAAGTATCGTTTGCTTCCCAGCATCAGCAGCATTCTTTTGTTCACCCATCATCGTCAAGTGTAGGTTACATTGGTAATTTATTGTTTTATGGCCTTTTATCAATAAATATAATATCAGTTTTCATCACCTCCAGCTTTAAATAAATTATTTAATAACTCATTAGAGTGTTCTAATAGCTCGAAATAAGGTGTTCTGATAAATGTTACAAGAGAAAGCATTTAAAAGTCTCTACCTAGAATTATCCCTAACCCCAAACTACCGACTTGAATGCTCTAGCCCATCACTAAGGATGGTCAGTAGTTTGAAACTGGTTTGGGGATAGGGATAATTCTAGACAGAGATTTTTAAATGCTTTTTCTTTCAGTATTTATCAGAAAAGCATCTTTAGGGCTATTGGCAAACTCATTTATTACATTTGTAATACAAGTTTATTAAATTAAGTCACATGTTCTCTGACTTGGATTTTTTTTACTACTGTAAAGTAATACCACATTAGGTAGCAAAGCTAATGTATTATCATAATACTTATGCCTGACATGCTTTGATGGAGAAGTTAAGTGGAAAACTGGAGATCAAGGTCCATAAATTGTGCCCAACTCTATCACTTTAAGTATTCCAAAGAATTCCTGAGCACTAAACCAATTAATTACCTTTAGCATTAATCAATCTTATTAAGTATTAGTATTCTGTGATACAAGTCATTCCCATAAATGGCAAAACAAAGAAATCTTAAATATATTATTATACTTTTGATAAAATAACATCTAAAGTGATTTTGGTGTTTAGTCTCAATAATATTCAAATGGATAGTATGATAATGAAGATAGGGAAGATGAAAGTAGAGAAAGAGAAAATAGTAATAAAAAATAAATTATTATTAATAAATAAATAATACAAACATGAATTATTTAATTGTATTTTGCTATTAATATAATTACCATTAAGCAAGGATAAAAAAAAAAAAGATGGGTGCATGGACTGGTGGATAGATAGACATCTGTACAGATGAATGAATAAAATGATGGAGGCTTACAAAGGTTCAGGCAGAGATAGGCAAATACAAATAAACAGATGGATTGATATATATGGATGGGTGGGTGTGTAGGTAGGCAGGAAGGCAGGTAGATGGATGGACGGGCGAGCGGGCGGACGGACGGACGGATGGACGGACGGACGGACGGACGGACAGACAGACAGACAGACAGACAGACAGACAGACAGACAGACAGACAGACAGACAGACAGACAGACAGACAGACAGACAGATAGATAGATAGATAGATAGATAGATAGATAGATAGATAGATAGATAGATAGATAGATAGACAGACAGACAGATAGATAGATAGATAGATAGATAGATAGATAGATAGATAGATAGATAGATAGATAGATAGATAGATAGATAGATAGATATTACAAAATTGCATTTATTTTGAAACAAAAAATGTATAATTCAAAAATCTTATAGAGAATCAATTGGATTATTAGTTATTCAAAGAGTTTCTTTTTTCTTTAAAACATAAGTTAATGCCTTGATAAAATCATGACTAGCATAATTTCTCACAGAATAGTCCTCTCTAAGTATAAAACTAAAATTTTCTTCTTATTGAATAATTCAACTTGCTTAGTTTCCTTAAAAAAAGAAAAGAAAAAGCTTGCAATATAAAACTAACACCCTACCTTAACAAGTCAACTATCAATAGAAATTCTTTAGCAGATAGACTTACTTTGAAAACTCAAAAAACTAAAGATTGCTAGAAAAAAAAGTGAAAAACATTTTTACCAAAGTAACGGAAATAAATTTTTGAATAAGAAGATATAGCAAAATTTGATGGATTCATGTAGAAAAATAATCAAGGGAATTCATAGCATGTTACCCTTGGAGCTACATTTTATAACGAATGAAATATGATAGGAACAATAATAATATATATATATACCTGCAATAGTAGAAGAAATCCTCTCTATATTACTCTTTTCTAGAGGCATATATGTATACTTGACCTCAAGTATTTATAGAGGCTTATCACCATACATATTAAGATTTTATCTTCATTTTGAAGGTGGTGCTGCTAAATGAAATGCTGGGGTGGAATATGCTTGTAGGTATGTATATATATAATCAATTAAATTATTTTTTAATGTTCCTAGATTGTATTCCATCATTAAAAATTATCAAACTAATCCTTCTCACTATATAGATACACTATATCTCAGAAAAGAGATTGATTCTTTCCCCAAGCTGCCTACAGTGCCATCTATAAATCAACCCATGCATTAAATAGTGACATCATTTAGAATTATTTACAAAAACATTTTTTTGAGTTGCTAGTTATAACATTACATGTGATAATGATATTTTTCATAGATTTGTTTTTAATATTTTCCCTGCCATTTAAAAACAATCTTGGGAGTCAACACTTCACTACCATATACAGTTTGAATTATTTCAAAATATTTCAGCAGTAGTTTTCCCTGATTTAAAACAAAAATTGATGTTGGCATATTAGAATACAAAGCACACTATCACATTTCATGTCATAACTCTTGATACATACATCATAGTGCTTTTAGAATTTTTGTGATTAATAGCAATTTTGACACTATGTAATATACCTTTGACTCAGACATGGGACTTTAGGTTACTTAGAGAAGCAATCAGTCACCTTTTCATTGGAACAAACTGCTATGTATATAATACATTATTAAGACCAATACTCCAAAACTGGCCTATTAAGTAAATGAAAACTTTTCAATCCAAACTACAAGATAAAACTTTTTAAGGAAAAGATCAGTCTGTCTTTTCGCTTAACTCAATTTATAGAAAGGCAAATCTTAAGCACTTCAGAAGTGGAACATGATGATTTTAAATCGGTCCTAATATTTTATGAAAATATTTAATTTACTTAATAGACCAGGGTTGGAGTATTAATCTCAATGTATTACATATAATATTAACTGCTAGAAAGTTTATATTTATATACATTTAGATCCAAGAACAAACTTCCGTTCTTTGTGTGAATTGAAACTAACCATCTGAATCTTTCCACTAAAAATAATAGCACGACATTTTCAATAGTGCCACAATTGTGTACTATTCTTTTTAGAGCTTGATTACAATCACAAATCTTTCTTATTGCATTACAGCATTTATATGATATAATATTAAATCATCTATGCACTTTATTACTTTTTCACAATGCTTTAAATGCCACCCTCTTTTTTGACAGTTTCCATTGCCTCCGCAATCTTCTCCAGAACTACAATACAATATAAATATATGAATAAAAATATAAATATACATTTTATATATATATACATCTTATAATGATCATTTATTTATTACCTTTTAAATATTATATATATATTACCCTTTTACATTCTATTTTTATAAATTTATTAAACGCACATTGATTACGTAAGTAATATTTACTGAGGCTATAACCTCGATAATATGCGTGTAAAAATGCGATAGTAGGGACCTCTACAGGTGTTTTAACCACAAGCTTAAAACCTTCTATAATCATGTATATTCTATTTTTATTTTATTTTTTATCTTACTCTTATTATTCTTTTAAATATTTAACTCTAACTTAATATCATTTATACTTTATATTATTATTATTTTTATTCATTCTATTAACAATCAATATTTATAATTTATTCATTCAATAAATTATAATTTACTTTAATCTATAATATTATTATTTTAAACATATTTTTACTGTAGTCTTATATATTTAAAGAGTGAGCTACTAAAAGTATAACTATAAATTTTAAAATTTGAATTTAGCAGTGGCGGTTTGAAGATATAAATGAAATGTGGATAAAAATGTTTAAAATAATAATATTATAAATTAAAGTAAATTATAGATTATTGAATGAATAAATGATAAACATTGATTGTTGACAAAAAGAATAATACTAATGTAAAGTATAAAAGATATTAAGTTAGAGTTAAATATTTAAAAGAGTAATAAGAGTGAAATAAAAAATAAAAATAGAATATATATGTTTATAAGAAGTTTTAATTGATAAATATAGAATGTAAAACGGTAAAATATATACTATATAATAATATTTAAAAGGTAATAAATAAATGATAATTATAAGACGCATGTATAAAATGTAAATTATATTTTCATGTATATTTTTATTTATATCTTTGTATTATGTTGTAGTTCTGAAGAAGATTGTTGGGGCAATCGAAACTGTCAAAAAAGAGGGTGGTAATTAAAGCAGTGTGAAACAGTAATAAAGTGCATAGATGATTTAATATTATTTTTTAATCACAGATATATATGGTTTTAAAAGTTCTAAGGTAAATAACAAACATAAATTTGAGTGACTATATACTTGTTCAAGCATAATATTTAATCTTTAAATATATTTACATAAATATAATTCGATGTTGAAAATGAATAATTTATTTTTTCCCATGTAGATACAAGTTAATATACTTTTATCTGCTTTGTATTATCAGAACACAATGTTTAATTCATTATAATTTGTTATTGATAACATATAATTGTATATGTTTATGTAATTAATGTTCATTATTATATTCAAACAGTAAATATCGAACAAAAAACCTAATGGCTCCGAATATATATTATATATGTACATTCAATAATATATTAGTCATAATTTCCAATTTAAAAATATTTTTCTTTCAACTCTTGCCACAATAGCTTCAATACTTAATTTATTTATAATCTCATAAATAATAAATACTATAATAAAAATATCTTTTATTTTTATTCTTTTGGCCATTTTTGCACTTCTGTTATCATTTGGTTCTTTGCGTTAGTCTTTGCAAGAACAGTCTTATATTAAATGGACATTATTGGACTTTGTGAAGTTATGAGGAAAGATGAAGAGATTACTGATTTAAAAAGTGGGCATGTATTCTATTACATGTACAAGTGGGTCATCACAGCATGCACTTTTCTCTTCATTTCTGTCTTTCAGTACTTTGTTTATAAGAATATTTAAAATAATTATAGAAATCTAAAATAACTAAATAATATTTATTCTGAATGAACATATTATGTTTAAAAAATTAAAAGAATTATAGAAATCTAAAATAACTCAATAATATTTATTCTGAATGAACATATTATGTTTATTAAAATTTAAAAAAAAATAGATAGAATATTTATTTTGATGCTACTTTCAAGTATCTGTTTTATGACATCAAACAAATGAAAAGAAGTAAATAAATATGAGTTTATATTGCATTTCTCAACAGAATTTACAAAGTTGAATATAAATTAAAATTGTTTCTAAATTTAAAATGGTGAAGTTTAACATTTAGAAATATTTTTAATTAAGTACATGAATCAATTAGAAACACAATAATTAATATGTTTATCTTTAATTAACTTTGAAAGTTGAAGTATGTAATAGATTAAACTAATAACATATTAACAAAGCAATGTTGATTGTCCGGGCAACTTATTAAATAAATAGAAATAGTAGTCAGTATTCAATCAGTCACTGTTATTTTTCTAGTTCAGGCATTCAGCCAATTAAGTAATTCATCATATTGAAGTTTCAAATTGGCAAGCTGCAGATAGAATTAGAAAGAGCAGACATAGTATGCCACCACCTGATGTAAGGTGAAACTAAATTGTCATCAAGCTAATTCATTCCTCCAGTTAAATAGAAATGTAAGTATTATTATAATTCATCTGTATTTGTAAATTATATTATCCATGAAGGTTGTGAATAAATATAACAACATGACCAATTAAGGCCTTTTTTTAGGATTACTACCTTTCTCCCAGTTATGTAATCTTGTAAGACGGTGAAAGAATACAAGCTTCAGTAAAAATCTGCTAAATCATACGTTTGGAAAATAATTGATCAATCCATAAAATAATGCCAGCCACAAAAAAAAAAAAAAAGAATGCCAAGATGACAAATCACTTTCAATTTTGCCTTTTTAAATGAGGGTCATCACTTTTTTATGAATTAAAACATCATCATTTTTAAAGACTGTTGCACATTTAATGACAATTTTTCCAATTTGCCTTCTAACTATTCTTCATGACATATTTATATTCTGGACTCTGTTTTTATGATCTAGACAGATTAATTCTACAGCAGATAGTATGCAGTCTTTAATAATCACTCTAGAATATGGTTTCAATTTTCTGCATTTTGTTTAAATAATGTAACTTGCTTTCACAAAGGTTTCTGACTTATTTATACTTTTTATAAAACAGGTCAGCTATTTGATGAAGCTCCTTTTCAAGTTTTCTATTTTAATATCCCTCCTCTCCCTCCCCTCCCCAACAATAATTTTGTTGTAATCAAAATGTTTTGCTAAATTGTGTCTTTTAATATTATGTTCTTTATTAACTGGCATACCAGTCACATTGTTTATTATTTCTTTTTATATAAAAATATATTGGCACATTTCTTTTGAAATGGGCAATTTTCTGTGTCGATTTTTCTTACCTCACTTGGTTAGCCATCACTATAAAAAAAAATTAAATGCAAAATATAATCATGAAATAAAATTCAATTTTTTTTTTCCTAGTATATGTTCATCTGTGAATCTATATATAAAAAAAATACCCCCTTCATCAAATATTAAATCCATAGTCAGATAGATCACACAATATAATTTGTTACAATACTGCAGCTCTAATAGAATAAATTAAAACTATTGTGAAGATCAGAGAGAGAAAAAAATTTAGTTGAGAAAATAAATATTTGATTTTATTTACATATTACTTCAATAATCATTAAACATCACATGATCATCATTTCTTATGCTTACCCAAGCTGTTTACACAGAGACTAAACTCTCCATACAGTAGCCTCACCAGTGCAAAACAGAGTAAACAATGAATGCAAGGTTTGTGCATAAAATATCTATTTCCTTCTCATCCAGGTAGTTTCTAGCTTGTGGCTTTCATCAGTCAAGACCTCTGATCTGAGAGCACTGCACCTAGATCTTAGGATCTAATCAATGGATGCAAAAAGGTTTGTGCATAAAATCCCCATCTAGTGCCTACTCATCCAATATCCCCAGACTAGTTTCTAGTCTGTGGCTTTCATCAGTGGGGATCCTTGGACCTGAGAACACTGCACTTACTCATCCAATATCCCCAAAATAGTTTCTAGCTTGTGGCTTTCATCAGTGAAAATCCTTGGTTCTGAAAGCACCGCACCAAGATTCTTTGGATCTGAGTGCACTGCACCTATTCATCCAATATCTCCAGACTAGTTTCTAGGGTGCAATGCTTTCAGATCCAAGGATCCTCACCGATAAAAGCCACAAGCTAGAAACTAGTCTGAAAATAATGGATGAGAACGTGCAATGCTCTCAGATCCAAGGATCCTCATTGATGAAAGCCACAAGCTAGAAACTAGTCTGGTGATATTGGATGAGTAGGTGCAGTGCTCTCAGATCCTAGGACCCATTCCAAGAAAGCAACAAGCTAGAAACCGATTCTAAGCATATTGAATGAGTTAACACCAGATGGTGATTTTATGCACACACCTTACATCCATTGATTACTCTGGCTGGCACCGAGGCACTACTGTTATAGAGACTTTAGGCTCTATGTATTACTTCAATAATTATACTATATGCATGTTTAAATAGAAGTTTTACACGAGGCCGTGAGCCAGAGTTGGCTTACAAGCTAAAGTTCCCCAACCTTTTTTCTAAACTATAAAAAAACAATATTCATATATCCCCAAATTAAAATGAATAGAACAAGCGAAACTCTCTATACAGTAGTGCCACTCAGTGCCAACCGCAGTAATCAAGGGATGCCAGAAGGCTTGTGCATAAAATCCTTATCTAGTGCCTACTCATCCAATAACCCAACACTAGTTTCTGGCTTGTGGCCTTCATCAGTGAGGAACTTTGTACCTGAGAGGCCTGCATCTAGATCTTGGGATCTAATGCAACCCACCAGTAGCCACCTTTTATCTCTACTTAATTACAAAACTATGAGAATAAAACTGAAAACACAATATTTTCAATCTAAGCTCAATAGCTTATATAGTCATATGGGTCTGAATCCAATTCAATACCCATACATTTTGGTGTCTTTGGCTCTTTAACAACCATAGTGACCACTATCCTATTAGGCAGGATTAGTGTTAAACCACTAAACATCACATGTTCACTATTTCTTATGCTATGACATTACTGTTATTAAAACAGGCAAAAGTTCTCCATACAGTAGTACCACTCAGTGCAAACCAGAGTAATCAATCCATGCCAGAAGGCTTGTGCATAAAATCCCTATCTAGTGCCTACTCATCCAATATCATGGAGAGTTTTGCCTGTTTTAATAACAGCAATGTGCTAGCATAAGAATAGTGATCATGTGATAATGAACAGAATAAACCTATCTATTATTAAGCTTTGGATTGTTATGAGCTTTCATTTTCAGACTCTACTGGAATTAAAAGCGAAAATTATATATTATCCGGATTTAAATACATCATAAATCATTTTAAATTACAATTATGCAATTAGGAAAGAGATGAAGCCTCATTTTTAATCATTTCTATATGTAACCTTAATTAAATAATGTAAATACAAATAACAAGTAATCATATTTTTAATGTGAATAAAATTCAAATTGGAAATAAAATTTCCATTTGAATTTTAAATATATATATAGCTATTTAGCAATTATATTTTTACCACTAGGAATCTCCCTGAAATAATATTATAAATTCATCACTTTGTTTGTGAGAATATTGGAATATATCTAAAGAGCTATCTCTATAATATATACGTACTTCTTTACAGATTCATTGTTAAATAATTGTAAATATAAGAATTTCCAGCACTTATAGCTTTTCACAGATATTCAAATAAAAATATAATTGAAAAAACATTCATTAGCATACAATTAGAACGCATGTGTGTATATTTAATACAGGCCAGTATCTATTTATGTTATAAATAAAAATTTGTTAAATCATCTGCACATTGACAGCATATAAAGTAGATAGATTTATTTTGAAAAGAAAAAGGTAGAAACCTGATATTTATTTCCAGGTTTGGGATGATGGTATTTTATTTTACTATTTAACTTCTAGTTATAAATTGGACTTTTCCATCATTATTCCAAGGCTGTAACTAATTGTAACTTCTACGAATCTAAATTTTAAATGATGAAAAAAATAAAATCACATATGGAAGTGAAGAATAGGTACTAGTGAAATTGACCACAAAACAATGATTCAAGATGAAAACACTGTTTTGTGGGTTTTTCCCCCATGGATATAGGTCTATATTGTAGTTTTTCACTGAACTTAATTTCTATCCAGTTCTGCACTGAATCCAAAATGTTTAAAAACCAACACTTCTGGATTTTCAAAGGCCAATCAACACTGTGATTAACTAAAACATATATTTATGGAGAGATAAAAATTAAGTTTGTTGCTTTGTCTGAAATTCATTATCTTGTGCTATCTATTGTGATGGTTTACTTGTTTTACATTTATTTGATGGCAAAAAACTAAAATAATTTTGATTTATTAGTTTTAAAAAAAATTCAAGATATCAGTGTCATACAAAAAAATCTAACACAAAAATCCAGCAAAGCTGATGACTGGTAATTTCTTGCTTCTCACACCTAAAAGGGTTTGCAAAATCTAGGTGGTTAATACATTTATGACTATTTTTAAAAAATATCTGTGAAATTTTTTTTTTTTAATTATAATTTTGTTCCAAAATATTTGCTTTTAGAAGAAAATCAAAAAAAAAAAAAAATTAACAAAAACAAGCAAATGGTTATTGGCTTAAAAAGAAATGTTGTCATAAAACAGAATTTCATTGTTTTATATAATATTAAAAATAATTCATTCAGGTTTTAAAAATAAAATAACTTTTATTATTATTGTGAATAATTGCAAAATAAAAATATTACTTTTAAAAATGATTTCATTTGTAAACTTATATTTCTAAAAAATAATTTATTTGTGTGAGTCTATTAAGAAATAAAAATTAATTTGTTAAAATAAAAAGTTAAAAATTAAATTATGAAAAAAATACAAAATTGCGAAACAATGAATAAAGCAATCCTGAAATAATTTTTTTCTCTCTTACGATAGATTTTAATACAAACTTGTCTTATAAAAAAAAAAAAATTTTATTAACAAAGACTCTCATTTAATTATATACATGACCTAGATGATCATTTATTTGTCACTTTCTAAAAATAATTTTATAACATATATTATTACTTTTATTCTTTAACAGATATCAATTTGTTTATTATATCTCTATATTATTAGCCATGACTAATTTCATTTGATGAAAATTTTTCAAAAAATAAAAGAATAGATTGATTATAAACAATATAAAAGAAAATGATACATGAGAATGTAAACAGGAGATCATAACAGATTTTTGCTGCATGTAGAAACAAAAATAAATACAGTTGAAACGACATGACTATAAACTCATTATTGGACTAATAATTTTTTTGAAGCTATATTATAAAATTTTGAAATGTGTGATAACATGTTTAGTACTGTAATGGGCACATACGTACGTTACATTATTTTTTATTAGTAAACATAAAAAAAAAAGTTCACCAATAAAAATTTCTTTTTTAAGAATTAAAAACTGAAGATTAAAAAAATCATCTTAAACTCGCATATATATAAAATCGCACAGATAAATAAATGATTAAAATAAAACTTTATTAAAGAAAGAGTAGTTTAAAACTAAATTTTCAGAAAAGATTTAGAGATAAAAATATATGTTTAAGTTTGAAAACAAATTAATTAATCTTTTGTAAAATGGAAATGATTATTTTAATTAGTAAACTAGCCTTTGGGCATTTAAAAGTATAAGCATCGGTCAGATAGGAAAACAATAGAAACTTTTAGCAAATGAAAGAAATCCATCGGAAAATCGGACCTCAACGAAAAGGTTTTCACCATCATGACGTAATGTTGAGTTAATCCACAAAATTATTATAAATGGAAAGGTTGGAAAATAAATTAATTAGTTATTATGATGTGACTAGATGTGTTAGTGTGGAGTTGAAGGAGAAGGGATTGAAAAGACGCACTCTTAAATCCCTTCAGTTTTGTAGTTGTAACAATCCGGAGAATAGAGCTTACCATCATCTGCACTACAGGGCGCCATCTAGGCATTTGAACCTAGAAAAATTTATAAAGTAGGCAGATACGTAAGTCAAAAAAAAAAATTTTTTTTTTTTAATTTTGATTCCGGTCGTTAGCCCAAGTCACTAGCTCAGGGAGTAGCAAAGATTTAATAATATCATATCTTATCTAATTATATTTCAACATTAAAAAATAAATAAAATAAGCTACTGCCAGGAATTAATATACAAAAATTTATTTACGCACATATATATATATATAAGATTTAACATTATTATTTTAATATGTTTACTTTAACATTTAACATTATTTTTACTTTTATTTTAGATTTTTAATTTACATTTTAAATTTTATACTATTATTAGTTCGCACAGATTTGTTTAAAAATGTTGAGTATAGATCGGTTACATAGATTCGATGGTCAAAAACATTTCAAAATAAACATAAATGATCAAAATACAAAATCATTGATACCGTCAATTGCAGAGGGAAATTTATAAGTAACACCATAGCATTCACCATAAGATGCTTGCATTAACACCAATAACTTAAAAGACATCCGAATAAATACATTTTAGATACTCACCGTAAGGTATCAGTATTTACCGAATGTCTATATATATTTTGATCGAATATGAAAACCAAAAACATAATCAACCGGTCACGAACCCATGCAAGCGTCTATACCCAACTTAAATTTAATGCATCTTTATTTAGAGTGTCGAGTATGAATAGACTACATAGATTTGCATTTGAAAAGAAAATATTCAATCCTTGTTTAACCTTAGGCCAAAGGTTCGCAGTCAAACCAAACTTCAATCCATCTGATATATCGATGTGTTCAATGTAATACGAATACGGCAGCACAATTAGGTTAAGAGAAGAAACTGCTTCTTGTCAGATAGGAATATTACATCTACCAGACAAGAAGAGCAATAAAAAAAAACTCCATCGAAAGGAACAGTGTTCTATGTCTTATAATCCCTTCCATAGGCAAACGGAAGTGTGCGGCGTATAATAGCGATTCTGCCCATAGCGAATTTCGTACTACATCTACTAATTACACCAATATATCCAATCCATTGACCTAATTCAACTACGAAACGAATAACCCAAGATTACCCTCCCCTAATATAACTTTACAAATCTATATAGCCATTCATGCCCGACTTAAGTTTAATATTTATATAACTAGTTTAATGAAAAACAGAAATCATAATAAAACTTAAAGAACAAATAAATAAATAAATGGAAATGATTTTATAAAAGAAATACATTAAATAAAATTATAACTAATTAATAAATAACGTTGGTCACATAGGATTCTATTTTCTTAATTATTTTAAATACGGAAAGTTTTTAATTTAATGTTCATTAATTATAAAGTTTTTACGGTTTAAAACAGTTCATCTTTATCTGTTGCTTGCCATTTGAACATGAATTCCCATGCCATCCTAAAAAGATTGTATGAGTTAGCCGTTGTTTTTTATTTATTTATCCGGAGGTCTTTTAGTTTAGTTGGTCCTTAATGTAGAAAAAAAACGATGTCATTTCTCTTTTTTTTAACCCATAAACTGCCTCTTATGAGGCTTCTCATCGACATCTGACGTCACTCTAACTCTGCTAGTTCTTATGCTAAAATATTCGTTTGACAGGTATTGATTAGGTTTTTAAAAGTTCTGTAAGATGGTGCCCTCTTCCGAATTATTTTACAAGTAAAAAATCAAAAAAACCGCATTTTAAACTAAACAAAGAAAGAACCTTGTCAGTGATTCGCTGTCAGCAGACGCTCAGCCGAAAAAGACATTCTGATTGGCTGGAAAGAACAAAGAAACCGCCTGATCAAAGAAAATAAAGAAAAACGCTGAGATTTTCATTTCGAATGCAATTTAAGTATTAAAAAAATATAATTTGAGAAATTAAACTAGTTTTTTAAAAAATATACCAAAAAAACAAAATTATTTTCGAAAAATATTGAAGATTTTAGTAAAAATATTTAAGATTGAGCAAAAAGAAATCTTTACTTTTCCAGAACGTAAAATTGAAAAAAAGCGTTTGCGTCAGCACTTTGTTTAGACATTCGCTTTATATTTGCTGAAATTGAATATATTTTATAATAAATAAATAGCAATTTATTTTTGAAAGAACTTTCGTTCTCTTTCATAACCTGAAAAATTAGTAATATACTTTTTATAAACGTATCTGAGTTGAATTTAATATTATAGGCGAATATGTTTTAATAATAGGCTTTGTCTTCAGTTTGTGAGTTGGCCAATTAAAAGATTTGATTTTTACCTCATACAACCAATAATATAATTAGTGGTTTAAGAGCTAACAAAACTGAAGAGATTGAAGAGTGCGTCTTTTCAATCCCTTCTCCTTCAACTCCACACTAACACATATAGTCACATCGTAATAACTAATTAACCCTTTTATTTTCAAACCTTTCCTTTTATAATAATTTTGTGGATTAACTCAACATTACGTCATGATGGTGAAAACCTTTTCATTGAGGTCCGATTTCCCGATGGATTTCTTTCATTTGCTAAAAGTTTCTATTGTTTTCCTATCTGACCGATGCTTATACATTTAAATGCCCAAAGGTTAGTTTACTAATTAAAATAATCATTTCCATTTTACAAAAGATTAATTAATTTGTTTTCAAACTTAAACATATATTTTTATCTCTAAATCTTTTCTGAAAATTTAGTTTTAAACTACTCTTTCTTTAATAAAGTTTTATTTTAATCATTTATTTATCTGTGCGATTTTATATATATGCGAGTTTAAGATGATCTTTTTTAATCTTCAGTTTTTAATTCTTAAAAAAGAAATTTTTATTGGCAAACTTTTTTTTTTTTATGTTTACTAATAAAAAATAATGTAACGTACGTATGTGCCCGTTACAGTACTAAACATATTGGAAGAATAAAAAAATATATTTTTATTATTAGTACATAATTAAACATAAGAAAAAAGCATTGTAATTATTTTTTTAAACAAATCTCAGTATGTCCATTGGATATGAACATATTTCTCAAGCTTTCATTTCAGTATTTGAACATCACATTACTTCATACAAGAAATATATTATTTCATATATTTAAAAATTGATTTCTTCTATAAAAAGTGCACATAAGATATGGTCTGCTTAAAGTGAAATGCATGTGACTTGGAATAAAAAAAATTTACTATACCTTGTTCATAATAAGAACTGTAATTCAATTCATTAAAACTAATGCATTCTACACATATGCATAAAAAGTATAATTACAGAATGCACCATTGACAACAATATAAAAAAAAAAGAAAAAGAAAACAAAAATCAATAATATATATAATATAAAATATGTTATCACAGAATATATAATTTAATCTTTATTAATGAATCTATGATACTTTCAATGTTTAGCAACACAGAGCCAAAACTCTCCATACAGTAATGCCACTAAGAGTGAGCCAGAGTAATCAATGGATGCAGAAAGGTTTGTGCATAAAATACCTATTTAGTGATGTGGCATTTGATGGTTAAATGTTTAGCAACCTACTCACTTTGTCTCCACAATAATTTGTCAATTTTTTTGCACATGTGACAATCATTAACCCATATGGCAAGTAAACATGAATATTTAACAGTGATTTGAGTCAAAATCAGACTTCTTTTCAAGATTTCAAGTGAATTTATCAATTTATTATATATGTAATAATATAAAAATCACAAATAAAATAACTACACTTTGAATTGTATGTGTCACATGTTTTGAGACCACATTAATACTAACTATTTCCGATAAATATATTAATGATTATTGCTAATCTTTTATTAAACTAAATATCATTGCTGCCCAGATAAAAACTTTAAACATCAATTAAAAATAATATACCTATTTTATTAATTATATTTAAGCACGTGGAATAATTCAACTTCATCATTTGTCTTTTACAGATTTTTTTATTCTTATTTCAAAAAGTCATTAAAAATATGTAATTTCTAGAATTTATACTAAGAAGAATATTAGAAATGCAAATGTATTAAAGTGATGGAGATTGATAGTTGTCCTCTATCATTTCAATAGATTACTCCTTCTATGGAAAAATAATGAATTTTTTATTTTCAATTTTTTGATATTGAGTAATCAATGGAACTGATGGAAATAAATATCAAACATCATCAGTCTCATAATATCACGAGACGTTTACTATCACGTGTTCAGATGAGCATTGTCTTTGTTATTCCTAATATTTTTTTAATATAAATTCTATTAATATAAGTATATAGTTACAGGTTAAGTCTAGTACAAGTATTTAAGTATATACCTTGCATAAATATGAACAAGTGCCCATAAAGAAAAATGCATATACATATTGAAGCAGAACAAATCCAATAAAAGTTTGAATTACAAAGTTACATGTTGAAAAAAAAATTTTCATATATTGATTAATAAATATATAAATTGTCATGTGTGTGTGGACATGTACTAGATATAACATACACATGACTTAACTACACTAAATTAAAAAAATAAAAATAATTACTTCGTACATTTTAATCAGATTATTAAATATTTTATATAATATATACTTTTTAATAAGTAAAAACAGTAAACTGATAAGATATACTACCTAAAGGATGAAAGAAAAATAGTTTTGAAGTGTGAAAAAATTTGAATTGAATAATTTGTAACCATATAAAGTCCTTTGTAAGACTTTTTGATTTGCCTTCTGATTGGGACTTTAAATAAGTTGCCAATTCTTATAGTAAATTAAATAACAAATATAAACATGTTATTAAAAATTTGGAATTGCTAAAATTAAGAAACTTATTGATCAAGTTTTAAAAGTCAGTAATTTTTTTTTTTTTTTCTTCCTTATCTCTAATGTAAATAAAGAAAAAACTAATTTTTTTTTCCCTTTGTTCATTTAGTTACAAAAAATGATATAATTTTAAAATATATGCAGAATTATTTGTTTCCATAATATGAAAAGAATGAAGAAAATGTTTATCAATAAACATATTGTAAATAAATAGATACTAAATCTTGTAATTAGCTTTTAATAAATGTATTGTTAAGAAAACATTCAATGAATAATATAGTGATAAGGTGAAAAACAATAACAGGTGGGGTATAAATAGGGCAAAAGCACCCAACTATGGCAGTCTAATCTAATCTATTCCAAGCCTTGACTCAAGAAGCAGTGTTGCAGTAATCCCACGAAGAAAAGAGAAACTGCTGCCTAAAACAGTTTTCCACTGTAGTTTGAATTGCATGCATGCCTTGTTGATATTAATAGTATTTTTCAGTATTAAAATCCAGCATAGCAATTATCTCATTGTCCAGCAGAAGACAATTTAGTATGTGTAACTACAAACCAACAATGACACCAATCAAAACATCTAAAGATACAATCAGATACAGATACTAACATTGATGTTTGCCATCATCTGCTTTAATTGTACAATGAGAAAAGAATTGGAATGGGCTGTAAGGCCTACCTGATATCTACTGCATACTTTATCTAACATCACCAGTGCCCAGGAAAATAATTACCACCCTGAATGAGCTAATTAGGACATTCATAAATATAGTAAAAAAAAAAGAAACCTGTAGAATTGAACCTTTTAAACTTTACACTTGATAAGATTTTATCAACATAATTATTCTAAGAACTCAAGTTTTAAATACCTCTAATAATTATTATTTTTATTATCTTTACTATTTTGTACATTATACTTAGTAATAGTTGTAAATATATAAGCAATAATTTTATATACTTATTGTTAAAAAATGCTTATCAAACTGACTCTAAACATTATGCTATTGGGATCCACAATACTATTAATCTCCACTTCCTTGAGAAATCATGGAATTGCCTGGGGGACATGCAGGGATAACAATAATCATTTATAAGTGATGAAGATCAGGCATTAATAAGTTTTCCAAAACTAAACATTCTATTTAGAGTTGGCACCTTAAAATTTTAGTTTTTATGTATTGAAACTAGAAAAACAAAGAAAAACTTTTGAAGCAATAATAATTACTTCAATGCTAGGTTATAAATCACCACTGTCCTCATCACAGATGTTTGTTTAATATTATTGTGTATATTTGAATTTAATCATTTTTTGTTTGAATGTATATTAACCATTTTATAAATATGTATATTTGCTCACCTAATGTAAATTTATTATTTGGAGCATTCTGTCAAAAATTACCATTACTACATATTGTAGCTATGTAAATACATTGCTGTATTTTAAATAAATGGATAATGCAGCTTTAATAATAGTGGGCAAATTGCTCTTTTAATTTAGATAATTTAATTTCATGAGTAAATAATAAGGAACATTCAATTAATTTAAATATTATATGTACATGATTTCTAATGATAATAGGAATATTTTAATAGATAGCATAAATGTTTTTAAAAGAGAAATATATAAAACCAGATAAATAATTTCTTTTGTTCTCTTATTTAAGTATTTACAAATATTAATTTAATTTTGGTTTTAAAAGTACTAAAAGAAATAATTTTATCTTTAGTATATTATTTATTAATTTTTAATTATAATATTAAAAAGAAATAAGGCAAATAAATTTTTAAGTTTACTAACTTTAAAAAAAAGAGAGAAATTATGATTTTAACATTTTGTTACAATTTTACTTTAAACAATCAATTATTTTTCTTTATTTTCCCTTTACTTCTTTTCAAAAGAAAAGGCAATGTAATTAAAGTCAGTGTAATTAAAATTAAACAAGTCAAAACTCTTCATACAGTAGTGCCACCATGTGCCAACCAGAGTAATCAATGGATGCCAGAAGGCTTTGTGCATAAAATCCCTATCTACTGCCTACTCATCCAATATCCCCAGACTAATTTCTGGCTTGTGTTTTCAATTTTATTCTCATAGTTTTGTAGAAAAGTAGAGATAAAAGGTGGCTTCTGGAGGGTTGCCTTAGATCCTAAGATCTAGGCGCAGTGATCTCAGATCCAAGGCTCCTCACTGATGAAGGCCACAAGCCAGAAACTAGTCTGGGGATATTGGTTGACTAGGCAATAGATAAGGATTTTATGCATAAGCCTTCTGGCATCCACTGATTACTCTGGTTGGCACAGGGTGGCACTACTGTATGGAGTTTTGACTTGTTTAATAACATTTATGTCCTAGTATAAGAGATAGTGGTCATGTGATGTAATTAATATTGTTTTTCTTTTGGTAGAAAACAAATTTTAATTAAAAAAGAATGTCAAAAACTTTTGATTCTAATTTAGATTTTTGACTTGTTTTCCAATGTAAATGTTGAAGGAAGAAAATAGCTGAACAATTGTTTTTGTCAAACTTGATCTAATTATTTTTAAATTTTGGCATACAAAAAACAGGATTGTGGTTGTTTGAAGATAGTGTTGTTCCAAGGTTAGAGGTATGGATTAATCAGTTAACCTCAGTATCTTGTAAGAAGCAAGCATTCCTGACATAACTGTTAAAGAGAGCAGTTATTCCTGACTCAACTGCTAAAAAAGAACAAAAGCAGAAATGTTAACAAAACTATTGCAGAGAACTGCAGAACTCTTATCCAAAATGTTAAAAAGACCAGTAGATTTTAATTTAGCTGTATAAAGCACACTATGAATGTAGCTATAAGTATATTATCTACAATAAAAACCATGTACTAAATTCAACTAAAAGTTAATCATCAACTTCCTCCATGTTACCTGACTCACTAAAAAAATGTAAAGAAGATACTCCTGAAGAAATCTGCAACATTTTCTTCAAACAAAAACATGAGTGTCTCAATGTATTAGCACAATCTGAAAATTTTATTGGAAAGAAAATGAATAAATTCTTGCTATTTGTAACATGAAAATATTGCATACCAAAAAGGAACAAATGAACCATGTACATTGTGTAGATCCTTAAAAAACTTACCTGACAATAAATGCAAAGAAGGATTTCAAAGAAATTTAAAAACATGATTAAAGATATTTTCTTTTATGTACACATTATATTTTCATTTAAAGTTCGATTTTTTTTGTAAAAGTAATAATTGATAATACTGAATAATTTTATTAATCCAATATTTTCTTGTGAATATTTTTTTTTTACTCATTTGATTTTACCTCCAAAACTTAACAAAGAGTTAATTAAGCTAAAAATTTTATCACTGATTGTAAAAAAGTTGTTATCCATCTTTGGTTATTTAATAAGAAATAACAAAGATTTAAAAATTAATTAATTTAATAAATAAAAATCAACTGGGTAATCATATTTTTTATGAAATTATATTTTTTCAATAAAATGTAAAAGTTTGAAGTATCATGCTATTCTTTTTTAATTGTTAATTATTAATCAGTTAGTTTATTAAATAATTATTCTAAAAATATTCTAGTGTTAATGTCTTTATCTGTAACATAAACTGGCAGTGTATGACTTGATTTCAATACAGAACACAGTTTGAATGTTTGTTTCAATTTTTTTCAGCAAAATTATTTTAAAATAAATTACAATAAGCTGTTATATTTATTTACTTCTTGCTCACAGTAACAACAATTCATAGAGTTCTTGCTTGCTGAGCTAGATTAGAGTATAACAGTTAGGTATAAAAATATAGTTTATGTTGGTGTTTGGACATCCAGATAATAACTCTGGGTGACACATAGATATCACCATTAAGGTCCATGCCACTACATTTTATTTTTTCTATGTACTTCTGTGTTGTATTTCTGCCCTGAGGTTGGCAGTAGCTAGATAAGTAGTCTATTTTATAGTGTAATTCCTTAAATTCAATTACAAGGTTGATACTGTTGATTGTTTTTGACTGTTATGATTTGCTATTGATGATTGATGATTTGATTTTCTTGAGTAATGCTAAAGATGCACCTGATGGTTGTGTTCATACTGACACTGCTCCCATTTCTCTACACTCTATGTTCATTTCTTATTCTATATTCACTGTATTCCCTTCATATTTCATTTTATGTATTGAATGGGAATGATGTTTTGCCAACTCCCCATGTTTACCCCTTTCACACCTCACCATTATGATATATATGTATTCACTCATTCACAAAAATATTAAAATGCATATATATATATATGCATATATATATATATATATATGCATATATATATTGTATCGTTTATATTATATATATATATATAAACATTACAAGCATAAAGCTAAACTAGTCAATATAAAATCAAAACTACCCCAAATCCAAAATTAAACCAGACCAGCATAAAAATAATATAAAAACACAACCTAAGGTTTCACTGCTACAAGCAGACTTCTCAAGTGTAAAGAACTACAAAAACTACACAATATATATAATATTAAAAACTACCCACAAATCCATTCACTTCCCATCCACCCTTAATATTAAAAGAACTCTTAAATAAGTTAATTGCTTCAGAATAATAAATTTTCAATAATAAAGACTCTTTAATTCTTCTTTTGATTTCATTTCTCTCAAAGAAGACAACCTTAGCTTCATCAAAATCAATAGTGTGTCCTGTATCTTTTTCATGGACATACAAAGCAGAACTAAGATATCTATTTTTAACTCTACTTTTATGAACCTTTATTCTTTCATTTAAACTCAAACTACTCTGACCTATGTAAACCTTCTTACAATATAAACAAGGAATAAAATATACTACACCAGGAATAGTCTTTCTATCAAAAACTTCTTTTGTATTATTTAATAAATTATTCAATGTAACACCCCTTTTCCAAGCAATTTTCTTATTTCCAAACAATATACTATTTCTACACACAATTTTATAAGAAGACAATTTAAATGGCAAAGAAATAAAATCATATTTTTCTTTAACCTTTACATCCTTACAAATATTACTATTAAATAAAATACTTTTAACAAATTTATCAGAGTACCCAACACTCAAATAATCTTTATAAAATTGATATTTCTGAAACAAAGCAACCCCACTAGAATTATTTAATTTAATATTTTTATGACAATAATTCCTTAAAGCAGCTACTTTATGAGATACAGACTGATAGCTATCAGGTTTAATTATAGATCTTAATTCTTTACTTTTAACTAAATGACTGCACAATAAACAATTAGTTTCTACATTTCTAATCACCAAAAGATCTAAAAAATTTAACTTACCAAAATCTAACCCCCCTCCTTCTAACACAAATTTTATAGAAGGATCAAAACAATTAAACTCATTTACAAATTCCTCCAATTTATCATTCTCAACCACAAATAAACAATCATCAACATATCTGACAAATAATTTTACATATAAACAAGTCTTTTTAATAATAATTTCCTCTTCCATAAAACTAATATAAACTGAACATACTAAAGGAGAAATAATATAACCTATTATCCACCCTTCCTTAATCTTATAAAAATTACCTTTATAAGTAAAATACATAGAATCTTCCAATAACAAAAGCAAATCTTTAATTACCTTAATTTTATTTTTTGATAAAGAACTTTTCTTAATCAATACAGACAAAAGAACATCAATACTGCTTAACCTATTAACAGACTGATACATATTTTCAATATCTAAACTTCCAAATACCCAATTACTTTCCATTTTAAAATTATTAATCTTATCAAAAGCCTCAAAAGAAGAAGAAACTGTGTACTGACCAAAATCAACAAATTGTTTTAAAAAATTATTCAAGAATCTAGAAATACCCTCTACAACACTACCTGTAAAATCAAAAATAAATCTTAAAGGAAAACCATCTTTATGAGTTTTAATATTCACAAACATCTTAGCTGATGTAAAATCATTGGGATAGCATTTTAAATAATCTACTCTATTAAAAATTTTTAAATTAACCATTTTCTTCATAATATCTATCAATTTTCTTTTAATCAAATTACCTGGATCTTTATCTAACAACATATATTTACCATTATTTAATTCTCTATCCATTTTCTCTTTGAATTCATCTCCTTTCATAATAACAAACCTACCAGCTTTGTCTTCATGAGAAATGATTACATCATTAGCAATTAACCTATTCTTAAGATGTTTAATCTCAGCAGGATTAATAACAAATTTTTCTTTCCTTTTTAAACTTTTATTCAAAATCGATTGAATACCAACTTTCTGCTCATCACTCAAATTACTAGATTCAATAGACGAAATTGTATCAAAAACTATATTTTTTGTTCATTTATATTAGTTTTATGGAAGAAAATTATTATTAAAAGACTTGTTTATATGTAAAATTATTTTCAGATATGTTGATGATTGTTTATTTGTGGTTGAGAATGATAAATTGGAGGAATTTGTAAATGAGTTTAATTGTTTTGATCCTTCTATAAAATTTGTGTTAGAAGGAGGGGGGTTAGATTTTGGTAAGTTAAAATTTTTAGATCTTTTGGTGATTAGAAATGTAGAAACTAATTGTTTATTGTGCAGTCATTTAGTTAAAAGTAAAGAATTAAGATCTATAATTAAACCTGATAGCTATCAGTCTGTATCTCATAAAGTAGCTGCTTTAAGGAATTATTGTCATAGAAATATTAAATTAAATAATTCTAGTGGGGTTGCTTTGTTTCAGAAATATCAATTTTATAAAGATTACTTGAGTGTTGGATACTCTGATAAATTTGTTAAAAGTATTTTATTTAATAGTAATATTTGTAAGGATGTAAAGGTTAAAGAAAAATATGATTTTATTTCTTTGCCATTTAAATTGTCTTCTTATAAAATTGTGTGTAGAAATAGTATATTGTTTGGAAATAAGAAAATTGCTTGGAAAAGGGGTGTTACATTGAATAATTTATTAAATAATACAAAAGAAGTTTTTGATAGAAAGACTATTCCTGGTGTAGTATATTTTATTCCTTGTTTATTTTGTAAGAAGGTTTACTTAGGTCAGAGTAGTTTGAGTTTAAATGAATGAATAAAGGTTCATAAAAGTAGAGTTAAAAATAGATATCTTAGTTCTGCTTTGTATGTCCATGAAAAAGATACAGGACACACTATTGATTTTGATGAAGCTAAGGTTGTCTTCTTTGAGAGAAATGAAATCAAAAGAAGAATTAAAGAGTCTTTATTATTGAAAATTTATTATTCTGAAGCAATTAACTTATTTAAGAGTTCTTTTAATATTAAGGGTGGATGGGAAGTGAATGGATTTGTGGGTAGTTTTTAATATTATATATATTGTGTAGTTTTTGTAGTTCTTTACACTTGAGAAGTCTGCTTGTAGCAGTGAAACCTTAGGTTGTGTTTTTATATTATTTTTATGCTGGTCTGGTTTAATTTTGGATTTGGGGTAGTTTTGATTATATATATATATATATATCATCACATGATCCCTATTTTCTAAGCTGTTCAAAACAAAGGCAAAACTCTACATAGTGCCACCCACTAAAAGCCAGAGTAATCAATAAATGCAAAAAAGTCTGTGCATAAAATGCCTATCTTAGTGCTTACTCATCAAATACCCACACACCAGTTCCTAGCTTGGAGCTTTCAGTGCACTTAAATCTTAAAATCTAATGCAATCTCCAGCAGCTACCTTTTACTTTTTTAATTAACTATCAAAACACAACAATGTTTTCAATCCAAGCTCATTTACTTGTATAGTCACATAGGTCTAAAACCAGCTCAAAATCTAGGCATTTTGGCATCTTTGTTTCTTTAATACCACTAAACATCATATGATTACTATTCCCTATGCTTAACCAAGTTATTCAAAACAGAGGCAAACTCTCCATACAGTAGTGCTAACAGTGCAAGCCAGAGTAATGGATGCAAGAAGGTTTGTGCATAAAATCCGTGTATTTGCCTATTTGTGCCATATCCCCACAATAATTTCTAACTTGTAGCTTTTATCAGTAAGAAGTCTTGGATCTGAGAGCACTACATCTAGATCTTAATATTTAATGCAACCCTTCAACAGGAACTGTTTACTTGTTTAATTAATTATAAAAGATATGAGTCCAAAATAAAAACACAATCCCAAACACCTTCACTTATATAGTCATAGAGATCTGAAGCCAGTTCAGAATCTATACATTTTAGTGTCTTTGAATCTTCAATAACCATAGCCACCATCATCTGTGGGCAGAATTGTATTTTTAATTTGGACCCATAATAGTTAATTAAAAAAGTAAAAGGTGGTTACTGGAGGGTTGCATTAGATCCTAAGATCTAGTTGCAGTCCACTGAGATCTGAGGTTCCTCACTGATGAAGGCCAGTCTGGGGGTATTGGATTAGTAGGTACTAGATAGGGATTTTATGCACAAACCTTATTACATCCACTGTTTACTGTGACTTGCATTTGGTGGTACTACTGTAAGGAGAGTTTTGCTCTGTATTATAATAATCACTGTATTTCATGTTATAATTAAATGATGGATAAATGGTACTGTGTAATCTTGGAAACATAAATAGAGCAGAGTCTCTACAACAATTAGTTCCAAATTTAGCAATGTAAAATGCTTTTCTGTGTTTCAAACTCACTGATAGAAAATTGTAAAATTTTACTAATGCTGCAAATAAGCATATGGATATTTTTTCCAATTACTTTCTAAAAGAAGTAACTAAAAAACACAAGAAAACATCAAGAAAAAATAACAAAATGTTTATAAAAATGTACATGCAAATTGTGGGAAATGTTTACAGAGATGTGAAGCAACATAACTCAAATTTACGTCCACTCTGTACTGCTTATACTTTATAATTCTTTTCTTTTAAAAAAAAAAAACAAAAACAAAAAATAATATTCTAGATATTATTTACAAGAATTAAATTTCCCAAAATGATAACTGCAAATAATTTTTTATTACATTTCGAAGCATACATAAAAGAAAATACAAATTTAATTTAAATAATAAGAAATAATGATACGACAATTTTATTATTGAAATAGAATTTAAAAATTTCTTACCTGGGGAATAGAACTTTCAGTTATCTTTGAGCAAAGTGAAAATTTCCCGTCTGGTAGCCATCACAGTACCTCCAGCAAACACATTACTGAAAACGTGATAAAATGATTAAAACCATAACATTACACATATACACATATTAAAAATGTTTAACATTTAATAAATCAGAGAATCAATTATTATTATTATTTTCATTTTGCATGGATTTTATGTTTGACCTTGAACTTTCACAAAATACAAAATTCATAAAAATTATATACCTAAATCTAAAGATATCAATTCCAATTACCATGTTGTCACGAAAACATGTTAAAAAGTTGACAAATCATTTTACAGTACAGATATATGCTAAATGGCAAACTACTATCAGTTACCTTGGAATAAATATAAGCACTCATTTTTGATAGACACATATAACATGAATGATTATATTTTTGTGGAAGATTGGCTTCACTAACAATGGTTTATCCTGTGAAATATATATACATACTGCACAGAAAAGTTTGTCCATTTTTTCAGATATATAGCAACTGAACTAAAAATGTTTAACATGTGGCAATTAGAGCTGATATCTCTCTGGATTTCTTTACATATTTCTTAGGGGTGTTTGTCTGTTTACTACATCTGTGTGTAGTTTACAGTTACATTTTAATATCATAAAAAAATTTAGAAGTATAATTTCAATTTCTGAGATTATTATCAAAGATATGATAACATTAAATTAATTATCCTATGAAAAGAAATACAGCAATTTAATTTTAAAAAAAAAAAAAAACTCATTTAGATATAACAATTTAATGAACTGAAAAAAGTTATTACAATTTAAACATTGAATAGTGGATCAATTTCTCCTGACACTACTTTTAATAAGAATGGAGCACAATAATAATGTTATAACTATCACTTTCGATCATTATTCATTTACCATTGGTCAAAGAAAAAGTAAATTTCTGGTTTTCTGATCAATATCATTGGATTAAAATGTGACATTTCAAAAGATCTATAATTATAAGTGTTCACTGTTTTTTTTTTCTTTATTGGTAAACAATCATAGAATTATTTTCGTTATTGATATAAACCTATATCCCAGTTAGTATGATTAACCTTTATGCAAGGATTCACAATAGCAATCATCATCAATTTAAACTTACTATTTTGATTTATAATTGATTATTCATCATAATATTTCTTTAAAAAAAAATTCAAAAAATATTTTGGTGGCCATTTTGTAAGACCGATGACATCACAGGATAGTTATTAATACATCCAAAAGACAAATAGGAACTTTCAAGCTGAAATTGCTCATATTTATATTATTTTTGTGGGTTTATAGGATGTTATAGGCCTAGACAGAAACATAAGTGGTTAATTATTCAATCCCTTTAGATTTAAATTATTAAGAAAAACCCAAAGACTAAATACAAATCGTTAGATTTTATAATTGGAACTTTAAGAATCAAGAATTAGAACTCAACTTGGATTAGAAGAACTCAATAGGATCAGTAAAGCAGAATCACAATTGAAATTTTGTCACAATCTAGTTCAGAACAAGGTTATATAATATGAACTGGATCATGAACCCTGAGGACTTAATGGGACCATAAGACTAATTTGTTTTTTTTTTCCTTTTGAGTTTTGCTTGAATTCTCAGTCTCAAGGGTAGAGGTGATGGCCATAAAGGGTTTGTTGATTGGCGGGATCGGTCGGCTATCAATGTCACACCCAGGTTTGGGATGATTTGACAAGGTTCTCGTAGCCCTCCCTAATTCGTTTGGTGTTCTGGATATGCTGAACTAATGTTACACCCAGATAAATTGCAACCCACTTACGGAGGGGGACAAAGTGGTTTAACCTTGTCCAAGAAGTGAGTCTGGGTTCTCGCTAAACTGAGTTCTGGCTGATGGGTCATAGATGGACTCTGGGGAGCTGCCTGGGGACATGCCAGGTGAGTTGAGAGTCGATTGTCCCACATAGACATTGCCTCGAATGGATGTTGCATCCCCTTGATTGACTGACATTTAATCTGTGATAATTCATGTCTCTGTTTTTTGTTTTTTTTTTTTGGTGTTTTTTTCTAGATGTTTATACTCCGAATGTATTTTTCTTTTTCAGATACCTGTAATACCTAATCCATTGGACAAGGCAGTTGTATTGCTTTGAGCAACCACCCAGTTGTAGAATATAAATGTATCATTGTAGCCTCTATTGCCCATTGCTGCAGGTGACAGAATATGGCCCCTGCACAGGTGGATCATACTTTAGTGACTTAATAAAGTTGCTTTGAAACATAGTCATAAATTTAAAAATATCAATGTATTGTAATTGACCTAAATGTGAATAAATTTGATTTTGAAAGTAAAAGTAGTTTTATTCTGCCACAGACTTAACTAAACTAGAGACTACATATATAAAAAATTAAATCACGCAATGTGCCCCTCAATTTGATTACATTTAATTTTCTCTGACAGTGTTTTTTAAAAAAAATTATTTGTCTAAGTGGATATTTGGTCAAACATAAAGGATTTTTCTAAAAACTCTTATTCAAATCTTGCATTAAAATAGTTTTATTTTTAAATATACATACATTAACTCATTCATGAATATTAAACTAACATTTTATCCAAATGGTTTCTCAATTTAGATCCCATGGGAAAAAAATATTATTTTTTTCTTTTAATTGTGATACAAATAGATTTCAGTAAAAATAATTCTGAAAATCACACTTGTCAAAAATTTGTGTATAGCTCGTGAACTATAGTTTGGCCAAATATTTGCTATCGTTGGTCTTTTCACCAAAACCTATTTTTAAAAATTCTGCAAACTTCAAGTCAGATAACTAAAAAAAAACTTTTACATTTTTGTGTGAAAATAAGATTGAACAGAAAACAAAATGAAACATATCATTCGAATCAATTAGGCTTCTTAATAAAACTCATTTATTTAAACTGCAGTGATTACAACTGACACGTTAAAGCAGTATGAATTTTTATCTGTTTTAATTTCATAGAATTTGTTTTTAATTGAACAGGTATCTGTCTCAGCAACTTATGCTCTTTTTTTTTCCAGAATTTGCATTATCTCATTATTTTACTCTAAATGAAAGTAATTTTTCTCATGTTTTACAAATTTTGGCATTTCCCCCCTACATTTTTAGATAAATATTATAATACTTATTGTCAATAATACTTATAATCAAAAAATCATTTTGGAGTGATAAATTTATATAAAAACAAATACTTTGCTTAGGAGCGGATATTAAATATCACTTGTAACAATTATATTATAAAACCACATTGTAGCTACTGTGAGTTCAATGTGTTGGGTTTTTTTTTTTTTCATTTTATTTCAGAATGTACATATCTATTAATTACTTAGTTGAGTGTGTATTTTGCTTTTTAATGTATTTATAAAAGACTAACTAAAAAGTATCACTCATTTAAATCCTAATTCCATGATAATAATTGTTTGACAGTCAAAAATTTAAAGACCCTTTTTGTGATGTTTGCGAGACAATAAAAGTTATACAATAATAAGAAAATGAAACATCAGTATTCTTTCTGTCTTATTATGTTACAACTTTAAAACAATTTTCTTTAATATAAATATGATAAATATTTACAATAAAAATTTCAACGTAGACTTTACGTCGATACATATATACAATTTCACACATAATGTGTATATAATAACCTGTGTGCTATTATTAATAGTTGAATGTAATTGGAATATTTAAATAAAGTTAAAGTTTTCTCATGTCATTCAATAGTTAACATTAGATGATGCAAAGCAGTTCAATATATAACTAAAAGACCATCATCACAAACCTTCAGGAAAACACAATGTAACAATACCGTCAAGTTAATATTTTAAGCAATTTAATTCTGAGTACGACTGAAGAATTTATATTAAATGCCAATTACTGTCAATCAGGTATGGATAGTGACAGTATAAAAATGTTTTGGAAAAGGAAATAGTTGATTAAATATGTTAACAAACCAATTAATTAAATCAGTAACAAATAATAGAATTCTGTTTTACTTGTAATAAAAAAATAGCTAGACAAAACGTACATCAAAAGAGACGTGATTTATTTATTGGAAAACAGTTAATTTTATAAAAAGCAGTATAGTTGACAACTTCACTGTAAAATATAATTCATTAACAACTCACATATTATATAAAACATTTTTACAAGCTACCTTCTATTAAACATGTTATTTACAAGCAAGATTACTTTCATTAAAAAAAAATTGGCTGGTTATCAAAAATGCATATAAATATTTACTTTATTTGTTTAGTCAAAAGTAAAATGAAATAAAACAGTATGTGCTGTGGCTTCTTTATCGAAGTCAGGAATCTCTCAGCCGCTATGCTCAGAGAAACCTGTTAGTTCTATCTTACCTGCCCTTTAGCTTCCCCACTCTAAGTTTTTTCCATGTCTATTCTATTCTATCCCATTTCCACATCATCATCTTTTTCCATTCTATGGCCTTTATATCAAGATCCCCTCATCTTTTTCCATACCCAGTATAAAAACCAAAAAGAACCCACTTTCTGCATAATCACTCTGTTTATTAATTCTCCTACAACTTCATTATTTGTATCTTACAGCTTGTAAGCATTTACATTCAATGAGCAGATGCCTAATATTTTCCATGACTTGCTTACATAACTTGCAGATTAAATCACCCACATTTCGCCATTTGTGTGTATATTTCCTTGTTGTTAACGATCCTGGTGAGACTTAAACAGCAAACTACTTTCCCTGCTATAAATATAAATTAACTCACTCCCAATAGTCTGTTTACTTCTATATACATTTAAACTATTTTTACTCTCCATACTAGTTCTCCATCTCTCCAGATCCCTATTTTTTATTGACGTATCTATTCTTCTATCCCATGCTATGCCACTATAACACTGAACAATTCTTTTAACACAATCATCCCATCTTTGGTACAAGTATACTGACAAAAAGTTATTATCCAAATCTTCTGCATACTGTACTATGTTTCTCACCCATCTTGTTGCCTGCCCTTTATTTAATCCAATTAAATACTATTTTGGCTATTCTCTTACTATCCATAAATTGAAATCTATTGAACATTGCATCTCTCATATAAAAACTTGACCATCCCATTTCTCCTTGTGCTGTCCGCACATCTGCATCTAATGCATGTTTTCTTACTTCTCTTTGTACTTTATCTACATAATCGAAAACCCCTTTGCTAACACACAATGCACTGTTATCATAAGTTAAGCATACAACTCTTGCCATATCATATTTATTATATAAAAATACTGTTAATTTTTTATCAGTTCCTTTCTTTTCTTTGCTTCATTTATCAATTTTTTCTCTCATTCATCCAAGCAATTCCACTGATTACTTAAGATGCTTCCCAAATAGTTATACCTATTCATTACATTTAACTTTATATCCCCCAATAAAAATTATTTCTCTTCTCTTTCGCCAGCATTTATCATAATTACTTTTTATTTTTCTTCACTAAATTTAATCCCCATCTCTTTACTGACCCTTGCAAAAAATCTTCAGCATAACTTCAATATCATCCTTACTTTCTGTGCCCAAGAAGATATCACCAGCAAATAAAAGACCTGATAATGTATACACTCCCTTGCTATCTACTAACGGTATTTCTACACTTTTTCCTAGTCTTTCTATTGCTTTCTCCATTTCTCTCAAATATAACAAAAACAAAATAGATGACATAGGGCATTCTTGCCTTAGTCCCAACCCTAACTGTAATTGACTCTATATTTCCTAATAATTATTTTCTTACAATCTCTTAATAAGATTCACTAAAGCTCCATTCATTTCCAAATTTACTAAACCTATCCATAATTTATTTCTATTCACTATATCATATACCTTCTCTCTCTCTCTCTCTCTCTCTCTCTCTCTCTCTCTCTCTCTATATATATATATATATATAGATATATATATATATATATATGAGCTATATATATATATATATATATATATATATAAAGCTCATATATAATTGTCTACCTGTACTCCTAGAAAGTGCATCTTCAAAGCATGATATAAAGGCTTACACTATAAATCTACTCATTTATCATTACCAATATATATATATAATAAATTAAGTTTGATGTCTGTATTCGTTCCACAATATATGTAATATACAAATCAATATATACACCTGGGTCTCTTTTTATGCGAACTTATTTAACACGATTTTGGAGTTACACGATTCATGTTTCACCAGAAGTAGAACTCCGATAATGTGCTATTACTTTAAATAATAAACTTCACGCACTTATGTTATATTGAAAGTAATAGCACATTATTGGAATTCGACTTTCATCTTAGTAATTTCAATATTTTCAGTGTTTTATAATAGTAAGATTTTATGCAATAATGAAATTAAAATCATGATTTCCACATTTTATGTATACACACATTAAATTTTACAAGATTATAATGTAAATTTGTTCAAACATTGTGCATGTTAATTTTGCACTTTAAATCACATTCTGTTTTAGCTTTTTAAAAAAGAACGTAATCAATTATTAATCATTTAGTGTCCACAAGTTTATTTTTAAAAGGTGAGTAATAGCAGTGGACACAATTGAATTTGAGAATTAAAAATTAAAATCTGATTTTTAATTGTAATTAACAATTTAAAAATTACTTACGGTGATTTGAAATTAATGTGATGTGAAATTTGATTTTTAAACGGAATTGAAAATTTAAAAATTAAAGACAAAAATAAGAATTTAATTTTTAGTTGTTAGTTTCATAAACAATCAATAAAATCATCATCTCAAAGATTAATTACTAATTACGTTGTCACCAGAAAACCATTGACCAGTTTGCAAACAAACGTGTTTTTCGGCAAATAGAGATAATAATTAAAACGTGTATAAAAAAATGTAAATTACTGTACTGTAAATTATGCATAAAAATATATTATTTTGAATAAAATTAAATATTATAGTTAAAAAAGTTTGTCTTGTATCAATTTTTTTCAAATTTGAAATTTTTTATTAGTCATATTTTATTTCCTTATTTTTATTTTTTTTTTTTTGCACGAATTTTGAAAAATCACAGACCGCATCCACCCTTTTTCAATGTAAGTTATGTCTATTTTTGCATGATTTTGTTTGCACATGTTTTCTGAGGAACCTATCTATCACGTAAAATGAAACCCAGGTGTATATCAAAATACAGTAAAATTCACATAAATTATATTATGTTTAGTACTTTCGACTATACATCTTGTAGTCTTTATCAACTATATAGAATTCAAAATGAGAAACAATAAGGAATAGATGTAAATAAACCTTCATCATCTGTTATATTTTATCATAATAAATCTTGTCAATATGGATTTAAATTTGATTATAAAAATATGAAAATTATTCAAATTGAACGTTGCTACAATAAATGTAAAATAAAAGAGGCTATTTTGATTTCAAGAAATCATCAAATGTTAAAATAACAGAATCGTGGGAAATCTGAATTGAACTATGGGTATTGTGATAGGTTGTCTCGTTTTGATTATTCAATGTTATATAGTTGATAAAGATTACAAGATGTATAGTCGAAAGTATTTCTAAAAATAATATAATTTATGTGAATTTTACTGTATTTTGATATATATATTGATTTGTATATCATATATATATATATATGAAATATAATATTTTTAATGAATGTTTAAGATGAAAATATTTAATGTGTGGAGTTATTCATTTATAATTACTTAATCAGAAGCACACTTTACCTGGAACAGTAGTAGCTAATGAAAGCCAATTGTAAAACTGTTAAAGATGTGCTTTTTTAATGTAATCAGTCTGACAAATTTACTCTAACTCTTGGCCTGGGGCAGTTGGCTTTCAATAGTTACTATTCTCAATAATGAAAAGCATGTGGTTTGTAGTGTTTCTTGTCCTCATAAAGATTGTGGTTCTATTAATTATGGTGAAACTAAAACCAATATTTTAAATAGAGTTTCACAGCATAAATATTTATATCATCGTACTAAAACTAAATTTTTGGGAAATTCAGTGTTTGTGGAACATGAAAATAAGGCTGGACATTTATGTCAACCAGTAGAGGCAAAATTAGTGTGTACGGAGAAGAATGACGTAAAGCGTAAGGTTAAAGAAGCTTGTTTTATAGCTGGTAATCCTAATGCTATTAATAGAAAGGATTCTTGTTTTAATATTTCTAAAATATGGACGTTATAATATTTATTTATTTATATTGTATTTTATTTATTTATTTAGATTTAGTTTACATCTTATTTGAGATATGCATTTTGCTTGTGAATAAGTGTTTATATTTTGTATTTGTTTTGTATTGAGCTATGATTATGGAGGCTTAAGTCCCCTGAAAGCGCTCAGCTTTATTGTTATAATTTTATATTTAAAGCTTCAGCAACTGTGTTTTATCACAGTTAATTTTTAATTTATTCTCAATAAAGTGCTTTATAATGAAGTAATCATGAATAGATTATTCCACACATAAAATATTTCCATGTATGTGTATATATATATATATATATTGAAGCGGAATCTGAGATTCAGATTGCGCTTCACAGCCCACTTCCAATCTTCCGCTACCAACCTAAATTCAAACCCGATTCTTGCATATATATTCCACTCACTAACACATTTGTTTGTATCCTTTTTGTTTGAGTATTATTAACTAACATATTTATTAACGAAGATATTGGCATAAATATCTGAATTTAAACATGCAAAATAAAATTAATAAATGTAGCATCTGAAAATTCGTATACGCAATAGGGAATGGGGAATTAATTATCACGGACTTATAATATCAAAATATATTATAGTTTCTGTATTTATTTATTTTATAAAAGTTATAGTAATTGTTTGTTAATTGCAGCTCAGATATCTATAGATATTGTAGAGACAAAAGTACTGAGCAAATATTTAGTGGAAAAGTTCGTTATATGTAATTTTATAAAATTGTGTTTTTAAATTATTTTTGCCATTAAACTCCACTTTTCTTTTAAATCCAATATGGAAGATGCGATTGTAATTAGTCAAAATTAATTAAAGGTGAGAAGCGTAATCTTGTATAATATTCTAACATAACTTTAATTAAAAGTTTCTCTAAAATCAAAAGTAGAAACTAAACTTAATTGATTTACTTTTGTTACAAACATTTTCTTTTATCAAAATTAATTAAAGTTTGAATACTTATCTAACAATGGCATCTTCCATCACAATAGGTAAAAGCTTGTATACGAATTCTTTTGGAAATTAGATTGCAATGACCAATCAGAAAGGGATTCCAAAAATACCGAGGCATGGAATTAATTACGAATTAATTTAGAGAGTAACTAGGACAGTCAAGGAGAGCAGTCACCAAGAAAATTTCAATGTGTACTGAGTAAATCTAAATCGCCTTTCTCGCCATTCGAGATGGCCTTCCCCGCAATCTGTGCCCATGGATCCCGATACTCATAGACTATACTTATATGCCTGTTCGTTAAATCATAAAATTACTACCTGCCTGAATAACTATGTTTGACAAACTAGATCTAGTCTCCGCGGGAATTGAAATCATCAAAAGAACCGCCATGTTTTACAGAGGTAATCATTTCAAATGCTGCTAGACTCTTAAAGTTACCGTGAATAATTTTAACTTTCACCTATCTATTTCTTTAAACATTTTGTAAAGCTTTTATTTGTAAAATTTAATATTAGTTATGAATCAATTTGTAAAGTTCTTACCTTTTTGTTAATTGTACCTTGTTCTCTCTCTATATAACTTAGCTGTAATCTCTCCTACGTTAAACCTCTCCTGAATAATTATTAGTTCTTAATGTCACGTCTATGCGGCAATATTTTATTCTCATTATTATGTTTTATACTTTCAGATACTAAATTATATGTCGATAATTTTCCCCCAGAATCGCAAATGCTTACGCTATCTCTTTTAATAAAAGAAAACCCTCCTTACTTTTCAGAGGGTAATTAACCTAGTAGTTTTAAAAACAAATTTGTTATTCTTAGTATAGCGGGTGCCTGCCAGTCTGGGGAAATAAAATCAGAATTTGATAATTATTATACAGTGTTATTTTCTAAAACTAAGTAAAAATCTATTTTCTTAGAAATGTGTTTATTTGGTTAATTAAATAATAGCGCTAACTTCTAAAATCTGCAAATAGATTTATATGAGTAAAATTAATATTACTTTATTGAAATCAATAGCCACCACCGACTATATATATATATTTAATAATATGAAAAGTATTTATTTATTAAAGCATTCAAAACCAAAGATTTATATTTATACATTGTGGAAAGTTTACGTGTAGTTTAAAATAATACATAAGGGGGGGATCGTTTAGTTCTATGAGCTCGTACTGTAATCCTTCCACATCCACGTAGTAATCAAATCATACCGGTACGAGGGGTTTTTATTAATAAAGATAGGCGATAATTATTTATTCCTTAGCTAAATATCTATATATTTATATTAATGCAAGCGTTACGTGTATACCGGCCTTTCGTGATATATATATCTTTGTGCTTCGTTCATTTTTACTTCTAATACCAAGGACAAGGTTTGGCAAACCTCTTTGGATTTCTTCAGCGCGAGATATTGTTGCATAGGGTTCGCTCTGGCAAAAGTCCAGCCTATGGCAATTCAATAAAGCGCCTTCTTAGTTGTTTATGACCCGACCCTGCCGACGTTTGCAGAGAGTCGCCTTTCATTAACGGTGAATTGAAGCATCTTCTTAGATCTTAGATTAGATCATTCCACTGCCATCATACACGTACCGCTCTCCCATATTTCGTTTTTATTAAAAGCCTATTAATTCTCCTAAACCGTACTGTTATGATTATACTAAATGGATTACCATTTTTTATATATATTTCATTCGCACTTTCAGATATGACACTTCTGCCATTATTATTATTTCCCAAATTAGCTTTCCACACACGTTCTTATATAGCAAAATGCAAATATTAATTAAAGAGAATTACCCTGATCATCCAACTGAATAAACTTACGTATTGGTATGAATGCTGTTATTCTTATTACTGGTGGATTCAAATAACTTCGGGTACCGTAGTCTAGCGCTATTATTAAAAATCTTATGTATCCCAGTCAATCGATAAATTATTGACATATAAATAGCCGCACTAGAATAAAGCCATGAATTATTTGTTATTGATGGTTAAATATGTTCATTGTATAGTATTGTAAGGGAGGTTAATGTTGTCCAAGGGAGATAAACACCCATTTTATTTACATTGTAACACCAATAATGTTTGCAATCATATATACTCCAAGTTGATTTAATAAATTTTATATCTTTCTAAATATCTAAGTCATTGTTTCATTCATTGAATAGAAATAATTTTGATGTAATATAAAAAGGTTTCACTTACTAGATGATCGAAAATCGCTAATTATAATATTCTAGACATGAACCAAGTTCGAATAAGAGTCTTTTTGTGTCACGACTTTGTGATGCCGGCGGGGTAGGAATAAATTAGATCAGTATCATCGGAATTGTTGCTCATAAGTGGGTAGATCTGGAAAATAGGCAAATAGGGCAGAGTTCATGAATGTTCCTGACTTATGTATCTTGCACAGGATTGGATTCGAGGTACTTTTGCCTAGATGCTAGATCTTGTTATATGAACAGACGAAACCAACCAGTACAATATATATTTGACGATAAGTATTAGGTAATTAAATAATACTAGATCACATTCAGTGCAAACTGTAAAATAGTTTCTTTAATAGTTTTAAATGTATATGCAAATGAAAAGAACACAATTATTTTTAATATATTCATAACATTTCTTAATCCACTTATTTCTTATTAAATCTTGTTTTAATTATTTGAAATAAGTGAATTTTAGATTAAACCTTGTTTTAGTTATTTGAAATAAGTGAATTTTAGATTTTGGAGTTTTAAATATAGCTTTTTTATATAAACCATTCATCAGATCTAATTAATTGATAGATTCTTTTTAAAATATATATATATATATATTGACATAATAAAATTGTACAGATAAATAATAAATACACTTTGTTAATGTTGGCTCATCCATTGTTGGCATTGGCTTTTTCCATCAAGACTGGCTTGATAATGTGGAAGTCCTAGGTCTGGTAGATTCTTCTAAATTGTTTATTTCCAATATTACAAATTTCTTTGCCTTTCAAGAAATTGACAAAAAAAGCAGTAGAAATAACCTATACACTTAATAAATAGTTTTATTCATCATTAGTGAGTTTTTAAAAGGTGGCATCAATGCTTTGCTTTCCCAAAAGACTGGTTTTTAACATTCTTCTCTCCAAATTAGATGCTCTTCGTCAAGCGTTGGTGGCCTAGAGGTTAGCATATCTGCCTTACAAGCAGCTGGCCCGGGTTCGCTTCCCGGTCAACGCTTTGACATATATTTAAAAAAAAAGAGATTCTCTTCTGCCTAATTTGGCATTTATTAATAAACAATTGTTGTTTCCTTTAGTATAATATGAAAACTTATAAAATCTGCAAATAATTATTATATAAAAGTCACGTGTGTATACAGAAACTGCATACAATGCATACTTAATGATATAGATTTGTAATTTGAAGTTTATAATGACTTGACTAAATTCTAAGTAAAAAAAAGATTACATAATACTTTAACCCATAGCCTATTGTAAAACTTATATAACAAAACTATTAAATTAATTTCAAAATGATTTTCCAGAAAGTAATATTATTATATTTTTAATATCTTTTTTTTTAAAAAAATTGAACTTAGCTGGCAGTTTGTACAAATAATTGCTCAAATATATATATATAAGCATATGAGTGTGCGAGTATATATACACATATATTACACAGATAAGCAGTTAGCAACATATATTTACACTTTTAAATTATGAGTTATCAATGTTATTTTTAATAACATATAAGAACAAATTATGGCATATTTTATATCAAAATAATTTGATAAAGATAATTTTACATTTCACACATTAATTTCAACACATATTGTTGGTTATATATATAAAAAATCAAATACGCAAGTATTTCTATATTGGACTATTTCCATCATCTAATATGATTATTGAATGTTTTTAGAAAAATTTAACTTTATTTAGATATTCCAAATACATTCAACTGTTGGTAATAGCACTTCAAACAGGTTAGTATATGTACAACGTTTCAAGAGGTATTGTTCTCCCCTCTTCTTTAGGTGTTTCTGGCCCGACCAGTTACAGTACTAGCATAGGATTCGAATCTGAACCCTTAGATTCTTGAGTATTGAATTTTAAAATAATGCTCTAACCAACTGAGCCATCCTGCCAAAGGAAACAGTCAGTAGATAACTCAGCTGATTAGAGGTTACTTTAAAATTCAATACTCGAGAATCTAAGGGTCCAGGTTCGAATCCCATACCAGGACTGTCACTGGTCAGGCCAGCAACACCTGAAGAAGAGGGGAGCTGTGATGGTTAGCTAATTATGTTAAAAAAATTTCTTTTAAACAAAAACTGCTAAACACTGATATCAATATTATATGTTAGCAAGCTATTAAAAACAAAATGTTTGAAATCCACATCTATCAAAACAAACTCCCTTTCATATGAAATGAACTTTATTCTAATTTCAAAATAATTACAATAGCTTACTTTTTTAAAAGTAAAGCCACGAGATGACTAATAAATAAAAAGAATTTGTTTGTCGGTAATAAAGGATATTAAAAGATAGTTTTATACATTTAGTTAAGAGTGAAAAAAAATATTTTGAATGTAAACAAAAAACTTTTTTTATATGTGCATGGAAACGTAAATTACAATATTACTGATTTTTAAATCATGATTTGATTAAACTCTTTCATGCTGTATGTTTTAATATATAAAAGATGAACTAATTACACACACTTTTTTTTTAAACTTTTATTTTTTATGAACTTTTTTATTTATTTTGGAATTAATATATTTAAACCACTAAACATCACAATGATCACCATTTCTTATGCTTTCTCATAACTGTTATTAAAACAGGCAAAACTCTCCATACAGTAATGCCACTCGGTGCACTCACAGTTTTGTAGTTAAGTAGAGATAAAAGGTGGCTGCTGGAGAGTTACATTAGATCCTAAGATCTAGGTGCAGTGCTTTCAGATCCAAGGCTCCTCACTGATGAAAGCCACAAGCTAGAAACTAGTCTGGGGATATTGGATGAGTTGGCACTAGACAGGAATTTTATACACAAGCCTTCTGGCATCCATTGATTAATCTGGCTTGCACTGAGTGGCACTACTGTATGGAGAGATTTGCCTGTTTTAATAACAGTTATGACTAAGCATAAGAAATGGTGATCATGTGATGTTCAGTGGTTTAATACCAATCCTGCGTAATAGAATAGTGGTGGCTATGGTTATGGGGTACTGAACTGAGTTCAGACCTATATGACTATATAAGCTAAGGAGCTTAAATTGGAAATATTATATTTTCAATTTTATTCTCATAGTTTTTAGTTAAGTAGAGATAAAAGATGGCTGCTGGAGGGTTGCATTAGATCCTAAGATCTAGGTACAGTGATCTCAGATCCAAGGCTCCTCACTGATGAAAGCCACAAACTAGAAACTAGTCTAGGGATATTGGATGAGTAGGCACTCAATAGGGATTTTATGTACAAGCCTTCTGGCATTCATTGATTACTCTTGCCTGTTTTAATTAATATATTTTATATCTTCAATTTAATAGGTCACATTTGGAAAAAAATGTTAAATATTTATTAAATTCTATGTTATTTAATAGGCCTTATCAGCCATTTGGGTTACATTTCCATCTTTTTATTTTAATAAATGATAAGCTTTTATTCTTTATTACATTTCCCCAACTTTTAAATTATTTCTTAGAAATGTAAGATTAAAAATAACAATCATTCATAAAAATAATATTTCAACTTTGCAAATATAACAAAAAAAGTAATAAACTAAAATTGTGATTGCAACAATAGATTTCATTATTTCACCAAATAAAAAATGTTTTAGAATGAAATAAAATTTATTTAAACTCCATTTCTAACACCAAAATACATTTTTATAAAGAGTAGGTAAAGCAACAAAATTGTTTTAAAATTTAAATTTCTACTTATAATTACATAAAAAATACAAAAAATGATAGCTACCATGGTAACAGAGATGTTCCTTTTTTAGCCAATCACAACTTCCTGTTTAATGTTATTACATTCTCTTAATTTATATTCTTAAAAAATCAAACATTTTTGAATAAAACCCAAATCTAAACATTATATTCTTATCAGAAAATATTTCACAAATATTTTGCAAAAAATCATAAATATATGACAAATTATGAAAAACATTCAATTTTTATTTTCAAGATTTGATATAAGGTGAGTGTCTACAAGTGTAATGGCTATTATAAAAATTTAAAAAAATGACAGTCTCTGCCTTTTGTATTAGGTTCCATATAAAACTGGCATCTAGATTTTCTTTTAAATTAATAAATCAAGATATATTTTAGTTCCAATTTTTGCCATAAAATAAATGCAAATGTCTATCTATTGTCATTTCTTCTATTGATATAAAATCTAGCTTAATTGCAGTCTTCAAAGCATTTCACTGATGTCAATAACATCTATTTGTATTCTACAATTTTTTTCTTAATTCATCTTTCTTTACTTTATCAGGTCTGCTATTTGTGATTTGCTTTTATAGCAAATATCCAAATGTCATATCCATAAGAAAACATTAGCAAAAGACATTTATTTAAAATCTTCCTTTTCAAACTAAAAGCATATTTCCTTTCAATATTATTTCATAAGCATATTTCATTTTAATATTATTTTCCCAAAATCAATACATACAAGTATGGTACTTATAATTTGATTTGCAAGTATCAATGTTTCTGCTCTCACAACTTTGACACCATCCACTTCATCAAAATCTATTAATGGTTATTCTTTTTCAGATACATTGTGATAGATTAGTAAAAAATTTAATTATTAATTTTTGAAAATGTAATTCTATGAGTAATGTCATCCAATACCCTTATTCTGTCTGCATTACAAATCTGATTAATGTATTTGTATTTATTAACTTCTAATCATTACATAACAATTATTATTTTCTCCTTTTTGAAGATCCATTGAATAGAATTGTAAATTATTTTAGCATTGGTTTTTAGATACTTTTTTGTTTTCCTATGATAGCTCTTGCAACATTTCTACAACTTTGAAACATAATTTGCAAAAACAACCACATCATCTGCAAAATCTAGATGACAAATAATTTTCACTTACTTTTACTTATTTAGCTTTCCATTTTAATCTAGAAAATACTTCCTGTAAAATCGCTTTAAAAAGTTTTGGGAATATACCCTGCTGTTATATTTTGATAATGCATGTTTTTCGGTATCTGAGAATATCCTGGATTTACATCTTGATGTTTCAAAGCTTCAATTGCCATGACAATGCTCATAATATCAAATGATTACAAATCCAAAGTTGTGTTCATTAATTATTTCTATATAATTCCTCTAAATTTTTGGATACGATCTATTGTGCTAAAACCACTTTGAAACCCAGTTTGTCATTTTGATTGGTTAAAATTCAATGTTTGATATAAACAAGTTGTAATTATCTTGGTAAAGATTTTGTAAAGAACTAATAGAAGGTTGATGGTTCTATTATTTCTAATATCTTCTTTATGATCTTTATTAAATATCAATATTACTACTGCTTTTTTCAAATCATCTTCTACATCTTTATCATTTAGATATTGCTATATACTTTTAACAAAAACTTTATTATTTTTTTCACTTAATTCTTTTAAAATATCAATAATTCTTAGTACTTTCTGGAAACTTTCTCTTCATATATACAGTTAATGTATGTCTCATCTCTTAATTTAAAATGTGTGGCAATTCAAAAGATATAATAAATGTAGGACTTTTTTTCTTGTTCTTGATTACTACATATATTTTTTGTAGAATCCTTCCACACATTTCATATTGTCCTTTTTATAATAATAGTTCCATCTTTTTTCCTTATTGTTGAAATCATCCTCTCACCCCATATCAAGATGTTCTTTTATACTTTTGACACTTTTTAGCCAAATCATAGCTATATTTTCATATATCTTTTTTTTTCCATATCATTTTACAAAATTCCAGATATTCAATCTTTCTTTTATCATTATCATTGTTGGTGTTCTTCATAGAGTATCAGTTATCTTTGTATTAATCTGAATTACGTTTAAACCATTTTCAAAGTCTGTCAATACTTTTAAATGATTAACAAGTTCTAATTTAAATTTATTGCAGTGTTTCTGTAGATTGGAAATATCAACTTTTAAATACTATCTGTTCTTATTAGGTTTTATACCTTTAGTTTTGCATTAAAATGCATTTTCCATCTCATAAATCAATGATCACTTTCTGTGGTGAATCCATTAAGAACATGACAAGCTTGAAATATATATTTTCTATTAGTCAACATATAATCCAATCCATAATAATAATTGGCTTAATCTTTAATTACAGATTGGATATATATATGGACAAAAACAGATATAATTTCTAGCTTAATAAGTGATTAATAATAATCATTAAGTGTTTAACTATGCGGGAAATTTGTATCTTTTAGATTAACTTACTATATATAAATATAATATAATAAACTGAATTTCTATAAAATGTAAAATTAAATAATATTTTGATAGTAATACAATATGCAAGATTTCTATTTAGGTCTCAGATGTTGCTAGGCAATTGAAATGGCAGACATCATTTAAGAAAATTTATAGATCGCATAATTTAAGTGTGAAAAGCAAATATTTTATCTTATATAAATATGTGTGGTTGTTAAAATGCTGATATTTAAATAGGCATTGAAATATATTCTGTATAAACCATTAGAATTCAGTCAAGAGTACTTTCAGCTTCTTTAAAATAAAAAAAAAAGACCACTAATTCTTACTAACTGATTGAGAAATTCCACTATTAGCTGTGATTCATTCGCATACCTCACTAAATACACTTTTAAAAGTTAAGTCTGACTTGTTTAACCATCTAACTTTTTGGCACATGTTAAGAATTTAACGGAAAGAACTTTAAACATTTGACAAGTGGCACATTAATTAATTTAATTCTTCTAAAAATAAACACCTGGAAAATATCCAAATATGCTAATGATATATATATATATTATTATTAAAATTACAAGTTTGTTTTAAATCAAAAAGTCACTACTAAAGGAAATTATTATTTGCTGATAAATCAATCCAACTCCCAAAAAAATGAGATATAAAGACAAAATAATAATGATATACTAGATATGAGTCCTGGACGAGTATACAAACCAATAGACGACCCACAAATATGTCATATAGCCTGATCCATTATTCTATACATTTGATATTTTGTGATATTAACTTCTAACTTGGCAACAAACTTTTCCTTCTGAAAGATTCAACACTTTGTCTATTTAACCTATTCCGTTGTATTCATCTTCAACCATATCTTCCCAAAAATGCAATCAAAACTGCAAAACTTAACTATGACCCTGGGATATGCTGTATAAAGTAAAGAGGGTCTGCTTTTACCAAAAAAAAAAACCCTGAAGTTCACTATAAAATATTTTTGACAAAGTGTATAATCATTCATTTATTTCACATGTCCAAATCAATAAAAAATTTGATTTTAAAAATTCTAGACTCATAATCATATGAAAAACCCTAAAAAACATATTGAGTAATCTTATGATTTTACCATAGTACTTTTAGAATTTTTTTAGAACATTCTTAAATAAAATTTCCTAATGCCAAATTGGGTAAAATAAGATATCCAAATACTTTATTTGCTGTAATTATAGCATTATGATGAAACATCTTTCAACATTGGAATCTTTCCTTCATCTCAATATATAAGTCTGACTTTATATCTAAAAACAATTGGTTCACATTCCTTCCTCTTCCCCCATCCTATCACTGGCTAATAAGGGGCTTAAGCTTTTTGAACATTAATTGCTATGCCAAAATCTACATGTTGCCTTCAAAATATTAAATGCAATTTTTCAGTTGGCAAAATTAGCCCAATCAGCAATAAGTTGTAAATCCAGAAACCCAAAAAATAAAGTTCTCATTTTTTAACTTTAACTGATTCAAATTGAAAACTCCACCATCAAGTTTTTATTACATGATGATTTTATGAAGCTGCATAAACAGTTTGAAAGCTCCCTGACAAAGAGATCAAAAACAAGGTGAAGCTAATTAATACACATCCAGTTTTTCATTTCAAACATTTTTGCATCTCTGCGATGGAAGTGGAGGTTAAATTATTTTCTTAATATACATTGAATTTGATAATTAAAAAATAAATAATGTAGACTTAATTCTTTATAACTTAGTTAATGATAAGTTCAACCAACTAAGTAACTTTTTGGTAAGCAAAATAGTTGCCAATGTGAGAAAAATGTTTAAAGGGGAAAGGGGGAGAAAAAAAATTGTCTCCAAATAAAATTGGGCTGATGCGACCTCTGGAGAAACTAATTAAAAAATTAAATGTTAGAGGGTTAGATTCATGGCAATATCATCCAGCACAATCACATCCAGGGTCATGAGATAAATCTCTCCTCTGATAACTTTTTTTAAAATTTATTTATCTTATATAATTTATAAATAGCTTGTATAGTTGATTGTGTGGTCTGCTGGTGAAATTACTAATAACAATTTTGAAATATGATTTTTTTCTAGTACAGGTTTTTTCATACCTGCACTTATATGTAATATATAGGTGGGTTTGAACTCAGACTTTCGTATGACCCTCAACCATCCATGCTATCTCATACTGCTGATATACTTGATCACACATGCTGAAAAGATAAATAATTACCAATATACAAATTTTGTGCTAAACCAACACTCATCAGTTGGTCCAAATTATCATCTCCTCACATATATACAATCAAAGCTCAGCTTATGTTAAGGTAGTCAATCTTCATACTTTAATGGACAGGCTTCAAACCACTCCACCCCACAACTCTTCAGCTGTCTATATCATTGAAAATCTGATGGTGAAATGCTCAAAACCCACCTTCATGCCAATCTTCTGACTTCAAACTCCCTATATAAAAACAATTTTATAAATTTTCTGAATTTATTTAAATGCTTGATGAATAATACATTTATTTCTTTGCATAGTTTTCTGGAGCAATAACAACTTATAGTTTTATCTCCAAAAAAAAATTGAGATTCTTCTACATCTCTGGAGAAATCAATCCAAGAATCTTTGCTTTGTTAGAAAAAAATATCAATTAAGACAATTGCTGGTGACTATGAATTTCTACGAATTTAATTTTTTTTTAAAAAAAAAGCAAACAAGCATTCATCCATCAATGAATTAAATATTCACATTATTTAATACACTGAATTTAGTGTTAAATAATCTGAATGGTTTGTTATTTTGAAGATCATATGGTATTATAAAATATGTATTTTCTTTCTAAGAGAATTAATTTACATATTTATTCATAATTTAATATGCATACAAAAAGATTATAAAAATATTATTATAATCTCTTTTGTCAAAAGAACATAACTCTTTAGATTCTTATAGTATAAAAAAAAAACAAAAAATTTCCTGTATAATGATATTTATTGTAAGATTAAGTAATTAAAGATTACTACCTAGTCCTGCATTTTAATTCTCATTCTAATCTCTGCCTTTATTAACAAGAACATTAAGATTCAAACCAGGAACTTTATAGTTACACAACTGACAGAAACCTTTAATACTTTTTGACTATTAAGCTAAAAGAATATTAAAAAAACTCCAAGATTTTGATCTCAAACACATTTTCTAGTATAGTTAATATAGATCTGACTCTGGATGTCCATATAACAGTACTTATCATCCTGCAGAGTATTCTTTTCCTCTGTCTAGAAATATTATTATCAATACAACTAATTTATGTTAATACCTGTTTTGCCATCAATGTTTGTAGTTGTATCTTTGATGAATAAAAAATTCATACAAATGTCTAAAATAAAGCTGCCTTTTTCTTTGTTAGCTTTTGCCGTGGTCAAAAGTTCTGAAATTTTCTTATTGGCTTTAACACTACGATTCGATATAGAAATGCACCAAGTGTTATAATTTGCAATATCGTTTGATGAATCACTCTCAGTTGCAAAAATTGATGGTGACCATTTTTTTAAGATGCAGCAAAAATGTTAAAAAAAATATTACATTTTAAAACAGCAAGATAAAAAAAAAGAGAGAGAGACTTTTATTCACATAAATGCATAATGGATTAAATTAATCATAGAATTAAACTGAATTGGGGTGCTTTTGATAGAAATAACTTAATACTAAAAGGAAATATGCCTATGTGTTTGAAAACGAAGGTTTTTAACAAATGTGTTTTATCAGTTCTTACTTATGGATCTGAGACTTGGACACTTAACAGAAGAGCATTACAGAGACTTCAGGGTGAAGAGATGTATGTTAGGAATAATAAGAAGAGATCGAAAACACAATATATGGCTAAGAGAACAAATGGGTGTTAACTGACATTGTTGAAAGAATTAAAAGACTGGAGTTGAGTTGGGCATATTGCTAGAACAGATAACAGATAGACAATTGAAATCTTAAAATGGATTCCAAGAGATTATAAAAGACCCAAAAAAAGACCACAGGTGAGATAGATGGATGAAATAAGAAAAGGTGCAGGGGTGATGTGAAGAAGAGAGACGAGATCAGAAAAGATTCATTGAACTTGGAGAGACTTTCATCCTGTAATGGTTGACAATGATGATGATGATAAGATGAAAAGCACTAAAAATTTAAAAAAACTTCAACTTTTACAAATAATAGCAAGGAGCACTCATGTGTTGAAATACTCTTAGTTATACTTTATATAAATAGCAATTAGACTTTAATGAGTTTAATAACCCCAAATAAACTCTGGTAATTCCCCAACTCAGACTCCTTCAACTTGCATCCAATGCAGACTTTATCAGTGCTAATTTATTGGTCAGATAAAAAAGATTTCTAACAAACAGACTGGCAGCGATACAAGAAAGTGGTCACAAGTTAGATTCCCAAAGAATTAGCAGTTATGATCTTATATCAATGCCAATCTATTCAGATAAAAAGTGACACTTTTTTGTCTGATGAATAACACTGAGAAAAAAAAAAAGAGGCATTATTTGAAGTTTATTTAAATGATGTCCCGTGCAGTCGGGTGCGATTGGTAGACTGTCCAACTTGGGATAAGGAGGTCTCCGACTTATTCTGATGCTCGCAGCTATGGCACTGGAAAGAAAGCCATTAGAATTTATTTTTTAAAAATTTAAATGATTTTTTGGAAAAAACGATTTGTGTACTACCTAGGGATGTTTTAAATTGTTCATAACCGGCTCCATAAATATTAAGGAGGACGAATAATATATAATATTAAATTGTAATTCTTGTTTAATAAAAAGCTCATAAAAATTTGGAGCTAAAATTATTTGTACAGATAATTATCCACACTTTTATTTGTGAAAATCGAAGAAAACTTATTTGTTATTTTTTAGTGTGTTTATGGAGTGAATCGTTAAGAATACACATATTCTAATTGGTAGTTTTATATATGTAACACTAAATTATCCTAATCAGTTTTTGATAAACTATTCAGTTTGAAATTACAAGAAATACCACTAAACATTATTACCATCAATATAATATATAATATTAGACATTAAACTCAATAGATTTTACTTCTTTCCTTATTTGTTTGTAATTCTATAAATAGGTATGGTCCACTATGCAGAAAAGATTAAACAATTGTAACTATTTTACAGTTTTTTACTATGGCGAGTCTTGTGCCAACAGCGACACTAGATTAGCGCAGCATTAATATATATTGTAATCTTATTACTCAACTCCATTTGAAGTAGATCGATTGTCATTTGTAGTGTTTTAAAAAGATAAGAAAAAAATTATATATTTTTTATATAAATTCGAAGTGAATTACATTAATATGCAATTGAAGGGAAAAACCTGATATATATTTTTTTTATTTTACATAGTCTGTTCAGAGTATGTTGTCTATATTTCATTTAGCTTATATATTAGTTTGACATTAAATTGGTTATGATGATTAACGTTTCAGTATGACACAATTTAAGGCAAGGTTAATTAATACAATTGAAATTAATCCTATCAATAATCAAATTTTCCTATAATTTCTCCTATTTACTAAAATAAATGTAGTTTAAAATTCGGTATAATTTTATATTGGTTTTTATTTAAAGAGTGAAAATAAAAATATGGTTTATTAGATTTGAAGGTGGTTTTAAACTAAATTTAATCAAGTTTAATTAATTGATAAGTCGTAAATTCTCCCAAATATATTTTTTTTTTTTCGTTTGTTTTACTGTAGAATGGTCTCGTGTTAGGATATGCAAATGAGAAAAAAAAAATTTTTTTTTTTGAGAAATCTGATTGATTATAAGACAAAGTAAGAAAAGTAGTCAAGCGTTGTTAGCCAAGATGTCATCGCACCTGCCTTGCAAGCAATTAGTTGATTGCAGACGGGTGTGGGTTCGCATCCCGGCCGATGCTACGACATATGAAAAAAAAGTAAAAAAGTAAGGAAGAAAAACTTCTTGTGAGAAAACGAATTTGTAATATTAATTTTATTGTTTAAAATTAGAGTGTATTCATTTATTATGAATATGTAAAAGCTCAAAATTCCTGTCCTAGGAAACATTCGCTTTGAATAGTTTCAATGTATGACTGGGAGAAACAATATTCCTCATTATTATAGAATATATTGCCATATTTAACAATACTAAGCAAATTAGTGTAAAGGAGAAGAAAATGGAATAAGTAAATTAATGTTCTGGTTCAATTTTAAAGCATTGTTAAATTCAAAAGGAATATTACTAATTTAATAATATTTTTTCATATTAACGTACACACCTGGGTCTCTTTTTATGCGGACTTATTTAACACAATTTTGAAGTTATGCGATTCATGTTTCACCGGAAGTCGAACTCCGATAATGCGCTATTACTTTAAATATTAAATTTTGCGCACTTACGTTATATTGAAAGTAATAGCACATTATTGGAATTCGACTTTCATCTTAGTAATTTCAATATTTTCAGTGCTTTATAATAGTAAGATTGTTATGCAATAATGAAATTAAAATCATGATTTCCACATTTTATGTATACACACATTAAATTTTACAAGATTATAATGTAAATTTGTTCAAACATTGTGCATGTTAATTTTGCATTTTAAATCACATTCTGTTTTTGCTTTTTAAAAAAGAACGTAATCAATTATTAATCATTTAGTGTCCGCAAGTTTATTTTTAAAAGGTTAGTAATAGCAGTGGGCACAATTAAACTTGACAATTAAAAATTAAAATCTGATTTTTAATTGTAATTAACAATTTTAAAATTACTTACGGCGACTTAAAATTAATGTGATGTAAAATGAAATTTGATTTTTAAATGGAATTGAAAATTAAAAAATTAAAGACAAAAATAAGAATTTAATTTTTAGTTGTTGATTTTAATTAAATTTTTCCCAGCAGTGGTGAATAAATGTCTTTTTATTATCATAAGTCTAAGTTCATAAACAATTAATAAAATGATCGTCTCAAAGATTAATTACTAATTACGTTGTCAACAGAAAACCATTAACACAACATGAGAGTGAACTTGGTGCTAGTTGTATTTCCTCTTGTGAGAATTGATTTTTTACCAGTTTGCAAACGAACGTGTTTTTCGGCAAATAGCGATAATAATTAAAATGTGTATAAAAAAAAAAAGTAAATTACTGTACTGTAAATTATGCATAAAAATATATTATTTTGAATAAAATTAAATATTATAGTTAAAAAAAGTTTGTCTTGTATCAATTTTTTTCAAATTTGAAATTTTTTATTAGTCATATTTTATTTCCTTATTTTTTTTTTGCACGAATTTTAAAGTAAATTTTACGTTGGTGCTTTGCTTTTACGCGAGTTTTGAAAAATCAAAGTCCGTATCCCCCCTTTTTCAAGGTAAGTTACATCTATTTTTGCACGATTTTGTTTGCGCGTGTTTTCTGAGGAACCTATCTATCACGTAAAACGAGACCCAGATGTATTATGCTTCAGACCCTCATGCTGCTTGGACAAACTCATTTATCGACTATTTCAGGAATTTATTAAAGCTGACCTGGATATATCTGCAATGTTGGAATTAAACCTAAATCTCCAGTTGTGAGTGGAATCATGAAATTATATATTGTACTTTGGGTACTCTTGTTATAAAAGTATTCATTGAATGATTAGTGACATCTTTAAAGCTTTGGATATGCTAGCAACGTTTATAATTTACTCAAGAATGCCAGCTATTAATGGAAATATGAAACTATATTTATGATAAAACAGAGAATTGGCCTGAAGTTACTTATAGTATTATCCTGATGTAAATCTATATTTAAAATAGTGATATATTGAATGATAAAGAAACCAAGAATGAAAGACCTATTTTCTAGGATAAGACTCTACAATTGTATAATTATAATAGGAGCTCTTTGGAGACATGAAACACTCGGTGAGATTTGTATTAAGTACATTAGGAATGAGTAACTGGAGATATTTAAATATCTAAGCTTTTCCTAGGAATATTTATAATGCAATGGGAATATAGAAATGATAAGCACGAACTTAATATTCGAACTATAAATGCTAAATGTAATCTAAATGTTGTGTATTATTGTGGGTATCTTGCACAAGATAGTGTGAAGTTAAAGAGTGTGTGTTCGTTTATTTTACACATATATTTTTTGTATGTTTTATATTTAATAGTTATACATATGTGTTATATTATATTGTATGCTATGTAGAGTATGGGTTGTTAATTAAAATGAAGATGAGGTAATATTAATATTTAATCTTAAAAGGGGGATAGATGTTGGTTGTTGATGATTAAAGTTTATCATTATTTGTTTCCAAAGGTATTAAATGATATTATAATTGTAATCATCATCATCATCAACCATTATGAATCCACTGCAGGATGAAGGTCTCTCCAAGTTTAATCCATCTTCTCCGATATTTAGCTTCTCTTCTCCACAACACACCTGCACATTTTCTTATTTCATCCATCCATCTCACATGTGGTCTCTTTCAGGGTCTTTTACAATCTCATGGAATCCAGTTTGAAATTTCAATTGTCCATCTGTTATCATCTCTTCTAGCAATATGTCCAGCCCAACTCCATTTCAATTTTTTAATTTTTTCAATAAGGTCAGTAACACCTGTTTGTTGTCTTACCCATACATTGCGTTTTCGATCTCTTCTTGTTACTCCCAACATACATCTCTCCATACTCCTTTGAGTGGTCTGAAGTCTCTGTATTGCTCTTCTATTAAGTGTCCAAGTCTCAGATCCATAAGTAAGAACTGGAAAAACACATTTGTTAAAAACCATCCTTTTCAAACACATAGGCATATTTCCTTTTAGTATCAAGTTATTTCTACCAAAAGCACTCCAACCAAGTTTAATTCTATGATTAATTTCCTCCATTATGTTTCCATCTGTATTAATAATCTGACCAAGGTATTTGTAACTGTTAACTTCTTCTAATTCTTCATAATCAATCTTTATTTTCATATTTTGAGCAAATCGATTAAACATTACTTTAGTCTTTTTAACATTTATCTTTAGTCCTACTTTTCTACTTTCATCTGCTAACTCCTGCAACATTTCCTGCAGCTCTGAAGCATTATTTGCAAAAACAACTACATCATCTGCGAAATCTAAATGACTTAAATACTCTCCATTTACTTTCACTCCTTTAGTTTCCCATTTTAATCCACAAAATACTTCTTGCAGCACTGCTGTAAAAAGTTTTGGAGATATGGAGTCACCTTGTCTTACACCTTTCTCAATGTTGATTTTTCCAGTATCATTATGTAATCTAATTGTTGCTGTTGCATTTTTATAAATATTCTTTAAAATATGACAATATCCTGGATCTATACCTTGATGATCCAATGCTTTAATCACTGAAGAAATGTGTATAGAATCGAATGCTTTTTCATAATCTACAAATCCAAAACATAATGACAACTCATATTCATTTGTCCTTTCTATGACTTCCCTCAATACCTGGATATGATCTATTGTACTAAAACCACTTTTAAATCCAGCTTGTTCTCTTGGTTGGTGGAAATCCAAAGTTCTCTGTAGACAAGTTGTAATTATCTTGGTAAAAATTTTATATAAAACTGATAAAAGGCTGATAGGTCTGTAATTTCTAATATCTTCTTTATCACCTTTTTTAAATATTAATATTATTACTGCATTCTTCCAATCTTCCGGTACATCTTTATCATTTAGACATTTGGTATATAACTTTGCTAAAATTGTTTCTATTTCTTCACCTGCTTCTTTTAATATATCAATTATAATTCCATCATTTCCTGGAGCCTTTCCTTTCTTCATACATTTAATTGCATGTCTCACTTCTTCATTTAAAATTCTGGGCAATTCGGAAGATGTAATAGATATAGGAGGTACTTGTTCTTTATTACTATATAATTCTTGATAAAAATCTTCTACCAATTTCATGATGTCATCTCTCTTTTTAGTAATAATTCCATCTTTTTTTCTTATTGCAGATAGAAATTTCCTACCAATACCAAAATGTTGTTTAACATTCTTGAGACTTTTATTTTCTTCTACAGCTTTCCTTGCTATTTCACAGTTATACTTTCTTATATCATTTTCAACTCTTTTTCCATACCATTTTACAAAATTCGAGATATTCAATTCTTTTTAATACATCATTTTTGTATATCTTCATATTCCTTCTTTTCTTCATAAATTCTCTAGTCTCAGTAGAAATTTTATTAGTCAATTGCTGCTTTTTTCTACCAGCTATGTTTGTTGCAGTTTTTAAAAGTGTATCAGTTATTTTCATATTAATTTCATTCAAATCTGAATCATGTTCAAAATCTCCTAACACTTGAAACCTATTTGTAAGTTCTAATTTAAATTCATTAGAATGTTTCTGAAGATTAGGAATATCAACTGTAAATATTGTTTTTCTTAATAATTTTTGTCTCTCTAGTTTTACATTAACACGTAACTTACACCTTACTAATCGATGATCACTTCCTGTGTTAAATTTATTAAGAACATTACAATCTTGAAATATGTATTTTCTGTTAGTCAAAATATAATCCAATTCTGCTGTACCTTCATTTGGATGCTTCCATGTCCATTTCCTTTTAACATTTTTCTCAAAAAATGAATTCATAATATAAAGTTTTTCTTTTTCTGCAAACTCCACAAGTCTATGTCCTCTCTCATTTTTATTACCATAACCAAAATTACCTACAGCAATTTCATCTTTCATTTGTCTACCAATTCTAGCATTAAAGTCTCCCATAACAATTTTAAAATGTTGTTTACTCTGATCAAAAGCCTTTTGTACATCCATATAAAAATCTTCTACTACTTCATCACTATGAGAACTTGTTGGGGCATAAACCTGAATTATCTGCATTTGGTATCTGCTATTAAGTTGTATAACTAATCTTGCCACTCTGTCCGATACACCATCAATCTCCACAATATTGTTCTTCCACTTTTTATTTATAATGAATCCTACTCCACTTGTATTTCCAATATGTGTGCCTTTATAATAGAGTATATGTCCACTTTTTAAATCAATTGTTTCTTCACCTTTTCTTCTAACTTCACAAAGTCCAATAATGTCCCATTTAATATAAGACAGTTCTTCTTCTAATTCTTGCAATCTTCCTTCACTTGAAAGTGATCTGCAGTTGTAAGTACCTAAATAAAAAGTCGTCATCAAATGGCAGCCTGGGTCCGCAATCAGGGGATTCTTAGCACCCTCCGCCTTCGGCCACCAACCGCTGCCTTGGTTGGTGACTTTACAGCCTCCTGGGAATAAGGGCCATGCTTTATTTTTGTCTGTCATAATTGTATATATGTATTGGAAAAATATTTATCATTTACACAAACATTCATTCTGCCTTATCAGGCACTGAGAAGAAAGACCATGGTGTTTCTTGATCTTAAACTCAGAGATAAAAAGCCAACAAACTCACCACGCTGGCTAATGCGTGTGGGTGAGCAGCCCATCCATGTTCGTATACTATATGAATAATCACATAGTAATAACAGCTGCAACGACAAGAACGTACGGAGTGGACATTAGGAATTTGCCCTGCTCGGTTCCTTTAAGGCCTCCAAGAGGAATCAAAGGGTCTCCTTTCAGTTAATAGCAAACTCCTTTCTGAATCATGTTCAAAATCTCCTAACACTTGAAACCTATTTGTAAGTTCTAATTTAAATTCATAGAAGATTAGGAATATCAACTGTAAATATTGTTTTTCTTAATAATTTTTGTTTTTCTAGTTTTACATTATTACGTAACTTACACCTTACTAATCGATGATCACTTCCTGTGTTAAATTTATTAAGAACATAATTGTAATACTGAGTTTTATTTATTATGATTTATTCTAAAATACGTTAAACCGCATTATATTTTAGTTTATTAATTTTATATCAAAATTTCAGAATATTTTAACAGCACATTTAACCAGTATTGGGTTCAAAGGGAGTGATTTTAATAATATGAACCTAAAGTTTGTGTATTTTATTTATATTTTACTGCTTGAATATAAATAATTTAGAGATTGATGATGGGTGGCAGGATTCTACTAAATTCATTGTATACATGGTAAAATATATTTATAACTGATCATTATCATTGTGAATGACAATTCAGTGAATCTGTGAGAATGAGTATTAAGTAAGGCTAGGTGTTCACAGATGATGATGGGTGGAGGTGATCATTTTACAGCTGTGAATTTCCCATTGGGTGTACCTGGTTTTTCATTTTCTACTGGAATTGTTGTATTAGGAAGCCATTAGTATTTTGCATGATATGATGATAATAAAATAAGGCAGTGTATTTTGAATCTTCATCAATTAATTTCAAAGCTCTCCCACTTGAAAAAGTTCTCATGGCTTCATTGCTATACACAATCTGTATCATTTCAAAGGTTTCAGTAGCAGCTTTTCTGAATTTAAAACAAAATCCTTTGTGGATTAAGGTAAGTAACACATTGTCATATTCCATGTCATAACTTGTGATCCAGACAAACTAGTATCTTAAAATTTTTGCGATGAACCATCACCTTTTCACTGGGACCACACTATACATCATCATCATTTACAACCATGTGTAATCCACTGCAGGATGAAAATCTCTCAACTCCTTTCCAAATCACGGTACTCTTCCTTATTTCATCATCTATCTCACATGATGATATTAAACAGTTGAAATCTTAAACTAGATTCCTAGAAATTGTAAAAGACCTAGAAAGAATCTCTTCTAGCAATAAGTTCAACTCCATTCCATAACAATCTATTAATTCTGTTAATGATGTCAATAATATCTGTTTGTTTTCTCACCCACATATTTCGTTTTCAAAATATAAATATTTAAATATTTGCTGCAACTAAATTAATATGTAGAAGTGTTTGTTATTTTACTTATTTATTGTACCAAAATTCTCTTTCGAGGCGTTTAACCTCATATTCATAGCCGTAAAAAACAAATAGTGCAGAGTAGAATGTAAATGGCAATATACAAATTATATTTAAATTATCTAATTAGCCCAACGTTTGGATGAAAATGAGACTTACACATCCTATTAGCGAAAAAAGTTTAGGGGTGGTATATAAAGTTTAAATATAAATATAAAATTTATATACATAATAAAATCATTTTAACGTGTTTTCATTAACTGGTTTTATATTTCTCTGCGCAGTTGGCTGTAAATTGATATATAACTTTTTTTTAAAATATTCTATTTAAAATAGAACGTCTAACTATTTAAAAAGAACAAATGAAAGTTTATATTCAAAAAGATTAAAACATTGCATGGTTAGTAGCATTTCTGACAAAATCAAGATGCAAGCAAATTACCAGTCACTTCCTTTGGTGATGAAGACTGTTTTCAGATCACATAAATGAATGTTGTTTCTGCTTTACCAATTCTTTAGCACATCTATACATGCTGATTGCTCTAAATATTTTTAAAACAGAAGTGAAATATAATTTGTCTTCCATATATATATATGTCAGTGTTAGTTAATTAATGTTAAATAATCTAGTAGCATTATTGTTTGGGAATTCACACAAAATGTTTGCGTGCCAGAAGTAACTGGGCCAAACCATGACCCATAGGTCTTAAAATTCAGACTCTACAACTGTCTCAAACCACTTATTACTTAATAAATATTAATGAATATTGATACATTATCAAACAAAAATTCTTGGTCTCATAACCTCTTAAAAAATATAAATTTAAACAATAATTAACCATAAAATAGATTATATATATATATACTTAGGTCGAAAATCGTGCATATATTAGGTTATTACAATATATACACTCTATAAGTAGATGTGTTTCCTTTCTTAGATATTTAATAATACGTTGATACGTTGCGGTGAAATTTTTTTATGTAATAATTTGTAAGCTTTTTTATATATTATAATTTGCAGACTTAGCGCTTTCAGAGTCCTTGTTGCTCAATATTCATACTCTTTTCAGATTATTAATGTTATATGCAAATTGCCTCCTATACTATCCATTTTTTGGAAATGGCAAATCAAGTGTCTCTTCTATTTATTGATTTGGCATCGCTGGTGATGAAACAAGCTTCCTTAATTTTTCTTTTGATATCATTCCTTTCCATGCATAAAATGTCAGCATTGGAGGGCTCAAATCTGTGGTTGAGCTCTTGCTGATGGTCAGCAAATACAGAACTGCCTTCTTTTTTTGGTTATTGCTCTTGTATATGTGAATTTGTGCTGAGCCAATCTATTGCCGACTGTGGCACGAGTTTCTCCATAATAAACCGAATCACACCCCATTTGAGGGCACACAATTCTATATACCACCTGGGGGGTTTCTTAGATATAACAATTTAAAATTTTTTTAATTAGATTTTGTGCTAATCTAATAATTAAATTAATTGATTTGCATGTTTTGGGACAATGATAAAATGGTGGACTCCAGAGCTCAAGATTTACAACTTTAAGAAGTTAAAATTGATGGTCGAGAGGTCAGCGCGTCTGCCTTGCACTTGCAGGAAGTTGCCCGGGTTGCGGGTTCACGTCCTGGCCGATGCTATGACACTTAAAAAAAAAACTATAAAAATCTGAAATATATTTATGGGCAATCATTAAACAATATTATGTTAAGCATTTTTGTCCAGATCAGATTGAATTAAGTAGGTAATAAATTATTATGATGCATGATCACATGATTAAGCAATACCAACCAAGATTAAAACAATCAAATATAGTTACACCCTGAATAATGAGTAATTAGTTCCCCAAAATGTCTCATGAATCAAGAATCTCCACTAAAAAAACTAACAGTTATAATGCTTTCCTATGGCAAAAACTGAAGTCATTACACAGATTCAAAATATCCAATTTTAAAAGCAGTTTAACACTGAAAAAAAAAATTAACTGATAAATATTTTGCTAAGCATGTTATTAATTTTAAAAATACTAACTTCTATATAATATAAAATAAGTACATTACATTGTGATTTTTTTAAAAAAAGATAACTTTACATTTTGCAGTCATGATTTTGAAATCATAAGATCAATATTCCAATTAGTAGCTGTTAAATTAAAATAAAGTCTATACAAAAAAAAATTAGGCTAACATATCGCTGATTTTTTTAATTTATTAGTGCACTTTATATATTATTATCAATATTTTTTTAATTATCTAATAAATAAAACTTTTTTTTTTTATTTTGTAATGTGTTTTTTTTTTTTTTTAAAAAAAAAAAAAAGAATTTAAAAATTAATGGATGGAATTTTTTTTTTTTTTTACAAAAATGCAGTTTACTTAAATATAAATTGCGCCAAAACATTGTAATATATACTTATTATTATATCTTATAATGTATGTGAATGAATCTATTTTTACATTTTTGATGAAATCACTTTGCCTATGAAAATAATTTCTATTGGTAAAAGAGTATCAAATAAAAATTAGTTAAACAAATTCTACAGGATTTTAGGCAATGCAGACATTTTCAAATTTATTTTTAATTTGCATTACTTATGTAAGAATAATTAGAAGTTTATTATTAATTATGTATTGAATAAAATTTGTAAAAAAAAAAAACATGCATGCTAATGTTCAAAAGGAAAAATTTTGCTTTCAGTATATCATCTGTCCTATTACTGATTGCATGACGAGGATGCTAAACAAAAATTAGGTGAGTAAATCATATTTTTTACTTATTACAAATACAATTTATTATTGAATATCTTCTAAGTTTATTTGCAATTACATAATAAATAAATATTGTAAATTTTTTTCTTGGGTAAATATCACCATTTAAATATTACAATAATAAGTTACTTCCATGATATCAATATCCTATAATATCATCAGTTTTTTTCAAAACAAAAAGTTAGAATATTTTTCCATAATTGCTCAAGTTAATTGTTAATCAAAGTACTGGGTACACATTAATAAAAATGTTATGGCAACCCTCTCTCCCCATATATAATGAGAGAGGCAGTACACTTTATAAAATATAATCAAAATATATAGCAGTTTCTAAAAAATAAATGTTAAAATCATTGATACTTTTTGAAACTTTATCAGTGCAAGTTCTCAAATAAATAAAAAGGCATATCTGACTAGTATTATAAACTAAAATAGTGATATCAGTATATATATATATATTGGAACAGTATATATATATATATTGAAACAGATATACTGTTCCACGTATATATTCAAAAGATCCTCCCCCCCCTTTAAAAAGATAATTTGATCAAATTTAAAAAAAAATAAAGCAAAAAGTTTATAGTTAAAAGAAAATCATTATTGATTTTATAGTTTTAAATTATGATATAAATAAAAGCTGGCATTTATTAAAAATATTACATTTTTAATTTTTGGAACGATGTTGTCATGTAAAGTGCGATAATAGCTTGAGGCAGTCTTAATAAATTGGAAAACATGGCTAATCCTTATGATCTCTTATCTATCCTGCTAAAAGTAGATTGTCCAATCCTTAAGAAGAAAAAAGCACTTGGGCTTAAATGAGAGCTGTATAGCAAATCAGATACAGTGGGAAATGTTGCTTAATCAATCCAGGGAGGAGAATATAAATAGATGAGTTGGAAGTTCACACCAGAGTTTTTCAAAGAGATTTTGTAGAGATATTTTTAAAGTAGATTTTAAAGAAGATTTTTAAAAAAGATTTTAATTTGAAAAAAGATTTTTAGAGCAATTAAAGAACCACTGTTAATGATGAAAAAAGAAAACATTAATAAGGAAATAATAATGATGGAAGGCTAGGCAGTAACAGCTTCTGTTCATCCAAAAGCCATGTGTCTCCAAGATTTGCCCGGATAAATATCATAGAAAGGAAATAATGCCATTCAGCTGAAATACAATGCCCCCTTTTGAATGCAGTCACATCATGGACATGAAGGACCAAACTTGATAAAATGAAGGTAATGATTTTATAAAATATTCGATACTTATGTGTGTTTATAAAAGACAAGACAAAACGCCTTTCTTAAAGAAAATTATAAATAAATGTAGCTATATGAAAATACATTTATTATAAATGAAACTAAAATTATGAATAAATGTAGCTATATGAAAATACGTTTATTATTGAGAAATTATAAATGAAACTAAAATTATGAATAAATGTAGCTACATGAAAATACGTTCATTATTGATAAATTATAAATGAAACTACTGATCAACTTATATCTGGAAACATACATCTGTGGCAGACCAAACAACAATATTTATGATAGATATTAGAGTAACCAAATAAAATTACAAATGCTTGCCTGCCTATTGATTGTATAAGAATATTACACATAACTATAATTAATTAAATTATAATAATGTGTTTATAATTTAGATAAAATTAGAAAATATCAAAATGAAGGTATACATTCAAAATGAATGTATTTAGTAGATTTATACTATATTGTGAACAAATTCAAACATTTAAATATGAGCTAGTACGTCAATAAAAATTAATGGTATATGCGTATAATGAACCATGTCCTTAAATAAGTTGAAAAATTGAGAAAATCTTTTTTTTTCTGTTATTTTTAAAAGGATTTTATTTATTATCTGAAAACTCTGAAAAAAGTAATATAAACACAGAATTAAAACATGTTATATACATACGAGTTGAGAAATAAGAATACCAAACCAATGGACCTAGGATAAATGTACATATAGTATGGATTCAAACCTGGATTTGGATAACCATGAATAAAACATATGTATTATGCTTTAACTAACTTAAAATTAACTGGAACTCTGAATTAGATGTAAAATATAAATTGTTAAAGAACTTGCATTCTTTAATTCATATTGCCCTACTATTGGATGTATACCAAGATACACAATGGACTGCAAAAAAAATATTTGTTGAATTAAGTGGAACTCTGAATTAAATGCTATCAGTTGTCTTCATTATTATCTCTGTTGTCTTAAAATATCACACTCCTCTCTGTGAGTTAACTAAATGATTAAAGATGTAAACTGTTAAAGAACTATTGATAGAAGGACCTTATTATACAACAAATTACATTCATATTGTACTATTATTGGATGTTTACCAAGAGACAAGATAAATTAAAATGAATCTTCACATGGATATGAAGGAACTTTATTTGATGGACATTTACTTAAACCTGTTGTTAAATAAAATTGTTGTTACTTAAAATTAATTTTAGTTATCCAGTTGTTCAATTCTATTTTTTTTATTGCATCACTCATCATTCAGTGCACTTGTTCACGAGAATCGCAAGCCTCCTGAGCTACGTCTGGCATAACTAGACCTAGGTAAGTCAGGTTGTAGTGAGATGGAAAACCAAACTTAGAAATGTCTAGATGCTTCGAGTCTCTATGGTGCTACATCCTCTGATGAGCAGGAAATATTGTTGTAGGGGGGGGGATAACATCTGCATTGGGGAATGCCAATTGATAGTTCCTTCCTGCAACATGCTCATCAGGAAATTGTTACAACCGAGGTAATAAAGGGGTTGTATGGTGGTCCGGTTACAATATATGTAATCAAAATTACCCCAAATTCACAACTCAACCAGACTATCCAAGCAAATAAACTCTAAAACCCTACCAATGGTTTCACTGCTACAAGCAGACTTCTCAAGTGCAAAGAACTACAAAATAACAATATATTTAACTAAACATTACCCACAATTCTACTTATTCCCATACACCATTGATATTAAAAGAACTTTTAAATAAGTTAATTGCTTCAGAAACATAAATTTTTAATAATAAAAGTTTATTTAATTCTTCTTTTATTTCATTTCTCTCAAAAAAGACAACCTTAACTTCATCAGTATAACCTATATCTTTTTCATTTAATGTTTATATACATAAGTGTAAGAAATGGGTTTGCAAGTAATCATTAAAAACCAGCTACCACTTAGACAATCCCAATATCAATAACAATCAACAATTTCAAACTGTAGTCAAGGCAACCTCCTTTTAACAATAAATTGCAATCTTTAGTGTCTATATAAATATATATTTTTGAAGGAGATTCCACCTTTATTTTTAAAAGGGGATTGCCATGACAACAGTTTGAAATTATTGATTGTTATTGACATTGGGATTGTTTAAGTGTTGACTGGTTTTAATGATATATATATATTGTAATGGACAAAAGAGACCCACAAATGTGGTCAACATCAATCACTAGAGGTGCCAATAGATTGACCATCTAGAATTTTCTTTTTAAATCAGTATATGGTATTATTCTGCTATGTGGTAGGATCAGGCTTCATTTGATATTCCATGTACTGATGATCTCTGTAAGAAATTTAAGCTTACTGGTGAAGATATCCAACCATAAATCATACCCACTCACCCATCATTAAAAATTATTTCTATATGCTGCTAGTTTATTTCTGTATGTTCACTAGGTTGCAGAAAATTACCAGACTTTTTGAACAATACTATGACTATTGCATTTAACCATATCTTAGATTTTATAATGAATAATGAGAAAATTCTAGACTAAACAAATTCAACACATTTATTAATAATTTAATATTTGTATTATAAGTTAACATAAGTGTCTTATAGATGTTTTGACAAATAACTTTTTAATTATTTGATAATTTATAAATTTTTAAAGTAAAGCAATATATCCCTTTAATATAGATCTCAGATCTTTGCATAATTTTCCAGTAATCTATTCAATAAAATTTAAACAAAGAAAGTGGTTATATCTATTAAAACCAAGCCATGAATGTGCCTATTCATATATTTCAAATTGCTAATCTTCCTGCAATCAAATTCAACATAATACTATTGGATTTTAATATTTCAGCAGCCATAATACATATTTAGTCACCACACTGGCCAATCTTCATCATCTAAATAATGCAATAACAAAATGCACAAACTAGAAAACTTTGGAATTTCCAAATATTTTTAAATTCATATCACAATATCAAGCACACAAATATTAATCATGTCAAAACTTCATTGGATAAAAGAAAATGCACTGATAATTAAGATTCTCCTTGTTATACAACATATATCAAACTTAAATTGCATGTAAAATTCTTAAATGCATCCCAAATCTTTTAAATTATTTCTGTACATATAAGCCAAATTTAATATCAAAATAGAATTCTGATTAACAAATTTTAACTAACAAATTCTACCACATTAAATTCGTATAACAAACACACACCCAAACCATAGCTTCAATATGAAATCAGCAACATTATATGCTCCCCCCCTTCTTAACATTTGAACCGAATAAATATGCATGAACTTCATCATCCCTCCCCCCAACTATCTAATTTAAATTATGCTTTAACTTATAACTTAATTGGGAACAATAATAAAAAGATGAAGTTCAAAATCTCATAATCAGTAATTTCTGGGTTACTATTGATTTTCTTATAAGTTAATCTAAAATAAAATTATTTTGAGTTGTATCCTTAAGACTAGTTCTCACTTCTAATCTTAGAAACAAAGCTATTTAATAAAAATTTCATTAGGTATGTTAATACAGAAAGCATACCAACAGCTCAAACAAGCTCTTAAATGATATGTGCGGTAAGAAAAAATATTTAAAATCTCTATCCAGAACCTTCCCATCTCCAGACCAACTGTTTTCGAGATTATGGCTCACATCAGTGAAGAGCTAGAATATTCGGACACTAGATCTAAAATATTAACTCAAAACCCAGCATTTATTTCATACGTAATATTTAAGTAGAAACTCTGAAATTATCAGACATGAAAATGTCTTTAAATCTAGCTATCTAACTTAAATAGCTATATGGAAGTGAACTAAATTCAGATCTATCATATTTTTTAATAGCCTCAGAAAAGCCAAAGCCTTTAAAGGTAAAATTATCAAGTCATATATAATGTTATAATTATATATTATAATTATATTATATTGAATATTATAATTTTACCTTTAAGGCTTTGGCTATGCTGAGGCTATTAAAATATGGTAAATGTGAATTTAGTTCAGTCCCATATAGCTATTTAAGTTAGATAGCTGGATTTAAAGACACTTTCATGTCCGATAATTTCAGAGTTTCTATTTAAATACTACTTATGAAATAAGTGCTGGGTTTTGAGTTGATATTTTAGATCTTCGGTCCGAATATTCTAGCCCCCCACTGACGTGAGCCATAAGCTCAAAACTAGTTGGTCTGGAGATGGAAAGGTTCTGGGTAGAGATTTTAAAATATTTTCTCATACAGCACTTATCAATTAAGAGCTTGTTTGAGCTATTGGTATGCTCTATGTATTACATTTTTGTAAATACAAGTTTATAAAAGTAATGTCACATTACATATGACTTGCTTTTTTTGAATATTAGTAAATAACTACAGTTAACAAGTCAATTGTGCATGTAAGTTTAAACAAAATGTAAAAAAAATACATAAATGATATAATAAAATACAGGAAGAGAAAATCTTTAGGTATAAAAAAAGTTCATACAATTTAAAATAGAATTCCCAAAAGAAAGTTTATAAATTTAAAGTCTTGATGAATTTATCTTCTGCTTTAAATGGACGAAACAGTTTGGGAGTTCAACAAATTTTACAGCACTTATAACTAAGGTTGGAGCATATTTTATATTTTTCATTCAAGTACATGTATTTAAAGCTTACAATTAAAATAAATTTGTATTGAAATTTATAATTCAAGAACCTGGAATTTACATTTGCAATTGTTAGCTATTTAAGTCACAATTGGGCTTCCATAATTTGGATTTAATTTGTCACAAACAGGTATTTCCATTGTTTTTGACATGCATGCTAAATGCTAATGAGACCATTTTTAATGAGGTCAGATTTCTACTCAGGAGGGATTTTGGGAGGTTAGCCTGTCATAGTATAAGGTTCCCTGGTAATCTAGGAAGATTCTATCTTGCTGCATCAGAATACAATTTCATTTTGATATTGAAGACACCAGCACTAAGATAAACAAATAAGAAAGCAAGACCCTGTCTTTTTTTACAGGACAATTTATGCAACAGTCTTATCTCATGAAATTTTAATTACCAAGAAAAAATATGTTAACAAATTTTATTTTTGGAACATTTTGAAATGTTCATAATGAAAAAATCTAGTCATTAAAGTAAATTCAAAATTTGATTACCAAAATTCATTAGTTTCTTTTCACATATGCAGTACAATAGAAATTTTGACTTCAATTATATACTATTTAATTAAAATAAAAAACTGCTTTCTGTACATTTTCATTAATCCATTAATATTTTTACAGGAAGTAATATATATATGTGTGTACATATATATTAGCAAAAATTATTTAAATAATATGAAAGCTTTACTTAGTAGCTTCTAGCTATTTCTCTTTCCAAATTTGATATTAGAAATTGACTAGTATCCCTCACACACAAGCACCATTTCCAAACTATTTAATTTGAATATTTTCATTTCAATATATATATATACCATGGAGGTCTTGTATTAGCATGAATTATTGGATAATACTCAATAGCAATTATATTAAAAATAATGACCTCCAAACATGTGTTCTGCACAGTAATTAATTTAAGGTTATATGGTAATTTGAAAACTTGATATAAAGCACAGTTTGACTGGATAGAAGACTGTAAAATTATTTAGAATAATTACTTATTACAATTTGTAGGTTAATTCATAGATATCTACTTTTTTAAAGTGTTATAAATTTGAATCAATTAAATTTGAATGATTTAATGCTTAAAACCATATCATGACTTATACCTCAATTTACATCTTTTAAGTTTAATATATATAAATATAATGAGATTGTTCTCTTACAGCTGATGATTAGTATTCAAGTCAAGAAACATATGAGAGTAATTAATGTTGGACAATGATTTAATATTAGATACAGTAATTGCAGCTTGTAAATGTAATGAGCGATTGATTGGCTAAAAAAATTTAAAGTTATTTTGAGTTGTTTAGCTATATGTGCGACTGTTTTTTTTTTTTGTCTATATATCCTTGGTTATCAGAAAGATTTTCTTTACAAGAGTATTAATAGAGATAGTGGTATTATTTTGTCCTTAATTAGTACCTTCTGTTCTAAAATTTACAAATAAAAACGATAGCCTCAAATTATGACAAATATTAATAAAAAGTTTATAATTATATCACTTTGTTTATAATTATGTTAAATATTAATGGCTATTAGATTAATCCATCCTGAAATAAATAAACTTAAACAAACATTGTTCAGTGAATTTTTATTATTATATGCCTAATATTAGCATCGAAATTATTTGAAAAAAGATAAAAATAACCATGAGCCCATAGAAATTAGAAACGTAATTCACCATTAAGAAAGACGTTATATTATAAGTAAATATTTATTTTTAGAATCCGCACATTTTCTAAGCTAAAAGCAACAAATTCAGCTCTTATTAGATTGCTTGCATTAATTTTTTAATGCGCTATTTCAAATGTATTTTTTACAATGCTTTATATCCCGAGGTATGGTCTGGATCCAGCAGTGGGTCACGAGGTGATTTTAGGTGGATTGCACTGAATATTGAAACAAGAAAAATATTTTATGTATTTATTAAAAAAAGGAAAATATCACGACAATATGTGCTTAGTTTATATATCTCATTATGTATGTAGTAATTAAGAAATGGGTATACAATATATATTAATTTTAAGTGTTGTTCTGTAAAAAAAAAATTAAAAAAAATAAAATACAATTTTTTATTCATCATCCCTCTTTCTCTCTAAAATATGTATTACAAGCGAGTGGATCCCAAAAAATTACTGTTTTTGAAAGTGGCTCTCGACTTAGAAAATTTTGGAAAACCCTGCTTTTTTAATTTCCTATGAGTTACTAGCAGTTTTATTTTCAACGATACTATTTTCTGAAAATTTTATATAGATTGACTATGGTTTGAGTGACTGCAAAAAAGTCTTTAATTATTAAATCATGATGTTGAGAGACATTATGAGGATGCTGCAAGAATACTTGTAGGGGTGCAAAAAATGCTGATAAATGATGGAGGCTTTTACATATGATTATGGTGCTGGTCATCAAAAGCTCAAAGTATTATTTATTTTAAACAGTATATATTTGATAAAGCATGTATACATATACAGTAGATGCACAAATTTCTTACATATAATTTAACGAAGTTTATCAAAAGTAGTATATATTATTAAAAATATAAAAGTATAATATAAAGATTAAATTTCCACCTACAACCATAGTGGAAGTTGTCAAACATCTGATAGTTTGTGAGCTCCATTGCAATAAACATTTATTTTGGATCATAATTTTACAATGCATAAATATATCATAATAATTTTATGGTGATCAGACAAAAGATGTTTTTATAAATACTGCATGCGTACATGTGTATTATTAATTGATAAAAAATCAAGTCATATGACCTAATTTTAATAAAGCTCCGATTTACAAATGTTATATATAGAGTAAGTTAAAAAACAAACTCTTATGAAGCTTCAAAAATACCCTCAACCTCAGACCGCGGTTTCTGCCTCTAGCGTCATCAGTGAGGTGCTAGGGAATAAAAATACTAGAACTAGTCCAGCATTTTATCAATGCCTAACTATTGAGAAGAAAATCTGAAACTTTCAGACATTTAAATGTATTTTTATTCCCTAGCACCTCACTGATGACGCTAGAGGCAGAAACCGCGGTCTGAGGTTGAGGGTATTTTTGAAGCTTCATAAGAGTTTGTTTTTTAACTTACTCTATATATAACATTTGTAAATAGGAGCTTTATTAAAATTAGGTCATATGACTTGATTTTTTATCAATTTATTTTTAGTTTTTTGCTATTAATGCTTTGGCGATTTTATATTGCTAGAGCTATTAATATATGGTGTATCTGAACTTAGTTCAGTCCCATACGGCTATTTGAGTTAGATAGCTGGATTTTTGGACATTTAAATGTCTGAAAGTTTCAGATTTTCTTCTCAATAGTTAGGCATTGATAAAATGCTGGACTAGTTCTAGTATTTTTATTCCCTAGCACCTCACTGATGACGCTAGAGGCAGAAACCGCGGTCTGAGGTTGAGGGTATTTTTGAAGCTTCATAAGAGTTTGTTTTTTAACTTACTCTATATATAACATGTGTATTATTAATATGTATTATAAATTGATTATAAATATAAAAATTAACTAAGTACACATATACAAAGTAGCAGGGACTCGGGAAATACCACTTAAAAAAAGTTTTAAAAACATGGATTCAATATCCATTAAATATCAAGACACAAAATCTTTGCTACATTTATTATTTTAATTGCAGCAAAATAATTAGTTTTTTTAAAAAATATGACTAAAGAAGCCATATAATGTAAAATTTAATTCAAAAAACAATAAAACTAATTCCACGATAAACTAATCGCCTATGTTGAAAAAAGAAATGTTACTCTGCAATGCCTCAATATGGCCCTTATGATTTAAAGATGGAGCTACAGATATCAACAACAAGATAGTCAGTTGATTGACTGGCAGATGGACAAGTAAGTAGGCAGATATATAAATAGATATATAGATGGATGATGGGAAGATATAGATGGATCGATGACCAGATAAACAGATGGATAAGTCAAATACTACATACATACATTCATACAGACATGGATGGATGGATCAATGGATGAATGGACAGAAGGCAGGCAGGCGGGCGGGCGGGCAGACGAGCAGACATACAGACAAGTAAGTAGGTAAGTAGGTAGGTAGGTAGGTAGGTAGGTAGATAGATAGATAGATAGATAGATAGATAGATAGATAGATAGATAGATAGATAGATAGATAGATAGATAGATAGATAGATAGATAGATGGATGGATGGATGGATGGATGGATGGATGGATGGATGGATGGATGGATGGATGGATGGATGGATGGATGGATGGATGGATGGATGGATGGATGGATGGATGGATAGATAGATAGATAGATAGATAGATAGATAGATAGATAGATAGATAGATAGATAGATAGATAGATAGATAGATAGATAGATAGATAGATAGATAGATAGATAGATAGATAGATAGATAGATAGATAGATAGATAGATAGATAGATAGATAGATAGATAGATAGATAGATAGATAGATAGATAGATAGATAGATAGATAGATAGATAGATAGATAGATAGATAGATAGATAGATAGATAGATAGATAGATAGATAGATAGATAGATAGATAGATAGATAGATAGATAAAAAATCGTGTTTATTATCAATAAAAATGTGCACAATTCACCAAATGAATTGGTTCAGTAAATAGATTATATACAATCATTTTCATCGACCCTTAACATGCACAGTGAATGAATAAAAGACTATTAAATTTTAATTATTTTATTCAGAAAATAATAATCCAATAAACATTAGAAATTTTAGCATTTGATTTTTAAAAAGTGCCTTTGATGCTTAAAATAAAAAAGAAAACAATGAAATGTAGTGAATATGAAATGGATTTCCCTTTTTCTTTTTAATGTTCTTTTTGAAGTACAACTGCGAATGTAAATTACATGAATTCTCAAAGCCTAGCTATTTTACTTTAATGGAAATTAATTGCATGAACTACTTTCCTTAACAAAGTTCTAAAAGCAATATTATACCACGTTATAATACCTGCAAAACCATCTTATGAAATTCAAAATCAAATGTGCCTGATCAATAGAATATTTCTGCTTTCAAAAAAAAAAGTAAGTAAAAAGATGTTGAAATTCAAAATAAATATGAAGCTGTTTATGTGCATACAAACTATGCATACATAAAAATAAAGATCTGTATAGTAAATAAATATCCAAGCACGATTAGTATATCTGCCTGCCATATTCATTGCTTAAATTTCAAAATTCAGATAAAAATGGGCAGTTGCCTCAGGAATTTGATTTCTAAATAAAATGTGTTTTTTTTCAGGTGTCTGGCCCATAGCCAACTCAATTAATTAATTATTTTTACTAAATACAAACTTGTTATTCTTAGCTAGACGGTAAAACAAGAAAGGATAAAACATTAAAATTGTTTTGAACCATCAATTGATTAGTCCAATGAGTATTACTTTCTTTTTTATTGAAAAAACTTCCTAATAAGCCTTGTTCTGCAGTGATTTATTTAATCTTTAACATTTAATTATTTTAATACTACATTAACAGATTTTGAAAAGATATAAACATAACTGAAGAGATGTGAGTTATTCATCTCAAAACTTTTAAGACCAAATTTGTTTGTATCATGAGTTATAACATGAAATGTGATAGTGTTTTACATCTTCATAATAGATATTCTCGCTATCATCATAAAATGTTGCAAACAATAAGAAAACATTCTTGTGACTTATGGCTTCATTGCTATACACAATCCAACTCATTACATCAATTTCAAACGCAGTTTATCTCCATCTAAAATATAACTCAATGTTGGTATGCTTTCCATCATGAGTTAAAGTATGAAAACATGCTGTAATTCATGATTCAGACAAGGGAGCATTTTAAAATGTTATTAATAGTTAACTGTGTATTAACATACACATTCATTCACAGATGGAGCTGCAGGCAGCTTGAAGAGAGAACCAATCATTTATTCACTAGGTCACCTATGTACATCTCAGATTTCTCCTTAATAAACTACATGGGAGTGACTCAAATTATCCATGCCATAAAACAACTGTTCATCTTATATTAATGCAATAAATCAATAGATCTTATGTTGAAGTGTGAAAATTCAGGTGTTAACACAGCTCTAAGAGAGCTTAATGCATATCCAAGTTTATGTTAACTACTACAAGAATATAGGCAGCATCATCTGTCAACAGAATCGCCACCTTAACATTCAGAATAAACTCATTACTAAAATTGATACCCATTATCTGGTTGCCATGCTTGATGAGAAAAACTTGCAAATCACTCTGCAGTATGCATATTGCCTTGAAGTAATGCCAATCATCCACACAAAAATAACTCATATACATACTGATAAATCAAAATATGAATATTTGGGACATTAAGTCTCAGCAGGATGAGAAAATCACTTTATTAACAAACCTTGATAAAGATATCTTATGTACAAATATATAATTAATGGAATAACATGTTCACTCTGAAAATAGGAAAAACAAATCTGGAAAAGTGATTAGAACTATTAATTCTCCAAGAGATTTGCTTGTAAGCAATATTTTTGCAATAATTATTTATACGCAGAAGAGAATTATGAATCCAAATCACAGTTTTTTAAAGTTTAATGGTAATTATTTCTGTTTAATTAGATACATGTGGACATCTCTAAATATTCTAATGTGTGCATTTGCTTGATATAGTCTGGTAATTAAAATATCTTCTTCAAACCGTCTTGATTGCTAATAAAGATAAAGCATTCTTTTAATAACCCAAAGCAGAAAAAGGACTGTTGAACAACTTCCAAAGAGAAATAATAAAGAATAACCATGTGGTAAGGATTTTAATGTTTTTTCCCATCTTTTATTCTCCAGCTAAAAATGTTCATCTCTTTCTTTATATACAATCAAAGCATTACATCAAGAAAATGCTCCCAGCACACATATTTTGACTAAATCGGTTTATTTCTAATAGTTTGGCTTTTTTACCCTAATATTCCAATGAAACATTAGCATAAGGATACTGGGCAAATATAATGAAGCAAGACTTCCTGAAAAAGATTGGATTAGTCAAAACAGATGTTCATGAGTTTGCATTTCTGTAATGTCTTGTATTGATTGTTTAAAAAGTGAATTTTGAACAATATTACTAAGATATATTTGATTATAGAGGCACAGGAAAAATGTTATTTTAAGACCTACTAATGGCTTATAAAGTTATATGCTATATTTCATCCTTTAATTTAATTAAGTGTATAAACATTTAAAAAATAAACATAATAACTCAAAAATAATGTGTCTATTAAGGGTGATAAGACAATTATGATAATATCTAGAGATCAGATGGTATTGAACACTGAAGCCAATAATTTGAAATGGTAATAAATTATAAGATGTGCACTAAATTTATTTTTTTATAAAAATAAAAATCACATTAGACACATCCAATGTGAATTAAATGTGATTTGACATTTTAAAATGTAATCTATAATGAGTCCACAATTATTTCATAAAAGTAATTAACCACAAAAGTTAAAAACCAACTAAAATCAGTACTCTTAGAAATTATTTATGTTTATAGATAAAATCTGAAGCATATTTTATTAATGGCAATAATAACTCCATCAATAGATGAGATACCTGCTTTGACATCTCCAAACGTTGGACTATCTAGTTCATTTGCATACGCTTTGCATATTGTTTTGTTTCCTTGCCCTATTTCCTCATTCTGCAGCTCACAGTACCATTATGAATATGAGGCAAAAGGCCTCAAAAGCGCTTAGCGTGTAATAATTTCTGTGTATCTTTATAGCTTCTCATTCAAGTGTGTCATATGCTTTGTTAATTTTGTATATAAAATCATTGTAAACTGGCAAAAACTCTCCATATAGTAGTGCCACCTTGTGCTAACCAGAGTAATCAATGGATGCCAGAAGGCTTGAGCATAAAATCCCTATCTAGTGCCTTCTGGCATCCATTGATTACTCTGGTTAGCACAAGGTGGCACTACTATATGGAGAGTTTTTGCCTGTTTACTAACAGTTATGTGCTAGCATGAGATGGTGATCATGTGATGTTTAGTGGTTTAAAATCATTGTAGTGTGTATAAACCCAATGCAGTATAAAATATTATAACATGCAAACATTTTATATCCTCTAACTATAGTGATTAAAATTCCAACTTCATATTTAACAAGAAAATTAATAATAATCATAATGCAATAAAATGAAAGTATGAATTAACCCTTTAAATGTGCAAAAGTTTAAACAGCCTCATCTGATTAATTTGGAAGCTATTTTTCATGGTGACTATTTTTGATGGAAAAAATACTCCAAATTTCCTCTAAAAACATAACTTCAAAAAAGGAAAGTAGTCCCAAAAATACTTTATCAACTTTGCAAATATAAAGAAAAAAAAGTAATAAATGAAATAAATAATCAAAATAAAAGAATTTGTTTTAATTTTCAGGTTGAAAGTACATATATATTTTTATAAAATCTTTTATCTTCCAAATTTCTATGAATAAGATAATTAAAATTCAGCTTACAGTTATTTAAAAAAATAGTAATGTTCTTGCTAGTGATATTTCTTGTTAGACAACAAGCATTTAATATTTCAGTTGACTAATTTTCTGGTAAAGAAATATATTTAAATAAAAGCTGCATGTAAATATCACATACTTATTAAAAACTAATATTTAGTTAATTTTACAAAATTTCAATAAAAAAAAAAACAAAGTTTTACAAGCACAGTAAATATTTTATCATAAAATGAGAATGACCTTGGGTGATTTCTCATTATATTTAGATATTTTAATTAGAAATAATAGCTAAATACTTTAGTTAAGAATTAAAATCAATCAATACATAATTTACTTCAAGTCTTGACCATCAAAGCCATCAAATGCAACAAATAACCATGAATGAATTATGATGAGCCCAATTACAGTGCCCTCAAAATTTGCACAGGTTCATTGATCAAAGGTAATGTTAAAAGATGTCAATGTTGTAACTTGACTGTTACATTATTAATATATAAGTTTAAATGCTCCATTGCAAGACAACTGTCTATTCAAATCCCTTCATGGAAGAGTAGTACAGGAAGTTAAAGCTTACTTGAATAGTCAAAGGCTGGGCATTCCAAGATTTTCTTGCTTTCTTTATATCTAGCTAATAATAGTGAGATATCAATTTTCTGCCCAATGAATTATTATATATTAAATAGTTAAAAATCCAGGTGCCACTTATGAAAAATCTTTAAAATATATTTAAATGATTATGCCATCTTTAACAACACATAAAAATGTAAATACATAATAAAAGATTGGTTAACGGTTCCACTCAATTCATGCTTAAATATTTTTCTGAAATAATGGACTTAAGAGCTAAAAATCCATGGACCACAACTCAACTTTTTATAATAGTTTCTTATTACCCTAAGTAAAAATAAAGAAGTAATTAAATGATATGCAGATTCAAGAGTTCATGGTTATTACACAAAATAAAAGTTAATACATAATTTAGCACAATAATAGGGTATAAATGCATGAGTTAAAGATTTTCAGATAAATCTGCAGATGAGAAAAGTAAAAAAAAAAACATTCATTTTAGTCAATTAAGTGTAAAATATTTGGTGCTCAGATGTCACTAGACTTTTTCAGAAATAGAACATATAACTATTTTATTAATGAGACAGTTATATTTTAATACATAATGGAATTATAATTAAATATTTTTTAATCATTTATATTTTTAAAAGAAATGTAAAAAAATTTAAGAATTAAGAGATTAGAAGCAAAATGTGCACTTAAATATTTATTATATTTTTGTAAAAAATGGAAAAAATAGTTAAGAATAAAAATAGTTAAGAATTAATAGAAGGGAGAAGAAAACCTTTAATTTCTGCAGTATAATTGCACATATTTTACATGCATAACCATCTTTATGAATTTTTTAATTACAGAAATTTATGTCAACTGAGGTCTCCTGATTACACAGAGAAATATATATTGTGTGACGGTAGTAAATTTTTATTCCATGACAATTTTTTTGTAAGTTAAAAGATTTGATTTTATACTGTGCATATTGTCAACCTTCAATTATATATGTATTAACAATATGCTTTCAATTGAATGCATATTTCTTATTACAATAAGCAAATCTTATTCTCTGAATACTTTTAAAACCTATATAGTTTATCTCGTTTACCTCCATCAATCTTTACAGACACATCATAACAGAAATCCATCCATCACACAAATAAATTCATTAAAGCAGACACAAAATTGTAGCAATGTTGGAAAGCTATCAGAAGCAATTTAGATGAGACTAATCTAGATCTTAACACAGAAAGTAAATTTGCTGGTTTAGTCTTTTGGATCAAATATACACCTGCCAACATTAAAATAAAAAGATGCTAATAGTTTCTAAAATCACTTTGACTAATTAAGTGTTTTTAGTTCATCCATGAGCTCTTATAGATACATTTGAATCTTATGAAATTTAAGGTCTACATCATAAGATGTAACATAATAAAAAAAAATAATTAATCATATATTTACCAAAAGTTGATTGGTGTGATTAAATAATTGATTAAAAATACCTATTTAATAGCAATTATCTTTACTTACAGTAGTCATCTATTGATAGTCTGAATAATCAACAGACAACAAACATATATGACACGTCTGGGCTAATTTCTAGTTTTTGATTTCATCGTAAGCCTTTAAGATTCAAAGCTGTGTTTAATAACCAACTTTTACTCATTTACATTATTCAAATTAATAAACTCAAAAAATTAAATAAAATTTTTGAACTACTTTGGGGATGGGATATTATAGCATATACCATTTAATGCCCACTGATTATTCAGGCTTGCAGTAGATGATTCTAAAGTATAGTGAAAAGAAGTGTGTCTGAAAGCATATAATTAAGCTAGGTAATCATGTGGTCTTAATGCTGGTAATAAGTACTTATGGTTCTTTCTTTAATCTGCCTGAAGCAGTGCCTATAAATCAACTTACGTGTTACATAATGCTATAGTTTAGTTATTCATTATAAAATTTTAAAATGCTAGCATGTTTAAATCGTAAATTATAACATAAAAGACAGTGTGGGCTTTGAGTGTTCCATCATCAGATTTTCAATAGGGTCGGAGGGTGGAGTGGATTGAAGCCTATCCATTAAACTATGAAAATTGGTTATTTTAATATAAATCTGAGCACTTATTGTATATATGTGCAGAGATGATAATCTGGATTAACTGACGAGTGCTGGTTTAGCATGAAATATGCATATTGGTGATTATTTATCTTTTAGATATATATGTGACCAAGTGTATCAGTGGTATGAGATAGTGTGGAGAGTTGAGGGTCATGTGAAAATCTGAGCTCAAAATACCCTATATACAACATAAAATACAGTATGTTTCACATTCTTGCAAATAGTCTTTAATGCTAACCATACCACATGAAATTTTGCAAACCACTTGAAAATATTCTTATGAATCATGGTTTCACTATCACACTTAGTTTGAATCATTTCAAATATTTCAGTGCAGGTTTTGCCTGATTTAAAACAAAATTTAATATTAATGTGTTATTCCATTGTAGGTTAAGATAAAAAAAACAGTCACACCTAGTGTTGTAAACCGTGATCCAAGCATGCAACAACCTTAAATTACTTAATCCATATGCTCACAATTTAAAGATACCAAGGATATTTCCCCGGTGTTATGTATGTATATGCTATTTTATCCATAATTATTTTAGTAAACATAATTACTTCTAAAAATGTGAAATAAGAAAAGATGTTATATCATTTAATATAATACAATATTAGCTTCATTACTATGTTTTTCTTTTTTAAAAAAATGTGTTGAAAATTTAAAATAAATTAGATTTTGACTATTAACATTAACATTTATTTATACATATATAAGATAATTTAAATCCATCATGACTCATTTTATTAAAATAACAAAATATAAATTAAAATCTCAACCAACTCAGCCATATTAATTAAGTTTCCAGCAACATTTTAAATGTCATTATTTCATATATATTTACAAAACGTTTTTGACTTTTGCAGAAATGCATCTCCTGTATTTATTTATTTTTTAAAAAAGGTGCAACAAAACCTTCTAACATTACTTCCAATTAACATTATATGTAATAATTTTTGTTGCTATTTTTGAATGAAAAATTTTCTACTTAAAAAAAATTCCCAAACATTATTAATATGTTTGATATTTTGATTTATAAAGGTATTTGATTTTTTTTTTTTTTAAATTTACAAAATTTGTGTTTGTTAAATTTTGATGAAAATAGTAGTTTTTGACTGATGGTCAAAATAATTGGAACATTTTGATACCCTGGTGGGTGGTATTATCTGAATTTGTTTAACATTTACTTGTGTCCGCAGTAGTTTGGGGGGGGGGGCTTTCTTAGAAACCAGAATGGCAGAGTGGTGATCTTTCAATGTTTCACTTTTTGCTTTTCCAAAGAAAAAGTATTGCATTATTTATTCATAAACATTTTGTAATATTTTTGATATATATATATTGAAACAGACAGATCGAAGAACCGATCTTAGTTTCATGTGTTTAAGTACGGTAATTCGAACTACTATTCGCCCGCAATGGGATTTTTCCATTTCAAGTCACAAAAATTGAGCTATATATATTTTATGTTTTGTAAATAAATATGTAAAGATTCCGTGCATAAATGTCACAAATCATGAAATAATATTCGTGTGTGCGTGGTTTGTGAATTTATATCAGCTTAATTTAAAAGTTTCATTGCGGGTGTATTTGCTTAAATTTTAGCCTTTTAGAATTATACAAAGTCGTTTAAAAATACTGATCAAAAGTCACATTCCTTTGATCAGTGTTTTTAATTAAAATCTGTATTGTACAAATGTATAGAGTAATTGAGTTGTATTCGAAATTAGATAAGGAATTTATATTTGTAATTACTTTGTCAATTTAAAATTGCGTATTAAAGTTAAAGATAGCTGAAAACGGAACAATGGAAATGGATAATTGATATTGTATGGTCAAGCTGGATTGCTGAAGGCTAGAGAAAAGTAGGCGGAGCCTAAAACAAAAACCAGACAGAAAGGTCAACCGTGGCCATCGTAGAGAAAACTAACATTCTAACTTTTGACGTGGCTGGGAGTAGATCGTCTCAAAAAACAGCAAAGCAGTTGCTAGAGAAATCTCTCCAACTTTTGTTAAGAAGTCCACCAGTAAACCGTAATGTCGATGGGCTAAGTGCCAGGAGCTGATCTCTGTCCCGCCAATTTGAATCTTTGTGCCGCTGACTGATCATGTTTTATGTGCTTCACAATTTCCAGCTTCCAATCTCCAAATTGACTATGCCTTCCAAGTAGATTTCAAATGCGCGCCTACGTTCGTCAGAAATACCATCGTGAGAAGCCAAGCCGGATGAAGAAGGAAGGGTAACTGTGTTACATGAACTTTTAACTTTCTCCCGAGCTTAATGTTATAAGTTAATCTGTCAATCAAATGAATCACATGTAAGTTTTTTTTTGTTTCGTTTATAACGCTACTGTTTCAAACCTGTCAGTAAATTTTCTTTTCTCCTTTTCCTCTGCTCTAGTCTTTAGAAAATAGTTTATAAATATTGTATCTACTAATAATAATTCAAATGAAGACATTTATATTTTTTTCCTTTTATTACTTATGCTATAAACAAACGATGCCAATAGAAATATTTCCCAACTCTGTTTAAAGCTAGTTTATAATATTGATTATAGTTATTTTAAAAGGAAGTTCGTTGTTAAATTAAAGATTATTTCATATATTGAGTTGGCAGATATTAAATCACTTTATTATGTTTTTTTTTTAGTTTTGTCATACTATTGTAACCGATACTTCAATCTTAAATATGTAAAGGGTTTTAAGTTTATTATCTTAGTTTCCTACATGAAATGAGAAATAGTTCTCAGTGTATAATTTGTTATAATCGCTACCGCCTGAATGACCTGGGGGAGTTAGGGGTTTCAGAGTAAACTTAATTAATTATTGCTTTCGCGGTCAGTTTGATTCCGCCATGTTTTATTGGAATAGTTATATCAGCCTGTTGCGTAGAAATAGACGAATTGATTACCCAGGTTTGGTATAATTCCTTTTCAAATCCACTTCAAGCACTCGTCCTCGATGACTGTGGCAATGCCTTCCCTTCGCCGAAGTTAGCGTCTCGCCATACTACCATATGGGGAAGAAAGCAATTCTTTCCCAGGTTATCTCTTGGATCACCGGGTTTCGAAATGATCCCGGCTGGTTGTAGTGTCCCGGAGCTACTTGGGGGCATTAAGCCTTGTCAAAGTACAAGCCGCCCGGTATTCCTTTGATGCACCGCAAGTGATTACTGTAGGGCTCTTCAATCTAGGCAACCACTAGTACATCAATCTTAGATATCATAGTTATACGAAACCACCCTCCAACTATTCGTACACGCAACGGTTCGAATCTATTCGAATAAAATAACTTAATAAAAATCGTAGATAAATATTTTCAATGCTCAAATGCTCTGATTCCCTTAGCCACCCGTCAATCATTTCACTACACAAATATTGGTATGAGTTTGTTTACCAGGTAAAATGATTACTAAAGACTAGTAGCTAATTATAATAGAATATTTATGGAAATCTTACCGTACTTTTGAATACTATATTTTTATGCTTTCTATTTGTTATTAAACAATTTATTTACTCTAATTTTGTGTCTTCCACCTCATTACTCTCGAAGTCTATTTAGTCACCTACTGTCTGTATTGGCAACTTAAATATATACATTACATTAATGACCGTACCGATATCCAGAGTATAATAGATCTATATATAAAACTGTAAGTAATTTAGTCTGTGTTCTGAGTTGAGCTAGTAAAGGGATAACCCCGTGCTGTTATAAAGTCATCATCGGTTGGTCATACCGGGGTTTGGGTTTGAATTTCGTTGGCGTTTTGGAATTTATTCTTAAACGTGGACTGGGTTTGAACTCGGGTACTGTGTATGAGTAAGCGTGGTGGATTTATACCGGTACAATATATATATATATATATATATATAGAATGACTTGGCATATATGCACTTAGATATCTTTATAGAAGCATCATAACTAAGCAGCCAGCACTAGACTTATTATATTTTCATTTATAAGAAATGTGTAGTTCTACACTGTAATGTACTAAATAAAGCCAATATAAGTTAATAGGGAAGTTTTAAATTATGCTTTATGCAAAAAAGGGAAGCTTAGTATTATTAGAAAAGAATTATACAGCTGAGCGCTTTCAGAGAATTTAAGTCTCCATATTCATAGCCTATTTTGGGGTGTCAGCTTACATTGAGATTTTAAGTGAAGTTTAGCAGTAATTTATGCAAAATTTATTCAAAGTTTTCGTTCATAAAGACCATTTTCTGGAGAATGCAAAGCATGATTCTTTTTGGTTTATTGCACAGTTGTCATTTGCAATAAAGTATGCCTCCTTTATCTTTCATTTCATATCATTACGTTCAGTGCACAGTGACCTTGCCATAGTGGCTTCGAACATAAATTACCATTAAACTTCATTTAAAATCTCAATGTAAGCCGACATTCCCAAAATAAGCCAGGAATATGGAGACTTAAGTTCTCTGAAAGCCCTCAGCTGTATAATTGTGTAAAGTGCAATTTAAAATTTATCACTCAAGGGTGAAGTAAAAAACAAAGATGTTAATAGGGAAGATGGTATTGGCAAGCGATATCATTGATTTTAAGAAATACTCCAATGAATTTATCCTAAAACTTATAAATCATTTTTAAAACCCAGCATACTTAAAAAATAATTCAGACTAAAATAAGATTTATAAAAATATTCTTAAAAATGTATTAAATAATTCATTAACATTTCTATTGATATAGAGAGTGTATACAGGCGAAAATATTATTCATATGAATATAATTTTTAACAAAGATGCTTTTATTCACATAAATGCAAAAACCATTAAAAAAGGCCACTAAATGTAAAAAATAAACTTTCTTCAGCTTTCACGGTAGTCTTGCAACTCACGTGACCAAAAATAAAAGTGTGTGGCATTCATGTTTGCGAATAGTCTAAGAATATTTCTAAGTATAGATAACTGCCTAGATTTATTCTTGGTCATAATAATACTGTAAAAGTGGAAGAAATTTTATTTTTAGTCCTTTTTTTTTTTACATTTTCATACATTTATGTGAATAAAAAGTTTTTATTTCTTTATTTTTTTATGTTCTACTTTTAGTTTTACACAGTTACCAAAACTAAAATGAAGAAAGTTTATTTGCAATTTAATACCACTAGAGAGAACTATTATAATCTGTTTGACCCTATATGACATATTGGATTTTTTTTTTTAACTTTTTTTTTACACTAAGTAAGTTTCAATTTTTATATCTTGAAGTTACTTTATGCAAATATAATGTAACACACTTAGCAGAAAGGTAACACATCGCAGAATGCAATAAATCTGAGAAAAATGTAATCACTATTATAAAATAAAATTTATATTTATTTTTAATTTAAAAATGTATACATTTTTAAAATAATTAATTTTGTATTTATTTATAAATTGCAAATTTTGATAGATAAGTGTTAAAAGTAAACACATGCCAACAAGTTTATTATATTCTTCATAAAATTATAATTAAAATTATGAATAAAAAAGTCTCATCTGTGGTATTTCATTCCATCACTAATTTAAAATAAAAACACATACTTTAATCTCTCTTGCTAATATATATATATATATTGGGTATATGTATGATCTATTGCTTTCTCTAATAAAGGCAAAGAAAAAAAATTGAGGACAAATTATTGCTGTGCATTAAAAATAAGCATTGATAAACTAAAATTATTGAGAATAAACTTATATAATTCGCATATATATATATATCACTAAATGGAGCTTTACCAATAGCTCCTAACAAGCTTTTGTTTACATAAATGCCAAAAGAGATCTAGTTTCTAGTCCCTACCCTTCACTGATGTGAGCCAACTAGCTTGAAACCAGCTGGTCTGAAGGTGGAGACAACGAAAGAGATATTGAATTCTATCTCCCTCGGCATTTATGTAAACAAAAGCTTGTTAGGAGCTATTGGTAAAGCTCCATCTAGTGATCATAAAATGCAAACTAAAAGCAAGTTACAAAGTTTATAACTTGTTTTGTTTATCATATATATATATATATGAACAAATTCACAGACTGTTGGCATGTTTGTATTTATTTTTTTATGTTAACAATTATTTTTTACCGCCAAACATTAATTTAAATAATAAAATTATATACAATATAAATATCCAAGTATAAAAAAGTAGCATCCAAACACTGCTTATAATCATTACCTTATTGCTTTTTATATCCATTAGTAATATAACATAAATTTATGCATAAATATTCAAATAACAGGCATATCAAATACATGTGCAAATATGTAAAGAACATAAATATGAACAAAGATGTTACAATTAAAAAATAACATTTTTATTTTATAATATCTACGTGAAATATATTTTTTATGAATTATATATACCTATACCCCACTTAGCACCTGGCAATTATGTGAAGCTTCACAATAACAATCATCATCAATTTGGACCCACTATTTTGATTTACAATTGATTATTCACTGTAATGATCTTTAAAAAATTATCAAAAGAAATTTTGGTGACCATTTTGTGAGACTAATGATATCATAAGATAGTTGTTAATGCCATGTTGTCCAAAAGCAAAATAGTGAACTTCATACTGAAATTATACAATACAGAGTTTATTCATAATACAAAATATGGTATACAATAATAGTGCCGTATTCAATATTTTGATTATAAACTTAAAATACAATTAATGAATATACAATAAAGTATTTAATTTTCATCCAGCATTTTTATGACATAACCAAAAAGTAAAAAATTTTATCATTAACAATTACAAAACCAAAAAAAAGAAGTGTTTTATTCAGTATAATAAATAATCAAAATCATATTTTAATGATGTACAATAATCAAATATATGAATACAGTATTAACCCTACCAAATTTCACTATTTTTCTGATATTTCTGACATTTTTCTTTGTCTCACACATCAACATAAATATATGATAAAATGGTTATTACTTATTGACTTCAATTGATAGATATTTTTGTTTACTACTGAAATAAATTTTAAATGTTCACATTTTGTGTCTGTAGATATTAAAAAAAATGAGATTGTATTCAAAACAAAGACTTTACATGTCATCGTTTCTAGAAAGATTATTTTCAATTTACAAAATCAATGAATTTTTTTTTTATTATTATTTTTAAACATCCAAATAAATATTTATTTATTTCACTTATATCTAATGAATTATGCTTGAAAAGTTTAAATTTTTGAATATTTATTGCAAAATTGCAATATTTTGTTACTCATAAATATAAAGTAGATTGTTTACGTCAAAGCTAGTCTTGTAAATTGCTTCAGGCCATATTTATGTTAGCTGATAATATAACATTATATTTTTGAAAATAAAGTATTTCAAGTCAAAATAAGTTATTAATAATTTATATTTCTTGATATCTAATAAATAGTGTAAATTATTTTTAAAAAAATATCTAAAACCGTAATAAATTCGCAAATAAAGATGTTTTTGCATAGCTGAAACTACAATGTCATTAAACACTGAATGTTTTACAGCCTTGGCAACAGACAATGGCTGAACATGTTAGGACAGAGCTTATGTCTATTGCAAGAGCAGGAATTTTGAATTTCACGCCTTTTAGCATAAATTTTTCAGGCGAAAAATTTATTATAATAAAATATGTTTTGTATGCATTTTAACGTATAATATTTATGAAAAAATTCACCAGGGAGTGAAGTGACCAAAAGGCGATTTTCTGTCATTCTGAAATAGATTCAGGTTAAATTTGAAAATGTGTATCTTGGTTTAAAAACTGTACACTGTATTTACTTTTATGGACAAAAATTTTTCCTAACAGTACTTTGCTTGCAATAAAGATTACAATAACTGCCTTGTAACTTAGTTATCGGAAGTGTTATTTTGAAGGGAAAAAATGATTTCATAATAACAACCTTAGTATGACCAAAAATTACTAAATCTAAATTAAAAGTCACAATTTATTTGCTTGACTTTAAAATACGTTGTTTCATTCAGAATTGCAAATGTTATCACAATTGTATTGACATATTTTCAGTTCTAAAAAGATGTTAGAAAAATTGCATATATTGTGCATTTAATAATAAATTTTGTATGACAAAAATACAATAAAAATAAATTGAAAAAAAATCATATCTTTAGTATTTATTTAAATAGTTCATACCTTTGACTTCACTTATACTAATCTAATATTTTAAGTCATTTCCAAAAAAATAGCTATTACACTTACTAAAAGACTATATCTCAAGGCAAAAAAAAAATGCAACAGCTAGTATATTTATACATGAAGTGCTGTTTGTTTAGATTTTACATATTGTTAAAAAAAAAGCCTTAAATATTGATTACAATATTCAAACAGAGAATGCATTAGATAATTTTTTTTCTTTTTTAATCTGTCGGGGTATTATTTTTTGATGTTACCTGCAATTAAGTTTTGATAATGTACAATATGCTCCCTTTGCTATTCTTACATTAATAATAAATAACAAGTCTTTATAATCAATTAAATAAGTTATTAAACTTTTTTAATTCTAAATAATATCATGTAAGTAATATAATATAGTGGTATAAATTTTAAAAAAATAAAACTTCAGTATGGATTTTTTTTTCAGTGCAACAAGAAACAGTTGTGCAGAAGAACACAAAAAATTATTAACTGCTAGTTTACTGACACATTCTCATCCATTTTTCTGCATTTTTAGACAGTTAAAAGATGCTTTTATTTCTAGAAATTCTGTTTAAACATGTAAAGCTACATAGATTTTCAATTAAAATCACAACAGCAACTCATATGATCAAGAATACTTACACTTTTAAGATTTTTATTTTCTTCTATAACTATTCTTAACAATTCTCAGTAATTTTTTCTCATATTGTTATTCATACTTTTCCTTAGTATTTTACAAAATTCTAAATATTCAATTCTTCTTAATAGATTGTTTTCTATGTTTTTGTATTCATTTCTTCCTTTGTAAATTGATTTCTCTCAAAAGAAATTTTACTATTGTAAATTGCTATTTTATTGTAACAGCTACCTTTGTTTCAGTTCTTAATAGTGAATCAGTTATCTTCTTATTGATTTCATTCAAATTTGAACCATCTTCAAAATCTGTTAATATTTTAAAAGGATTTCCAAGTTCTAGATTAAATTTATTGAACTGTTTCTGAAGATTAGGGATGTCATTTGTTAATATTGTTTTGTTAATATTTTTTCTCTCTCAAGTTTTGTATATATATACTTATTTTACATATTTTTATTAAACGCTTTTAATTAAGTTACAATCTCTGTTTGTTTGTTTGTTTGGTTGGTAAATATTTTGAAATTGAGATTCAATATATTTATATTCAATTAATTTGTTCAAATTTTGTACATTTGTTACAAATCACTGGCAATGCAATAAGACATGTTTCTTAAATCCAAAGGAGTTGGTAGATGAAATTTCAAATATTTTGACAAGAACATTTCAAATACATTCATAACAGTTCAATAAGTTTTCAGTAATGCTCTGAGGAGGCTGTATATATGTATTTTTAAAAAAGGTTACATTGAAAAGTATTTTCGTGATCATAAAACAAATGACTGTTTGTAAAAGTTAATTTTGTAAAAAAATGACAGTTTTCTTTTAATAGTAAAAGTTGGTTTTTTAAAAATGCTTTCCAAATAAACAAAAATTTATTGTAAATAATATTTATTTATTACATGTGATTTCACTTTCAAATATTAGACTGATTTTTGGAATAATTGCAAAAATACAAATGCCAAATACTCAAAAATAATAAATATAAAAAATATATATTTATATTAAACATTTTTATTTATTGTGAATATAGGGAATTTGAACTCATATTTCCAAGCAACCTTCAACTATCCACACTATTTATCTTTTCTACATGTGTGTGGTCACGTGGACAGTTGAAGGTTGTTTGGAAGTCTGAGTTCAAATTCCCTATATTTACGATTAAGTTCCAGGTATAAGAATACCTGTATTTCATATCTTACACTTTTATTTATTGCAGACTTAGCATTTTTATATTTAATATGAAATAAAAGTATTTGGGTGGGGGCAGAAATTAATTTACTTTCCCTACTTTTTATAACAAGGTTTTGACTTCATTTCTGCCCCCCCCCTCCCACCCACACACATACACTTTCACTTCAAGTTAAATATAAAAATCCCAACTGTGGCTAAAACTATTATTTTCTGGGTTTTTAATTGACAGTAATAGTAAATAAAAGCTTTCATTATAAATAGTTTTTATATCTATTATTGTGTGTGTGTGTTTTTACATAATTCATAATCCTTTATTTACATATTCAGTTATTGTATTTTAATGAAAGATATTTTGGAGGAAATGATGAGTGGAAGCAAGAAGAAAGAACAAAAAAGATTGACATTGTTGGATGATATAAGAGATGGGAGGAGTTACATGGAATTGAAGAGCTAGGCAATGAAGATAATGGAGTAGAAAATGAATGAATTGGTGATATAATTACTCTCTGGAGCTGAACATGGGACAGAATACTATTGATTGAGTTGTATACTTGTGCAACCAAGTCATCATCATCAACCGTTATCAATCCACTGCAGGATGAAGGTCTCCCCAAGTTCAATCCATCTCCAATATTTAGCTTCTCTTCTCCACATTACCCCTGCACACTTTCTTATTTCATCCATCCACCTCACATGTGGTCTCTTTCTGCGTCTTTTACAATCTCTTGAAATCCAGTTTAAGATTTCAATTGTCCATCTATTATTATCTCTTCTAACAATATGTCCAGCCCAACTCGACTTCAGTATTTTAATTTTTTCAACCAAGTACATATACTCGTTACCATTTAAACCATTATTAAGTACATACAAATATTACAATTAAAATATATCATTTAACCCATTGCACAATTTTATAAAAAGAATACGTTTGATACATAATTATACATTTACATTACACAGTATATAGGCTACATACATAGAGATATTACATAAGATAATAAGATTAGCCTGGATTTTTTATCCTCCAGCTAACAATTGATAGATACCCTGATCATATATTTTTAGATACCCTGAATAAACAAATTATATTAGCAAATAACTGAAAAAGCATTAATTACTGTAAGTTAAATATATTTCCTATAAGTGAATTTTAAAAAACTTTTGTAAAAGAATTCGTCTGAAACTAAGTCTTACTTTTAAGAGTCATTGTTGCAGAGGATATACACAATTCATCAAAACCATCTTTCATTTGAGCATTTATATTACAAATTAACTGCAAACAATTAATAGTGTTATTTGTTTATTTTAAATCTTTTGACATCAATACCGATTTGAAAGATAAAAAAGCTGCCCTGTAAAAAATGTAATCCTGTTGGTTCTCTCACCTGTCAAATTTTTAAAAGATAATTCAAGTGTGGAAAAGCAGTCCATTTTTCAAATAAACTCAGAAACAACTGTTCAAAATCATTAAAGTGTTTAGAATAGAGTGTGCCATTCATAAAAAAATATTGGATCTCACTCAGAAATGAATAGTTATCAACTCAAGTCTAGATAAAAATGTTATTTGAATAAATTTTCATGTCTATTCAACTAAGAATTACCTATTAGATATATCTATTACCACCTATATTAACACACTACTTTGATTATATATATAAATTACTCCATGCCAAGAAAAATAATTACATACTATAATCTACTACAAAAAAAATTCATTAAAACCTTTAACATATACAATAAAATTTTCACTTCTGAGATTTACCTTATTGAAAATTCCTTGTTAACCTTTTCCATTACACTATCCCCACAAAAGCTTTTTCTTGTACCACAATCGAAATTCAATTTAAAAATTCAAATCATGGGACCATTTACTTTTATTAGGGAAACATTCAATGAGATTTTCACTAACTTGTCATCTACCTTAAGTGAGATTCAAATATTATATCAAAAACCTTTGAGCTGTCCAATCAATGTTAGACTGTTCTTTTAAGTAGCTCACTCAGGATAACTTTGTTTTATACAAATATTTCAAATTCAATGATGACAGCATCCCCATTAAAAATAAACAAATTTAAAAATCATTAATTAGGCAGAACTTCAACCAGAAAAATCCAAGTTACTGTAACCTTTTTTTAATTGCATTTGACCTGCCATCTATTGAGATATTTAACTATATTTATTTTTTTAATTTGTAAATTCACATTGTTTTAAAATATTGATTTTTTTTTTAATTTAAAAACAATCAAAAGAGGTCAGTGTAATCAAATAATAGCAAAACCAAAACCTTTTAAATTGACCACTGACTCTTTGATTGATTTATTCCTTTGAAATTGGTATCCATAATATTTATGAGGTTATTTCAAAAATGGTTTTGGAATAACTAAATTTTTTTTTTTTTTTTTGCAAACTTTATTAGAATTTGTGATTATTTTTATACCATATTTGTGTAATAATTATTAAAAATCAAAAGTATATACTTTTACAATTATTTTATATGTATATATCTTATTTTTAATAATAGAAGATAATAACTGTTAGTGTAACACTGACCAAAAAATCATAGTGTTCTAATCATCCAACCTTATAAAAATTATAGCTAATACATTTTTGTCATTGTTTTAAAATAATTTGAGATTTTCTAAAAATAAGAAAATAAATTTAATATTTTAAACCAGAATTTGATAGATTTATCAGGATTAATATTATTCATTTGCATTTTAAAACAAATTTCAATTAAAAAAAAGATTTTATTCATTTTATAAAGTTTTTCTGCTCAGCTATCCATTCAATAATGAAAGCATCTACTATTATCATTAAAACTCCTTTTTTCCAATATTTGCAATTTCAAATATGAATTTTTTAAAAACAAATTTCCATTTTCAAATATATATTACTATCAAGTTCAAATTATTGAATTTTCATATACAATAATAGTTTAAACCCCAAATCAAATGTTGACAGCTTACAAAAAATCTCACCATAGGACAATTAAATATCATAGTGCTAATGAGTTAATACATCCTAGTTACCACAAGCAAAATGCGGGTTTTAAATTTAAAAAAAGAAATCATCCCACACATGTTACTCTATCTTATGTGAAAGCATCCAATTCAATAAAATTTACAAGACGGTTGAGACAATGAATACTTTACAAGAGTGGTGAGCTTACAGAAGTCAAAACTGCTGTTAGGGAACTATGTGCAATATGTATTTGGTATCATTGCCATCAAGATATCTAGAGAAAAAAAAGTAATTAATGGTTACTGCTTAGGAGTTGATCCATGCACGTTGAGCTCCAGAATCAGTTATTTTACCACTGTACTAAATCACACCATACTCTTAATACTTCAGTATATAATAACAAAAATTCTATTCCTAACAATTAAGTCTATGTGCACAATTTACAAATAAATTGATTAAAAACCAAAACAAGAAATTCATTATCTTGGTTTCTGGACTTGCAGTATGCTGAAGACCATGCTATCACTGTCTGTTAAAAAATGATTTACAGAATTTACTTAATATTTTGAGTACAGCATATAAAGACCCTGATTTAGCATTTAAGTTTAAAGAACTCAATCTTTCTCAACCAGAGGTGAAAGTAAAATCTCATCAACTTCTGACATGAAAGATTATCAGTTTGAGAAGGTAAACCAAATAAAATATCTTTAGCAACTTCTTAAGTAGGAGGATGGACTTAAAAAATTGAGGAGCAACATAAGACTCCATTGTTTACTATAATGATATAACTTACAACTAAATTGTCTAATTCTAGAATAAATTTTCTTTAAAACAAATTCAAACCTGTTTTCTTATTTAAAATGTTTTAACATTTTTTGGACCATTACAACTAAATTATTTTTATATGGGGCTACGATTATCCTTTCAAGCTAATTGTGCACACGCTTTGCAAGTGTTAATAATAAATGAATACTTTCCCTTCCAATACAAGATATAGTATTTATGAAGGAATAAAATGAATCCACTTATTCCTACAACTCAAATGCTTATACATGAGCAAATCTGAAGTACTGGTAAGGAAAGCGTGAGGACAGACCACTCACTTTAAATCAACAGAGACATGGACTCCCTACTGAAATAATATAAAGGCATTAGAAAAAATCCATTTCAGAATGCTCTGTTAAATTTCAAAAATACAATGGCAAATCATAAGATCAATCAATATGTTCTTCAGCTTATTAGACATGATACTTTAAGGAATATTATTGTAAAATCACAGAAATCGTGGCTGAAGATAGAATATAATTGAACGCTACAATTAGATATGGTATTCAAATCATTCAGAAAAGAAATTTTGCAGAAGTTAAAAGAAAGCATACACAAATATCAAATAAACAGATAAATGGATTAGCATGGTCTATATATTGTGATTTCTTGATTAGTCAGGATAATTCTTATAAAACTCATCTCAGGTGTATTCTTTCTCTTAAAGGTGGGATGCCTAAACTTGTTTATCATTGTCTGATGATGTGATAATACAAAAAAAAAATTAGAAGCTTCTGCATAACCATAATAAAAACAATGTTAGCTTCATAAATACCCACTCAACAAATCATAAGAAGTGCATGAGAAAGTTTGTGCTGCATCTACAAAAAAAATATTATTTTTGTTACAATATATATGCAAGCATATATATGTACACATATATATGCAATACCATTTAAGTATTGTTCTATGAGATTTTTTAACACTAGGAGGAGCCATCAAACTTTGCTGACATGGCTGATTTGTTCCACAAGATAAGTTAAAATTTTATATATATTTTTTTAATAGCATCTGGAAAAATTTATGTTGCTGGAGAATATTTGCATAGTGACTGGATGAGTAATGAAAGTTGGAGTGGAGAGAGATAGATTTAACTGCATTTGGAAAGAATGGGGAAAATATTGCTAAAATGATTTGATACACTAACATTTTAAATATATATACAAAATTATTTGTGGGTGTGGGTGTTTACTGCAAAGAGGCTTTAAAACTAAGGCATACATAAGATTAGTTGGATTTTAGAAGGTTTGCTATTAAAAATTTTATTCAATTTAAGTAAAAGAGTGATTTATTTGAGAAAGAGGATAACATTTAAGGTGTAAATTTAGGAGAATAAGTTAAATATAGAGTAGAGAAATTAAAAAATAAGAAAATATGGATTGCACTACTATTCCACAATGTATTATGATGAACAGAAGGAAATTAGGCTAGTTTTGGTAGAATGTACATATGTAATAAGGTTTTCCATTTGAAATGCTTAAATAAGACTAGGAAAGATGTAAAAGGTGTATGGTAGTGTAGATCATGTATAAATGTGATAAGTGATAAAAAATGGTTTTTAAGTGTAGATAATTTAAAGAGAAAATCAAGAAATGGAGGAAAATGTACATAAAGATGATAGAATGGAGTAAATAATTAGTGGAGTGACAAGAGATATGGAAGACAAAATAAGTAGTGCAATGAGGGTAGTTAGGCAAAGAATAAATAAGATAAAGGAAAAGGTAAAAAATGTAGAAGTAAAATTAGAAACATTAGAGATGAAGTGTGAGCAGATCAAGAAATTAATGCATAGAAATGATAAGAAAGAAGATAAGGAAGTCCATAAAGTGGAAGAAAATGTTACTGATGAAATAGGGAAAGTAAACTATGAGACAATCTTGATAGAGGAATTGCTAATTAGAAGATGTGGAGACATAATTGCAAGAGAAAATAAGTATATAAGAGTATGTTTGCTTGAAGCTAGAATTAGGGATATTACTGATAAGAAGCCAGGGAATAGAAATGTTTATGTTATGGTAGAGACAAATAATTTGTCAGAGCCATCAGACAGAATAATGCATGAGTACCTCAAATTGATTAGTAGTTTGAACAAGATTAAAGGAAGAATAGGAGTAGTTGGGATTACTACCAAGATTTGATAATAGGTATATATTAGAAAGAGCATGTTCTATAAAAAAGAAATTGGAAAAAATTGTGACAAAAGTAATATTATATTTGTGGATGTGTGGGATTTTTTTATTAGTAAGAAAAAGTTATACAATAAAGATGGATTGCACTTAGCAAAACAAGCAAGTGTGAAGCATTGGGGAGTTTGAATTATAAAAAATATTATAGTTTAGAAAACTTATAAAGGAGAATATGGTTTTAAATTGCAGTATTATCAAAGAGAAGGTTAAGAATGGATGGGATGTAAGAAGTAAACAAAGTGTATCTGATTCAGATGAAAGGTAGATGTGGAGAGAAAATGGGGTCTGTAAAACTAATGATAAACTAATTACAAATGTAATAGAAAAGAAAGAATCTAAAGAATTTATAAAAGTGTAGTAAGAAAGGAAAAAGTGTTTAAAATTGATTATTTAAATATGCACAGTGGTAGGAGACCAAAAAAGTGGTTGGAATTAAACAAAGCAGTTACAAATGAAAAGCTTGGGGTATTAGCAATAGTGGAAACACATCTAAGAGAAGAACCTACATTGGAAGATTTGGTATGGCAGAGTATAAATAGAAAAAAGAAAGAAAAAAGGGGTGGTGGAATAGGAGTTATGCCAAAAAAGTATTTAAATACTGTAAAGTGTCAAGAACATCTGTGGTTTGAGATTAAAGTTAGGAAGACAAGAAGAAATGGTAATTATAGTGTATATGGCCATTGGAGATACTCAAACTGAAATGGAATAGAACAATAGCATATAAGAATGTCTAGTTAATGATATACAGAGTTTTTAAAGGGGGAGGGAATAATCATTATAAAGGATAAAAATGGGCATAGTAAAAAATTGATGGTGGACAACTTTTGAAAATTCTTTGTCAGAGAGTCAATTTGAGCACTGGAAATTTATCAAATATTTATGAGGGGTAATACACATAGTCTAAGAATAATATATTTCACACAATAGATTATGTATTAGTAGAGAAAGAGAGAATGAATAAAAATATAAAAAATTAAAGTGTTTGATAATGAAGACAGAGTATATAATAGTGCTCATATTTTTTTTATAATACAAATGGTTAGTAATGCAATGGAAAATAGTAATAAAAGTAAAAAGGATAGTGAAAGATATGGATGGAAAATGAATAATAAGAATAAGTTAGAAGAATATAAAATAAAAGTAGAAATCATGGAGGGTTTGTTGGGGGTGAATATAAGGACTGGTGTGGTGAAGTAGAAAAAGTGACAAATAGATTTTAGGTGAGAATATTCAGAAGAATCAAAATAATAAAAAAGTATAAATTAGTAAAAGTGTAAAAGAGAGGAAAGAAGCAGGCAGAAAATATAAATGTGTTATTAACAACTTCAGCTTCAAGCCGCCATATTGAATTTTTAAAATACTGGCCTGACACACAATTTTCACAATAACTTCGGTTTTAATTATGTTAGAGCAAAAACAATTACATTGCTAGAAACTATAAAAATTAAGGAAAACAATAAGAATAAAATAAATAGTGATAACTATATAAAAAATAAGGAAAAAAAAGAAATTTTCACATCCAAAATAATTATCATTTTATTGTTTGTTCATAATTTGGAAATTAACATTAACTAAAATTCAAAATATATCTTCAGTGATAATTTCTTTATATTCCTTACAAAATTCTCTTTCTAAACATGTATAACATGTCTTACCTGAGATAATCCAAAGCTTCACAATCTCCAAAAGAAGTCGGATATGACTTCTTCATTTTTATCTTGTACCCCAAATGTTCTAAATGTCAAAGGTGTCTATAAAGAAAAAGATTCATCCTAATAAAAGATACAAAAGAAATCATCATAGCAATTGGCTTCTTGTCTATCTGAAACTAGAAATTGTAGGCTACTGTCTATATCAATGATAAAATGAGTTTCATCTCTTCATTTTAGACTTTTTTGTGTACATCAGTGATGTTTATATTCTTTATGCACACAAGTGATGTTTATATTCTTTATGCACAGAAGTAATGCTATCTCGTTATATTTAATGTACCATATAGATATAATTTATTTGCATATAGTCCATTTGTTAGCTATAGACTTGGAAAATAATGTTATGAAACATATAGCAAAACCAAAGCATGAACAAGAATCGGAATTTGATTATATGCTTGTGTATGCGATTTTGTATACATTTGATTATTAGTTTTATAACTCATTACTTGTAAACCATATTATATAAACATAATTAATGGTTTTCACAAAGTATAATAATTTATTATAAATAATAAATTATTATACTTTTTGAAAATCATTATTTTTATAAAATAAAAATCAGAATTTGATTTGCTATTAACTGAAAGGAGACCCTTTGATTCCTCTTGGAGGCCTTAAAGGAACCGAGCAGAGCAAATTCCTAATGTCCACTCCATACATTCTTGTCATTGCAGCTGCTATTACTATGTGATTATTTATATAGTATACAAACATGGATGGCCTGCTCACCAACATGCATTAGCCAGTGTGGTGAGTTTATTGGCTTTTTACCTCTGAGTTTAAGATCTAGAAACACCATGGTCTTTCTTCTCAGTACCTGATAAGGCAGAATGAATGTTTGTGTAAATGATAAATATTTTCCCAAATTATGACAGACAAAAATAAAGCATGGCCCTTATTCCCAGGAGGCTGTAAAGTCACCAACCAAGGCAGCGGTTGGTGGCCAAAGGCGGAGGGTGCTAAGAATCCCCTGATTGTGGACCCAGGCTGCCATTTGATGATGACTTTTTATTTAGGTACTTACAACTGCAGATCACTTTCAAGTGAAGAAAGATTGCAAGAATTAGAAGAACTCTCTTATATTAAATGGGACATTATTGGACTTTGTGAAGTTAGAAGAAAAGGTGAAGAGACAATTGATTTAAAAAGTGGACATATACTCTATTATAAAGGCACAAATATTGGAAATACAAGTGGAGTAGGATTCATTATAAATAAAAAGTGGAAGAACAATATTGTGGAGATTGATGGTGTATCGGACAGAGTGGCAAGATTAGTTATACAACTTAATAGCAGATACCAAATGCAGATAATTCAGGTTTATGCCCCAACAAGTTCTCATAGTGATGAAGTAGTAGAAGATTTTTATATGGATGTACAAAAGGCTTTTGATCAGAGTAAACACCATTTTAAAATTGTTATGGGAGACTTTAATGCTAGAATTGGTAAAAAAAATGAAAGATGAAAGTGCTGTGGGTAATTTTGGTTATGGTAATAGAAATGAGAGAGGACATAGACTTGTGGAGTTTGCAGAAAAAGAAAAACTTTATATTATGAATTCTTTTTTTGAGAAAAATGTTAAAAGGAAATGGACATGGAAGCATCCAAATGAAGGTACAGCAGAATTGGATTATATTTTGACTAACAGGAAATACATATTTCAAGATTGTAATGTTCTTAATAAATTTAACACAGGAAGTGATCATCGATTAGTAAGGTGTAAGATACGTGTTAATGTAAAACTAGAGAGACAAAAATTATTAAGAAAAACAATATTTACAGTTGATATTCCTAATCTTCAGAAACATTCTAATGAATTTAAATTAGAACTTACAAATCGGTTTCAAGTATTAGTAGATTTTGAACATGATTCAGATTTGAATGAAATTAATATGAAAATAACTGATACACTTTTGAAAACTGCAACAAAGATAGCTGGTAGAAAGAAACAGCAATTGACCAATAAAATTTCTACTGAGACTAGAGAATTTATGAAGAAAAGAAGGAATATGAAGATATACAAAAATGATGCATTAAAAAGAATTGAATATCTCGAATTTTGTAAAATGGTGCGGAAAAGAGTTGAAAATGATATAAGAAAGTATAACTGTGAACTAGCAAGGAAAGCTGTAGAAGAAAATAAAAGTCTTAAGAATGTAAAACAACATTTTGGTATTGGTAGGAAATTTATATCTGCAATAAGAAAAAGAGATGGAATTATTACTAAAAGGAGAGATGACATCATGAAATTTGTAGAAGATTTTTATCAAGAATTATATAGTAATAAAGAACAAGTACCTCCTATATCTATTACATCTTCCAAATTGCCCAGAATTTTAAATGAAGAAGTGAGACATGCAATTAAATGTATGAAGAAAGGAAAGGCTCCAGGTAATGATGGAATTATAATTGATATATTAAAAGAAGCAGGTGAAGAAATAGAAAAATTTTTAGCAAAGTTATATACCAAATGTCTAAATGATAAAGATGTACCGGATGATTGGAAGAATGCAGTAATAATATTAATATTTAAAAAAGGTGATAAAGAAGATATTAGAAATTACAGACCTATCAGCCTTTTATCAGTTTTATATAAAATTTTTACCAAGATAATTACTACTCGTCTACAGAGAACATTGGATTTCCACCAACCAAGAGAACAAGCTGGATTTAAAAGTGGTTTTAGTACAGTAGATCATATCCAGGTATTGAGAGAAGTTATAGAAAGGACAAATGAATATGAGTTGCCATTATGCTTAGGATTTGTAGATTATGAAAAGGCATTTGATTCTATAAACATTTCTTCAGTGATTAAAGCATTAGATCATCAAGGTATAGATCCAGGATATTGTCATATTTTAAAGAATATTTATAAAAATGCAACAGCAACAATTAGATTACATAATGACACTGGGAAAGTCAACATTGAGAAAGGTGTAAGACAAGGTGACTCCATATCTCCAAAACTTTTTACAGCAGTGCTGCATGAAGTATTTTGTGGATTAAAATGGGAAACTAAAGGAGTGAAAGTAAATGGTGATTATTTAAGTCATTTAGATTTCGCAGATGATGTAGTTGTTTTTGCAAATAATGCTTCAGATCTGCAGGAAATGTTGCAGGAATTATCAGATGAAAGTAGGAAAGTAGGACTAAAGATAAATGTTAAAAAGACTAAAGTAATGTTTAATCGATTTGCTCAAAATATGAAAATAAAGATTGATTATGATGAATTAGAAGAAGTTAACAGTTACAAATACCTTGGTCAGATTATTAATACAGATGGAAACATAATGGAGGAAATTAATCATAGAATTAAACTTGGTTGGAGTGCTTTTGGTAGAAATAACTTGATACTAAAAGGAAATATGCCTATGTGTTTGAAAAGGAAGGTTTTTAACAAATGTGTTTTACCAGTTCTTACTTATGGATCTGAGACTTGGACACTTAATAGAAGAGCAATTCAGAGACTTCAGACCACTCAAAGAAGTATGGAGAGATGTATGTTGGGAGTAACAAGAAGAGATCGTAAACGCAATGTATGGGTAAGAGAACAAACAGGTGTTACTGACCTCATTGAAAAAATTAAAAGATTGAAGTGGAGTTGGGCTGGACATATTGTTAGAAGAGATGATAATAGATGGACAATTGAAATTTTAAACTGGATTCCAAGAGATTGTAAAAGACCCAGAAAGAGACCACATGTGAGATGGATGGATGAAATAAGAAAGTGTGCAGGGGTGATGTGGAGAAGAGAAGCTAAAGATCGGAGAAGATGGATTAAACTTGGAGAGACCTTCATCCTGCAGTGGATTGATAATGGTTGATAATGATGATGATGATGATAATTATAAATTATTATACTTTTTGAAAATCATTTTTATAAAAATACGTGGATTATTGTAGGTAAAACATTCGAAAATTACGATAGATATGAATTCTATATGAGCATAAATAAATATATAACTACAAACTAATACACACTAATTTTTCAATAGATATGAATTTTATATGAGCATAAATAAATATATAACTACAAACTAACCCACACTAACTTTAGAAAATTACGATAGATATGAATTCTATATGAGCATAAATAAATATATAACTACAAACTAACTTTAGAAAATTATGATAGATATGAATTCTATATGAGCATAAATATATATATAACTAAAACTAACACACACTAATTACAAAATAAAATTAATAAAAAAGATAATTTTTTCAAAAAATTTTTAAAAAAATTTAAAAATTTTACTTACGTGTATTATACGTTGAAGCTCTGTTGTAGGCCTTGTTTGTGCATAACATCAAAGAAAATTTCACTTGCAGCCCGTAAACAATTTTTTGTCTTTTATCGCTTCGTGATAAGTACAAAAATTATCAAAAAAAAACGAAAAAATTAAATACTGTGGTCGATTAAAACTTCTGCAAAAAATACAAATTTCAACCGATTTTTTTGAGATAGAGATCGCTGGAAAGCTACATTATTAAGCTATCAAATGCCCCTATTTTGGTTGACATCATGCTTATATTTTATGTTCAGAAAGAAAAAAACAAAAACATCATCTGACAAGCACTCACAGAGCCACGAAAAAAGAAAGGAAAAAGATACTAATATTAAATGGAAAAACTTTTTTTTTTTTAAAAAAAAAGGTGGTAAAATTGCTAAAAATAGATAATTATAGAGAGAATAAAGTTAAATAGTAAATTATTGGAGGATATTAATAAAAGGGGAAGAGATGGGAATAAAAAATTTTGGAAATATATTAAAGAGAATGTAGGGAAGAGAGAAATAAGGAAAAGAGAAATAGTATTATTATGATGAGAAAAGAGTGTAGCTCTAACGAAGAATTAGAGATAATCTTAAATAAGTATGTAATGGATATAGAAAAGATGTTAGATGTGAAGAACAGAATAATAACAAACTAAAAGCACATAGTAATGGAAATAGTAGTTTTGCAGAAAATGAATTGAATGAGGATGGGAAGAAGTTGAAAAGTAGAAAGGCAAGAGTTTAGATGGATAGGCAGCAAAGATGGTGATGAATTTGTGAAGTAGGGCAAAATTAAACCTATTATCATGTTTTAATAAGATGGCACAGATGACAGAATTTCCAGATAGCTGGAATAATATAAAAATAAGGCTATTATCATTTAAAGGGAAAGGGTAAGGGCCATAAAAAGATAAATAATTATAGACCAACGGGTAGAGACAGTGTTATATAAAGCTTCTCCATATAAAGTGGCTGGAAGGGTGGCAAAATGAATGTAAGAAATTAATATAGTGGGAGAAGCACTAGAAGGTTTTAGAATAAATAGGCATATAGGAGAAACTTTATTTGTAGTCACATAACTTATAGATATGAATAGGAATGCAGGTAAGCAGTTATATATGGTCTTTATAGATATAAAGCATATGATAGAGTAAATAGAAATAGATTATGGGTAAGTTCAGTAAATTTGGGAACAAATAGCACTTTTGTGGATTTTATTGAAGAGATTGTATGAAAATAATTACTAAACGTATCAATTAGGAAATATAGAATCAGTTACAGTTAAAAATGGAGTGGGACTAAGGCAAGATGCCTTATCCCTATTTTTTTTATTATATTTGAGAAAGAGAGCAAAAAGATAGGAAGAAGGAAGAGATACATTAATAGGTAGAAGAGAATGTATACAATATCAGTCTTTTACTTATTGATAATATATTCTTGTGCACAGAAAGTAGGGGAAGATATGGAAGTTATGCTAAAGAAGTGTGCAAAAGTGATAAAGAGATGGGATAAATTTAGAAAAAAAATCAAAAGTAAGGATGATAAAGGGGAGAAAGAGAAGAGAAAGATTTTTCTTGGGGATTTAAAGTTAATGAGGAATAAGTATACTATTTGAATATCTTAGGTAATCAGAAAATTACTTGGATAAATGGAAATTAATAAAGAAATAAAAAGAAAGGGACAATAAAAAAATTAATAGTTTTTCATATAATGATGTAGCAAGAATTGATGGAAAGAAGTAGCAGTTAACTTATGACTATGATATGTATTAGTAAAGGAGTGTTAGATTACTTAGAAAAAGTACAAAGAGAAGTAGGAAGACATGCATAAAATGCAGATGTGGATGGCAAAGGAGGAATTCAAGAAAATGGGATGGACAATTTTTATAGAGAATCAAAAAGCAAAATAAAAATATTTTGTAGATGCAATTTATGGATACTACAAGAATAGCCAAAATTATATTTAATTGAGTTATGATAAAGATAGCAACAAGATGAAGTAGTATGGTATGGATTTGATAAAGATTTTATTAGTATACTTGTAAAATGGATTGGTTAAAAGAGAAATAGGAATATAGAATGATGATTAATAAAAAAATGGGAGTTGGAGATGAAACTATTATTGAGAGTAAAAAGAGTTTAAATATATATATATGAAGTAAATAGAATATTGGAGAGTTAATTTATGGTAATAGCAAGGAAAGTATTTACTTTAAAGTCAAACAGAACCTTTAGCAAAAGAGAATATTACAACAAATGGAGAAAGGTGCTTACTGTAGTAAACAGTGGTCTTCAACCTTTTCACTGGCCCAAAAATAAGGATAAATGGGACAGAAGTTTACAGAAATGTAAAGATGAACTGCTTAGCCTTAGAAAGCATGTATAACTGACAAAAAGCACACTAGTTATGTATTGTAATGGGCTTACTTACTGCTGAACACAGAAAACGAAAATACCAATTTATTGTTGATTTCATTTATTATTTCATTGTTAAAACATTCAAGAATAAAAGTCATTCACCGAATGTTGGGAAAATCATAGCTAGGTAATTACATGGCAATGATTAGATAAATGTAATATCTGTATTTAATGTTAAATATATAAGATGGTTATATATATATAGGAGGTTGTCTTTGATAGAATAAGGGCAAAATAGAAATGCGTAATTAATCACTGCACAGTCAAAAAAAGGATTTAAATCTGAAAAATAAAACGAAAGTAAAAGCTGAAGTTTGATGTTATGGTAATTTTTTTTTTGCTGGAAAGGACAAAAAGTATTTAATAGGAAAAGTTTTTTTTAAAAATGAAAATAGATATAATAGAAATAAAGCCAAAAAAAAAAAATGCAAAGTTATTTTGTTTTTTTTATTTTTAAAAAGGTAACAGAAATTGTTTTAAAAACAAAGTTTTAGATATTAGCAGTATACAAATAAACAAAAATATTGCCTTATAGGCCAAAAAAGAGGTATTTTTAAACAAAAAAAAAAACGAAACTTGAAAAAGTCAAAAGTTTTGATCTTGTTTTAACACATAAACAATGCCAACAAGCAACTGTGATTGGCTATCAAAAGACAACTGGAGTTTTTTTTTTTTATTTAAAGAATATAGACTTTATTTTGTATAAAGTGTTACAAATGAATTTCTCTAGACAACAAAAAAAATCTAGTATAAATTTACATTTTTACTAATAACTTCCTGAATTTCTTGTACTAAGAACCAGTCCATGTGGATAGGTAGATTTCTTTGGGTGCAAGAAGCTTATCTTTTTTTCGAATAGAAGTAAATGTATCTCTAATAAAAAGTTGTGAGTCCAATGGAGAATTGGTTATAACTATATGACATCTAAGTAACCATATTACGGGTTAATAAATAGCACTTCTGAATTGCGATTACCCATTTTAATATTATGAATGATATCAAAGGTCTGGATTGATTATTGAAATAATTTTGAATTATATATTTGCCCATCCCTGAGCAAGAAACAGAATATGATCAAATGTTTCACTATCTTTTTACACAAAATACATAAGGAACAACTTTTAAACCTCTATTTGAAACAAGAAGTTGGTAGAAAAGATATTTATTTTAATGATAAAATCAATATATTTAGGCATTAAATACATTTTCTCTTTTATTAAAAGATTGATTAGCACTCAAGATAACTAGGAGGGCATATGAGGTTATATTTAAGGTCCCAATATGTACTTATTATTAAAAGAATTTATTAAATTTGTTTATCAATAAGTGAGATGAGGGTAGCCTTTTTAATATTCGGATGGGATGTCAATAAGTTTTGGTAATTAAATTCAATCTTGATGTAGTAGAATAAATTAACTATATTTTTAATTAATAATGTATTAATTGAATGTAAACCTAGGCCATTAAGTATTTTTGGATTTTGCATTTTACGTATACTTTTCCCAAAGGAGGCCAGAGCACAATGAGTTAATTTGCAAGTAAATTTTTTAGTAGGGTTTAAAATCGGTAAATAATAATTAATTCTGCTGAAAACAAGAGAATTTAGTAAGAGAACTTTATCATATAAAGATAAGTAAATGCTTTTTAGAGAATCTATTATTTTTTTTGTTGATATAATCAGTATGTCTTGTAACATTTTTCTCATTTTGTTTGGTGAAAGGTACAGTGGTATACCTAAAAAAGGTTGAGGTTTTGATGAGAAACATGCAGGGACTAGATTAAAATTTAATTTGTATTCCAATGAAAACTTTTTAAGGATTTTTTCAAGTTCTGGTAGGTGTTTAGCTGATGGCAGCATTACAACAATATCATCCATATATACAAGATGTTTAATTTCTTTGTTTAGAAAAGGAACAAAAACTCCAGGAAGTTTTGTTTCCATTTCTATGAGAAGGGGGTTAATATAAGCAATGAATAAAAGTGCACTCAAGGGTGAGCCCTGAGGAATAGAAATTGATGGTTTAAAGCCAGGTGCAATTCTACCATTGAGTGTAATGAAAATTTCTCTATTAAATAGAAGATTCTCTATCATAGTAAGATAGACGGAGGGAATTCCATATTGTTGTAGTGTTTTCATTAAAATTCAATTCTTACTGAACAAATGCTGCTATAATATCTAGTTGTACAGCTATTGGCTTTGATTCTCTTAATTCTAATGACGTTAAAATTGAAAAGGCAAATTGCAGCATTGTGGATGAACCTTTCTTGCATATTGAGTAGAAGAAATATTACTAAAATGTTTTGTTGAATCTGCTTTAATCAGCCCTTCTATGATTTAATAAGAAGAGGAGTCATAGAGATAGGCTTAATTTGATGTAATAGAGGAGACTCTTTTTAAAAAAGGCACCAAGAAATAGGATAGAGGCCAGGTAGTCTTGACAACTTGAGGCTATGACATCAAGACACCTTTTATAATTGGAACAGTAAAGGAGCCAAAGTGATAGTACAAATTTGGGAAGCCATGAGAGCCAGGTGTTTTTCAGGAAGGAATTTAATTGTTTAAAATTAATGCTCAGTTATTCATGACATTTTTGACTATGTTGAATATGGTTCTAATTTGATTGCCGGATGTTGTACAGTTTATAAAAGAAAAAATTCCTAATAACATTAGCATTGAAGAACCGCATAGTTGGCTCCATTGTCTAAAATGGATAAAGGTGAATAAGTTTTGGTTTGATCCTAATGCCCAACAAATATAACTTTTAGTCCAGGCAGTCTACTGGTTAGAAAAACTTAGACTCTTAATAGAAAATTTTCAGCTAGGCCTTTGTAACTTTATATTTATTTAATTTGAAGTATTTTATTAATATTAAGTGTCATAGAGGGCTTGAATTCATATGGCAGAAGAGAACCATTTCTTTTAGCATTTTACATGGTCCATTTTGTTTTCACAAAAATAATTGGTTATGGCTCTAGAATTTCAGTAAAAGAAACCGGCATCAATCGGTGGCCGAGATGGATATTTGCTTTGTGAAAATAAAGAGGCCTCAGAAAAGACAGCCTCGGGGTTGTAAATTTATTAATTAGCTTGATGTTCTTGGAAGATCACAATAATATTAATGGCCCAATGCAAAGCAAAATTTTAAAACTAGGTGATCAGAGAAAAAACATGTTTTAGAGATGTTTCAATCTTGAAATGTATGTCAGTAAGTAATAAACAAACTATAAGTGAAGAAACTGTTTTGTGTAGAAAGAATAAGCATTATTATTAAAGAAACCTTGAGCTGACATGAGACCATAATTAATTAAATGTAAATATTTTCTGTCAAATGTGGAAAGGAAGATTAAAACCCCAAAGAATAGTTGGCTGAACTATGATAAAGAGCCAGAATTAATTTACTTTATAAATCATATTACTATTATTTTGTCGATAGAGATATATTACATTTAGATTTGTCTGACCAAATACAAAATTAACTATTATAACATTTGAATCTAAATGGATAATATTAAAGGTTGTAAATTTAGAGATGCGATTTACTATGAATGCAACTCCTCCTGATGGAGAATTTGCTATGGAGAATTTAAATAAACCTAGTGAAGATAAAATTTCTGATATTTTGCAGTTGCTGTTTATATATAATTTAGTTTCTGCAAAGAAAATAATATCTGGTGTTTCTTTTAAGAAAAAATCTTTTATAGCATAGACACGTTGTAAAGAGTTTAATCCTCTTACATTTATACCTATTATTTTAATTTTCATTGAGTATTCATAAAAACTAGAATTTTAAAATATAAGTTAAATTTGATTAGGCATCAATGGAAAAAATGAAAGAATCATTCCAATACATCAAATCCAACTAAGGATGAGAATTGGAAATCACTCTCTTTGTCTTCTACCACTTCAGGTGTTAATAAATTAAGATGTGACCCTGAATGTGTAGGAGTGATATAAGCAATCACATTATTTGTTGTACTTAATGATGTATTAGACTTCTCTATTTGCATTAGATTATCTAATTCATTTTCATATTCTTGATTTTTTTTAATTTTTTTTTTCTTTTTGTTAGGATGTTTAGTAGTAGAATTTAAGTCATTATCAGAGCCACAAAGTGTGCTTGAACTATTAGAAGAATCATTTGTTATTATTTCAGTAGTTTTATCTAAATTTGTAATTAAATTAATTTCTTTTTTTCGTTTATTTAATCTTGGTAAACTCTTATTTAAATGAGAATTAATTAATTGTTCAGAAGTATTAAGAAAACATTGATCTTCTATTTATTTTTTATTTTTTTCTATTTCTTCGTGGAGAATCCCTGTAATCTCTTGTGATTTGAGTTGTTGATTTCTTTCTAATTGGCTACTTTGCCTATTTTGAATATTAATAATTGTGGAAGAATTATGAGAAAAAGAATTTCTATGATGATCAATGTTTGATGCAAAACAGGAATCTTCCCGTTGTTTGTTTTGATAATCCAAAACTGGGCAACAGTGAAACTTAGATGATTTAATATTACATCTTTGGCAAAAACTTTTCGGACAGTCTTTAATTAGATGGTCCCTTGATTTGCATATATAACACTGTGATGGAACTCCTTGAAAACTTATTACTAAGTTAGTCTTTGCAACCGTATGAAATGATGGGATGTCTAGAGCAGTGATATTTTCTTTAAGGGCTAAATTAAATGAGGCTATGTTCGAAAGCACATGGGAAGGAGCTCCCTTCTCATTTAAAAAAAAAACTCTGAAGTTATGTCATAAATGTTTAGTATTTTTTGAAGATCATGTGAATCAAATCCTGGGTAGCAATTTCTTATAATGCCTTTTAGGGATCTTTTAATATTTAAATTAACTTTACATAACCATATATCTCTAAGCATTCTGTAAGTATTTATAAAAGCTGTTTTGTATGTAATAGAAGCAAATTCTAAAATAAGATATCTTTTGTTTTGATGATGATACACTTTATTTATATAATTGCAATGTTTATTTAAACTAAGAGTGTTATATACTAAATCTATAGGGAAGAGTAAACATTTAATGTCATTGTTAGTTGCTGAGATAATGAATGTGTTCTCCTTTTGATATACTTTGAAAGAGTCTAAAAGTGCTTGAGGAATAGATAAATTAAATTTTTTATTGATTTTATTAAAATCGTCCCATGAGGGAGTAAAATAATTATATGCATTTTTTGCATTAATAATTGATACTTTTGTGTGATCAAAATGAGTTTGCTCTGTTTCTTCATCATCATCTTCAAGGTCTAGAGAGAGAAGTGAGTTTTGTGAAGAATAATGTGAGATAATACAATTGTTTGTTGGTATTTTAGTTTTAATCTTCTGAGCATAGCTCATTTTGTTTTCATTCATTTCTTTATTATCACTTTCATGTAATATTAAGTAATGATAACTATTGTCTTTATTTATATTCTTGCAAACTTCATATATTCTTGCAAACTTCAACAGTTTTATTTTGTTTAGCTTTATCCACAGTCTTATGTTCTTTATCATTAACCCTGGTATCAATCAAATTGCTAATTTCATTTGAAGAATCATCACTATCTTCTATGCAATTTTTTTTAAAGTTTGAATTGTTAGTTTTATTATATAACTCAAAACTAAACTTTTTATTATTCAAAATATTAGGAGATGAAATTAGAGTATTGTTATTTTCATTTCCAATAGACTCTTGATTATAAATACCCACATAATCGTGTAAGTTTTGATTTTTCAATTTTGGATTATTTTCTTTTACATTTTCTGAAGCAGGGCTTAAGTCAAATTTATCAACATTTGTTGGCAATTCAATACCATTTTCATTATTTATCTTTTGAACTTCAGAAGTTTTAAAATTTGATATTTGTTTAGAAATGATATTAGTGTTAGAAAAATCTTTATGTAGTAGTGCTTTTTTTGACTTTTTTGTAATTTGCTGATTTGAACTTTTAATAGAATGAATTGAAGCATTTGCTACAATAAAAATTTTTTGTTCTAAATTTCCATTTCCATTGTTATCTGAAGTATCATAACGTTCTAATTTAGAATTAGGTTTAACAATGCTTTCTTTCAATATTATTTTTGAATTACTTGAATTATTTGTTTCATTTTCATTTTCAAAAGAAGTTTCACAGGAAATTTTAATAGATTTCTTTTTTATATCTTTTGTTGACATTGTTTTTTATTCAATTATAGAGTAAGGTACATAATTGTGTATACAGGTAATAGTTAGAGCTGCTGTTAACAAGCATTGTTTGCAATGGGTTTACAGGAATACAGTTCAAATAGGATGGTTAGGAGGTAGGTCATACCATCCCTGTCATCACAGCAATAGGGGGAGAATCTGTCCTGACAAGGTCAGAGGCATCGTCCATAGAATGAAACGGAATGTCTTGAAACTTAAATTTTTAGTTGATCCCAGGTCTGAATCACCAACTGTTCTGGGCAAGTCCTCTTGTCAATCTCCCTAGCCTTCCATATGAAATTTATAAGGAGGTCCTCGGGACTATGGTCAATCCCACTTTCAAACAATAGTTTGCAACGTATAGTCCAAATCCCGAAGTTGACAAATGAAGCCAGCCGAATTCTGGCAAAAAGCCCCTTTTCAAAGGCCAGAGGAATCATTACATAAGTCAGGTCAGGTGCAGACATTTTCCTCAGAATCATGCCTCGGAGACAAGACCATGAATCACAATGGAACAGAATGTGGTCCATGGTCTCTTCCTGCTTCCCGCACATTGGACATAAGGTATCGATGTTATAGCCTCTATGATGGAATAAAAAGGACCTTGTGGGAAGGGCCTTAAGGTTGACCTTGAGCAGGAAGTCTACATACTTGGGCTCAAGTCTGAGGAATTGTGTCCATTTGGCAAGTCTGGAGATAGAAATTGAGAGCAAGATGGGGGTACATGTTTTCTCCTCGAACATTAGTCGGTATGTGTCCCAGTAAGTAAGTTTTGACTGGAATAGAGAGCTGGAGGTCTTGATCCATGATAGGACATCCGTCACCTGCTGTTGGATCCAAAGTCTCCTCAATCTGGGTGGGGGTCTATCGGTAGGTTCGACCCTTTCTATGGGAACTGGGCACTCAATGTCAGAATGAGAATTCAATAGCCTAACTAGAATATTGTATGTCCTTTGAATTTGGAAGACTTTAATGGCATGTAAGGCCAGTCCATTCAGGGGTTTAGGCTTCTGTAAAATGTTTAAGCTGATGACCGGGGCCCCTTTCCCCAGCATAGTTTCCTACAAAGCGTCTCAATCCTTTTAATGAAGTTGTTGGTGGGTGAAAAGTCAGCCAGGTAGTATGTGATTTTGGGAAGTACTACCGAATTCAGCAAGGCGACCTTGCCCAAAAGGGAAAGGTAAATTTTTGATAGTGAGTTAACTGTTTTCTCGATTTTGGTGAATAGCTTCCTCTCCATGTCTCTCCTCATGACTGAGGGGGGGAAGCGAGATGGAATCCTAGGAAGCTCTGGGGGGCTGCTTTGAATCTGCCTTGGATTTGCTTCCCCGTCAGGATGGACCACATTGCTGATTTGCGTTCGTTGACCTCAAGACCAAATACGCGAGCAAACTGGTCTAGGAGCTCTCCAAGTCTTGCAAGCTCCCTGCCAGAGGAGAGAAACACCACCACATCGTCCATGTAGGTAATGTGGTGTATGCACTCTCCAAGCACAGGAATGGCTATCCCTGGGAGAGCAGCCTCGATGCTTAGAAGCAGGGGGTTCACATAGGCTGTGAAGAGAAGGATGCTCAGTGGTGAGCCCTGTGGGATGGAAACATAGGGCCTAAATCCTGGAGATAATCTGCCATCCAATGAGAGAAAAACCTCCCTATTTTGTAGGAGGTTCTCTATAATCTGAAGGTATGCCTTGGGCACTTTGAGCCTCTCCAGTATACCAAGCAATATGTCAATTCTGACGCAGTCAAAAGCTCCAGCAAAGTCAAGCTGAACCACGACTGGCTGGGATTTTCTCCTGCGAACATGGTCAACGATGAGGCGAAATCGGCTGACAGCGTCAGCAGTCGAGCAACCTTTTTTTGCGAATTGATATGGAGAGAGGTATTCTATTATGTTATCTTGGATGTCTTCTTTTATAAGGCCCTCAATAACCTTTATCATAAGCGGCACCATGGAAATAGGTCGAAGGTTCTCGAGAACCAGTGGACCCTCAGGGTTCTTGATGAGGGGAACCATAGTGATTGGACATATGTCCAAGGCTTCCCGACTGTCATTAGCAAGGAAATTTATGATGTTTAGTATAATTGGTACCGTAAATGTGCGCAGATGGAATAAAAGAAATTTTGGAATTCCATGCAGGCCAGGATGGACCTTGTCCGGGAGGGACCTTAGTCTCTGTAGAATTCGCCCTTCCATAATCTTATGTGGAGCAGTGTCAACCGAAGCAAATTTTTTCCGGGCACTAGTTATCCCCAATGGCTGACATTGTTTTTGATGTTTTAAACTCATTTTGCATAGAAACATTTTTGTCATCCATTACTAAGGAATCATGTTTAACTTTTTCGTTTGAATTTTCTTCAGAATAACTCTGAATTTTACTCATTTGCTTCTCAACAGATTAAAAGATTTAAGTCTTACCTTTCAAATTAGAACACACAATTCTTCCTTCACACATTACTACTCTTAAGAAAAATAATAATAAAATCAGTCTAAATATCAAACAGCTGTATCAAAAGCACCACTAGATGGCACTAGTAAAAAAAAAACCTTTTTTTTTTAATTTTGAATTTTTTTAGAAAAATAATAAATTTAATTCTATCTCTCCAATAAACATCTGTGATAAATAGAAAAACAAATTAATTTATGTATGATTGATTAGATTTCGTTTTTGTTCTGTTTCTTATTTTTTAACAGAGTAAAAATGCGATGAAAAAATAAATAAAAACTGTTTATATTAATTAAAAGTTTAAAATCTTATTATTTTGTTATTACTAACTTTCTTGCCAGTCTAGCACGACACGGCAGAAAAGTTCCGCGGCCCGGCACCGGGCCGATGAAGTTGTGGAAGAATAAATATAAACAAAGTGATTGTGCAGAAAGTGGGTTCTTGTTTTTTATGTTGGGTTTGGAAAAAGATTATGGAGGATCTAAATATAAAGGCCATAGAGGGGACGAAGATAACGTTATGGAAATGGGAGTGAGCAGAATAGACAAGAATATTGGCCAAACTTTAAGATAGAGAATGGAAAGAGAAGGTAAGGTGGCTAAAAGGTTTCTCTGGATAAAGAAGAAGCCATAGCGTATCTCATCACAAACGAATGATAAACAAAAGAAAATTTCATTTTTCAAATTTTACAGAAAGATAAAAAATAAAAAAACACACACACATTAAAAGGTGGTATTACTATAATTAGAAAATACTAAAATACATAAAAATGAATAAAAAATATAGTGAAACATGAAAAATTAAAACATATTTCAAAAAATAAAAAACAACATTTAGAGGTTGTATCATTGTAATTAAAAATGTTAAAAATGAAACATCATAACACATGATTAAAATACTATTAAAAGAGTAGAAATAGTAAAATCATAAAATATGTATAATATTAAAATAAAAACGTAAAATATTAAAAGTGCAAGTACTGTAAACCCCCAGTTACCAATGTAAAAACTAATACAAACACCTCAATAACTCAAAGAGAGACTTTTTCGTATACTAACAATCTATGGTTTTACTACAATTGTCAAATATTAAAAATGTGGTAGCATAATACATGATTAAAATATGTATTAAAATAGTAGAATTATAACTCTCAATGAAGAATAGAGAAGAGGATGGATAACACTCATTAGGTTTGTTAATTGCTTGGTATTAAACATTTGAATATCTTTCCACACTTGTTTATCCTCTAGCTAATGATAACTGGATACTCATTTACCTATCAATATTGTTAACTAACTGGATTGGCTATGGTTAATTACCTTCAAAAAAAATCCAATGCCTCTTTAAAAAAATTTGGTTTGCCCAAGTTTGAACCCCAAACCATAGGTTAGACAGGTAAATGCACAATCTTTGCACTATAAGGTCTTTCTTATATACATATATATCGAACATATACATATAAATATATTTATATATACATATAAATTCAACACCAGATATACATAATATATATTTCTGGGTATAATTGAAACTGGCTGCTTTCTAAATGTTTCTAGTTGTTGCTATTCAAATAAATCAATTTATTTTACATAAATTTACCTAAAGCTTTATTTCTTTAATACAACCATCCAGAGGATATTAAATGTAATAGAAAAAAAAAAAAAAATTAACAGCAAAAAAATTAAGTAATTTCTTATTACCTTTAAAACTATAATCAAATTGAAAACTATTAACATAAATAATACTTTTAGCAAAATTTATTTCCAAAGGTCAAAGCTATAGGAGTAGAAAAATAATTCTTTAAGACTGCCTTTTTTCTTTTTTCCCACTAATATTGACGTAGAAAAATGATTAAAATTAACATTATAAAGAATGAGATTAAATATAGATTTGGCCTCTTTCTTCTCTTTTTTAAACTAGTAAAATATTTAATCAAAAAGCTTATTCAAATTTGGGAAAATATTATCAAAAAAAAAAAATTAACATTAAGAATTTGATTACCTCTCCTTCAGCTGAGAAATCATTAATTATTGATATGAACCATTTAAATCGATGCTTTTTTAAAAAAGGAAACGCGTGCTTAATATTGCACGGTCATTATAGTGTTTAAATACATATATTACAAAAAAAGTGTCTGTGGTTAAGCAACAAAAAATTCAGATATCTAATCTACTCTACAGTAAAACACTTTGTGTTTGAATTCTAACAACAATTTAAGAATGATAACATATGTGTCTTCTACTAATCAGATCATTATTTCCTAAGATAAGTTTCGTAAGTCCTACACAAATGTGTAAACTGTGACAATTCAAAGCTCACAGAATCGGTTTCAGGACACCATTCGTCAGTTGTTAAACTGAGGAGCCCCAACACCAAAAATCACAAATCATTAGAATAAGCTCGAATCTTACTTATATTCATAAGATATCATTAGCTGTATTCAAAAGTGTGAAAAATAAATCAATCACACATAACTGATTATATTATCTATTTTAAATCACGTTTTGCATAATTCATCCAACAATAAATTAGAAAAGATCCTTTAAGTGACCCAGAACAAATAAAGGCATTTTCAAGTAAAAAATTAGATTATTTAATTGATGTTGAATTCACCAAGTGTTGCAACTTAATTAACAGCAATTAACTCCTAATAAATTATTTCATCAGCATGATGTTTAATGGAGACAATAAAATATGCATATTGTAGAAATTATAACATAATCTCCCTCATTCATTTCAAACATATAGCTGTAAACAATTGAGAGGAATCTGATAATAGATTGCTTGCAAGAATAGAAAGACATGAAGAGTTAAAAGAAAAGATTATTGAAAGAAATTTATAAATATTTTTTTTATTTCAAATCTATATCTATGATATGGTGGTATCATTAAAGCTTATAGTACATCTCTATATTAAAAACAATTGAATGGCTTTATTATAAAGAGTTCGCCCCTATGACAGATTTGGGCAGGATCCATTGATTTTAAGGACCAAAGTCTACCAGTCAACCATTGCACAAAATCAAGCAGGGCTTCTTCAAAATTAAGATACATCATATTAAAAGTATAACAAGCAACCCACTGATGATGATCAACTGTTATCATTAAATCTGAATACCCTGTTGCCTAGAAACATACAAATATGTTTGCGATTAAAAAATATATAAAAATTTATAATTTAATTTTAAAAAAGATAAATATTCATTAATGTATTGTAGTGGAAGAATACCCCTGGGAGAAATTTACAACAATCCTTGCATATCCATTCAAAATTGTGGCCATCTCAGTCTTTGCGAAGCTCGTTTTATAATGTATCTTTTTTAAATCCAGTCACAGAATATGTCTGTTGATTATTCTTATTGAATGTTGGTGATGAAATTATTAATATAATTGCATTCTAGAGACAAAACTCTCCATACAGTAGCACTACTCACAAGCCAGAGTAATCAATGGATGCAGGAAGATTTGTGCATAAAATCCCTATTTAGTGCCTATTCATCCAATAAACACAGACTAGTTTCTAGCTTAGGGCTTTTGTCAGTGAGGAGTTTTGGATCTGAGAGCACTGCACCTAGATCTTAGGATCTAATGCAACCTTCCAACAGCCACCTTTTACCTTATTAGCTAACTATAAAGCTTTGAGCCCAAAATGATAACACAATAACATTTTCAATTCAAGCTCATTATCTTGTATAATCATATAGATCCGAACTCAGTTCAACATACATATTTTTTGGTGTTTTTGGTTCTTTAATAATCACAATCATGATAATCCTATTGAGCAGGATTGATATTAAACCACTGAACATCACATAATAACCATTCTTTTTGCTTACACAAGCTGTTTGCACAGAGGGAAAACTCTCCATACAGTAGCGACATTCAGAACAAGCCAGAAACTAATCTGGGGATATTAGATGAGTAGGCACTTGGTAGGGATTTTATGCACAAACCTTCCCACATCCCTTGATTACTCTGGCCTGCACTGAGTATTGCTACTGTATGGAGTTTTGCCTCTGCGTAAATAGTTTGTGTAAGTATATAATTACTTAATTTATACTATGCTGATTGTCTCGTGTTCCTTTTATATTTGTTGAGACTATTAAGTAGGGATGATGGTGATTGGCCATCTCATCATATTACTCCCTTTTACATAGCATTACAAATAGTTTCCCAAATCCCTATCATTACAGTATTTATTGAAAGAAAGACACTTTGCTATGAATAAATATTTGCTAAAATTGCAACACTTTTAAAGTAATATTGCTTCCACTTTTTTCTACTTATTGTAATCTACATAAATTTTTATTTTGCAATTCAAGGGTGTTAAAATGGTTAATAAGTTGAATAAAAAATATTTTCTACAAATAGCAAGATCTTTAATATTAATCAAAAAATGATTAATCAAATAACTAATTTATTAATATTATCACTACTCAAACTATTATCATATTTATTCAGAGATGGCATCTGATACCAACAGATTCTCAGAAAATCATTTTGTGTTTAGGGGCAAAAGTGACAAATTATATTCATCTCCCTCTCTCACTCTTGTAGATCAAAGAATTTTATGCCAATTGTTAGAATTTAATAAAATATACAAATAGTAGACTTGTGAAATGCCTTTCATAATTCTTATATATTTTATTAAAATAAATTCCCCATAGTAGCTAAGAAGGAAATTTAAAAAAGTTTATTCCCACATGCAAAGATATATTTGATGTATCTGTCATTTTTAAATAATTGCACTATAGTTTACCAGCATTATTTCTGACGAAACAGTGTTGATAATGCATTCATTGTAAAGTGGATGTCAAAAGAATGATGACGACGGTAAATAAAAAGACAAGTGTCTTCAAAAGTAAATTAATAGAAATGAAAAATATTTTGCACTTTTTCCAAAATATAAAATGTTTACTTATTTCCTTAACTGCAAACAATATTCACACACACACACACATTGTCGTGTATACGTTAGACTCTCTAAATAATTAAACAAATATTATAATTCAAGCAATAACAACATCCAATCATCAGTGACCGCATGACATTTCTTATTATCCTCTTAACAGAATTTATTCTCTACATATCCATATTCAGAATTATGTCTTGAATATTTATAAATTCAAGAATAGTTAATTTCACCCTACTCTATTATAAGCATAAACAATCGATGGCCAGCAGATGATATAACCCTATACCCTATCAAACCAATTTTTAACGTTTGCTTTCATCTACAAGAACTAGAATTGAAAACTGAATTTTATATACTTAAGCAGATACATTTTACTCCTTTATACTATACAGTCTAATAGTTTGAAATTAAAACAAAAATCTAAGGCATTGAAACCAGGTCATTTGCTTTACATAGTTACTTAGATCTATCAACCTAAGTTTCATGCCAATTGTAGGACACCTACCATTAGGCTAGAAACATTGTGATATTTTTGGGCATTAAAAATATGTTGCATCTACATGTACACAATTTTCTGATAACCATCAGTATTAATAATAAGATCTTTATGAGTAAGATGAGAATATATTTTATACATATGTTAATATTTGTGAATATATATTATCAATGAAAAAAAAGGATTAGAATGGTCTCGTTTTACGCGATAGATAGGTTCCTCAGAAAACACATGCAAAAGAAATCGCTCAAAAATAGACGTAACTTACCTTGAAAGGGGGGGGGGAGTACAGACTGTGATTTTTCAAAAATCGAGTAAAAGCAAAGCACCAACGTAAAATTACTTTAAAATTTGCGCAAAAAAAAATAAGGAAATAAAATATGACTAATAAAAAATTTTAAATTTGAAAAAAATTGATACAAGACAAACTTTTTTTAACTATAATATTTAATCTTATTCAAAACAATATATTTTTATGCATAATTTACAGTAATTTATATTTTTTATACACGTTTTAATTATTGCTATTTGCCGATAAACAGGTTCGTTTGCAAACTGGTAAAAAATCAGATTCTTCACAAGAGGAAATACAACTAGCGCCAACTTCACTCTCATGTTGTGTTAATGGTTTTCTGGTGACAACGTAATTAGTAATTAATCTAACAACTAAAAATTAAATTCTTATTTTTGTCTTTAATATTTTAATTTTCAATTCCGTTTAAAAATCAAATTTCGTTTCACATCACATTAATTTCAGGTCACCTTAAGTAATTTTTAAATTGTTAATTATAATTAAAAATCAGATTTTAATTTTTAATTGTGCCCACTGCTATTACTGACCTTTTAAAAATAAACTTGCGGACACTAAATGATTAATAATTGATTATGTTCTTTTTTAAAAAGCAAAAACAGAATGTGATTTAAAATGCAAAATTAACATGCACAATGTTTGAACAAATTGACATTATAATCTTGTAAAATTTAATGTGTGTATACATAAAATGTGGAAATCATGATTTTAATTTCATTATTGCATAAAATCTTACTATTATAAAGCACTGAAAATATTGAAATGACTAAGTTGAAAGTCGAATTCCAATAATGTGCTATTACTTTCAATATGATGTAAGTGCGCGAAATTTATTATTTAAAGTAATAGTGCATTATCGGAGTTCGACTTCCGAAGAAACATGAATCACGTAACTTCAAAATCGCGTTAAATAAATCCGCGTAGAACGAGACCCGGGTGTATTAAGAAGTTGGCAAAAAATGGTGGAGTGATCATGATGATAATGATTGTGTATAACAATGTGAAATACTGAAGCTGTCTTAATTTAAATGCTTAATTGGTTTCAGTAGGCAATTTACATCAGGCACATACACGTGTATGTAGAAATAAATTTGTATGGATTAAAAACTTTTTAAGTTCATTTATTTTATATACACATACAAATACAATGCAAGACTATACCATCCACTATCTCATCATCTGCTACTTCACTTTTTTGCTATTCAAAAAAATGATGGCAGAACCTTTTCTTATCTTAAATCTTCTGCAAATCTCACATTCTTACCAAATCACATATATTCTTTCTGTTAAATTTTTATAATCTAAGTAGACATGTGATTGATATTCTTTGCATTTTTTAAATTTTAAATTTCTATGTGAAATGGCTTCTAAACATAAAATTAGTGATCATAGCAATTCTATCAAGCTTAAAAGAATTCATGAAATTAATCCTGGGATAAAATGACAATTATTAATTTCATTAGCAATGAAAAAATAAAATGTATTTTGAAATCAGCCATTAAAAAGAATCATTTATTCGTGAAATAATAAAAAGTGAAAAACAAGTTTTATTAGAGTATGAATAAATGAATACATACATATACAGGATATATAAATATATATGCCTCCTGCATAATTCTATTTATAATATTTGTTTAAAATCTTAATCTGATTATCTATTGTAAGTTTGAAATTTAAATGTACATATCTAAATGTGTGTTGCAAATTACTATAAATATACAGTGCAGGAAAGACACAGTATTGGCACCAACTAGCCATTAATTTATGTCATCTATTAGAGGTCTTGAAACAAGATATGGTGGATACAGTACCTCCATTGTAAACAGTTAATATCTAGTAGTAAAAGAAATTAAGCATAAAAATTAGATGTCATATTCTTAAAACAAGAACTATAAAAGTAATGAGATCATGAATGATCTGCAGAGGGTGAAAGTACAGAAATGATAGGTAAAAAATTACAAGTGTCCTCTTAAAAAAGATATTTATAAAAAACAGAATAAAATTATTTAGAATTATTCCTAAACAAAGTGCATAAGATATATATATATATACTATATATAATAAAAACTGACATATATCTTACAAAATAAAAAATGGAATATATCATTCAAAATTTATAATATCAATGCTAATTAAACAAATAAATATGAAGCACCATCTCCAATGGCATACATTCTGGAATATGCATGTATATTGCCCATCAGCGGTACATACTATATAAATCAGAACTAAAGCTTGAAGCTATTTATATTATCAAATCTATACAACTATACAATCAAATTGTATTTATATATTGGACTATTTCCATCACCTAGTATTAAATATTGAATGTCTTTAGAAAAATTTAACTTTAAATATTCCAATTACATTCAGTTGTTAGTAATAGCACACAGGTTAGTATATGAACAACATTTTGAGGAGTATTATTCTCCTCTCTTCTTCAAGTGTTGATGACTGACAATGATAGTACTAGTATGGGAATCAAACCTGAACCTTTAGGTTCTTGAATATTAAATTTTAAAGTCACACTCTAACCAACTAAGCCATCCTGTCAAAGGCAACAGACAGCAGAAATTTCATGTATCTATTAGGTTCCTCCTAATTTCTCCATTTTCTTATAAAAGCAAAGTTGATTTGTGGTTTCCAAACATTATGTATAATCATAATAGGGTGACTTATGGGGTTATTCGTCATTGTCTTGTGAGCAGCTTCTGCGAATTTTTTTCTTTCTACTCCTTTTCCTCTCTATCCAATAATTTTGTATTTTCCCAAGTGAACATATATTCATTGATAAATACATGGTCTGCTACCTAGGACATCCTCTGTTTTCTCTCTTTTAGTCATCAGTTTGGGCTCTTGCAATCACTTTTCAATGGGTGACTAGTCTCAGCAAAATACATTCTTCCATATTCACATGGTGTTATATAGATGCAGATTTTGCTTTTCAGCATTTCAAGTTCGGGCTTTGAAAATGTTAAAAATTCCTCATAGGGTGACATGGCTCTGGAAAGCTGTTCTAATGTTATACTGATTGCAGATTTTCCTTAACTTGTCTGCTGTTTTTGGTATGTATGGATGCACTACAGTACCAATAATTTGGCTTTTTTTTTGGATGGAATATAATCTGAACAAGAACAAAAAGTGTAATTCTTAGACATTCTTGTGACAAGACTCCCTCGTGGAAAAATCAAAACTACACTATATAGAAAATCCACAAATACAAAAAAATACTTAGCATATACATCCAATTACACCAGAAACACAAAACATAGAGATATAATATCATTATGGAACAGAGCAAAGGAAGTTTGTTCAGAAACCAGTGTTTTAAAAAAAGAAAATATCTATATAGAACAAACTCTTATGAAAACTGGTTATACATCAGCTGTCATTAATGAAAAAACCTTAAATAGACAACAGAAAAAGTCATCAAAAGAAAAACAATTATTGGTCCTGTAGTGTATCCAAAAATAGCAAACAAATTAAGGGAAATTTGCAATCAGTATAACAACAGAATAGCTTTATAGAGCCATACCACACTATGAGAAATTCTAACATTTACAAAGCCTAAACCTGAAATGCTGAAAAGCAAAAACTGCATCTATGAAATACCATTGAATGTGGAAGAATGTATATTGGTGAGACCAGTCACCTCATTGAAAAGTGATTGCAAGAGCAGAAACTGATGATTAGAAGAGAAAAAACTGTATGTCTGAGGTAGCAGACCATGTATGTACAAATGAATAGATATTCAATAGGCAAAATATAAAAATATTGGATAGAGAAGAAAAGGTACAGAAAAAAATTCAAAGATGCTTCTCACATGATGATGATGAATAACCCCATAAGTCAACTTAGTGTGATTATACATAATATATGGAAATCACTAATCAACCGTGCACTCATGAAAAGGTGAAGAAATCAGAAGGAATCTCATCCATAAGTCAATGAAATCTCTACTGACTGTTGCCTTTGACAGGATGATTCAGTTAGAGTGTTACCTTAAAATTCAAAGTTCAAAAATCTAAATATTCAGGCTTGATTGCCATGCTAATACTGTCACTGGTCAGGTCAGCAATACCAGAAAACGATAGAATAATATCTCTTAAAATGTTATGCATATAGTAATCTGTGTGCTATTACTAACAGCCAAATGTAATTTGAATATTTAAATAAATAAGACATTCAATACCCATTACTAGATAACGCAAATAGTTCAATATATAAATACAACTAACACACCACTATCACAAAACTACAGGAAAATACAATTAAGTTGGTTTGATTCAAAGCCTTGGGGTTCTCTGAATTTCAAAGTTAAAAGCTTGACAATAAAAACAAGGAAAAGATAAGTAACAAACACACACATGACATTTGTTATAGCAAAAACCAGAAACTAATCTGGGGTTAAGTATCCAAGTGCAATTCCATTAAGTAATCCATGAATAACTCATGCTTTTACAACACACAACATGAGATTATATATTGAGAAGAAATGACCTTGCTAAAAAAATACTTTGAAATGCTGCATGAAAATTCATATCTTCTCCATCAATTGTGATTTTCACATTTTTTTTCTTCTATATCGATAGCATATAAACATCAATTTGATCACGGAATCAGATGACTATCCTGGTAATAACTTTATTTTCCAACATTTCCAACTAAAAGTGGATAATCATTCAAATATCAAGTGAAATTGGAGTAGGCAATAAGATAACTACCTGAAAATATTCTGATCTCATTTAAGATTTTTCACCTACCTAAGAAAAACACAAAAAAAGATTTCATGGCAGAAAAATGAATACACGAATGTACAATTTTAATATGAAAAACAATTCATATTGAAATTTAAAAAATAATGATAATAATAACTTTTTAACTTTAAAGAAAAACTGATCTTTAAACATTTTGATAATCAAGAATACAATAGCAAACTCTCCATACAGTATCGCCACACAGTGCAAAGCAGTAAGTAAGAATTTTATGTAAAAACCTTTTAGCATCCATGGATTAGGGTGGCATTACTCTATGGAGTGTTTGCTACTGTATTAACAGCTTGTGTAAGCATAGGAAATGGTGGTTCAGATAATGTTTATTTTAGTGATAATCAAGAAAATGATAAAATCACCATATAGCCATTTAAAATATCTTCTACGCATGAACACATCATATTAAAAAATAATCATAAATCTAGAGACTAATATTAATTAAAGTATATATTGTTTCTTGTAAGCATTCTTTGATTTAAATAAACATCTATCTTATAAGTGCATTTATAAACTTTCATATTAAGATTTTTTTTAAAGTCAGTGCAGCACACAGTCCTTATAGTTCTTTTGTATATTTTAAGAAATCCTTTTGATGGGTACTGGGAACTTGATTTGACCTAAGTCAGCACTCATTAAATTATTTAGAAATTATACACAAAGAAACTTTTAAACCTAACGAGAATAGTACTGAGAATATATAATATTAATAGCTTGTTAGTAGTTCAATTGGCGGTTTGCTGGTTAAATTCCATAAGTTTTAATCGTGCATGCACAGTTCTTTATAGTGTTTTACTATATTGCTGCATTTTCTTATTCAGTACTTTATTTTACTCTGTTAACACCTCTTTGTTAGCTTTTCACTATAGGCTGTTTTCAGCATATAACACTGCTCTCAAACTGCTATTTTGCAAGGACTGTACTGCTCACGCATACATGCACTGAACTACTCTTGCACTTCTAGATAGTATTGTTTTCCTTTACCTAACTTACATAAATAGTTTAATAAATAACTATTTGCAAATTAGCATATCTAGGTTATTTTTATATTGCATAATTTTAATAGTGTATTTTTTCTAGAATGAATAATGTCTTATATAAGGACTAATTTTACACGAACACACCATGGAATTGAATTTTTTCTTTTATATAGTTTTTAAATAACATATAACACTTTTCAATATTAAATTATAAATAGCAAGTATATGATTTCTCACTATCATAATGTGGTCTGTTTTTAATATTTTGGTTTTATTTGATAAAGTTACTATTGACAAATTAGTTTCTATTTCAAAGAAAAAAAAAACAAATCATTAAAATTACAAATTATTAACTAAAATTAAAAATGCTGCTTATTTAAACTTTTTAACATTAAAACACGTAACTTTTTTAATTGGGTAAAATTAATATTTACTTATCATAATCTAACAATACGATTATAGTATACAACAGAGAAACATTAAAATAATATAAAACACTATTGCAAAGCGCTTTCAACTCGTTTGAGTCCTTATCAAGGCTGTATAAAAATTGTAATACTCTACTAAGCAATAAACATTTCATTATATCAGCCAGGAACAACTAATCGCAAAACTGTTTCCAGGCCGATAGTATGAAATGTTCTAGTTTATCGCTTAGTAGAGTAAAACGGTTTTTATACAGCCTTGAAAAAGACTCAAATAGGTTGAAAGCGCTTGGCAATAGTGTTTTATATTATTTTAATATTTCTCTAGTTTATACAATAGTCATATTGTTAAATTGTGATTTATATTTTATAACAGCAGAAGTATTGGATTTATCATTGATTTATCTTAATTTTGAAAGCTTGATTTTCAATCTTGTCAGCCATATTGGTGACATGATCTTCAGCCAATTTACTTTTGATTTTTTGATCAAATTATTTTTCTTTGATCTATCACTATTCTGGGTTGGGATTTGAACCCAGACTTGCAAGTTCCCTACAGTCATCCACTTTATCCGATATAACCGATACACACGACTTCAATGTATGGGTTCAAATTCCCTTTAATTAAAAAAAAATTGTATTTAAAACTAATGCATCTTTTATAATAATATTAATAAAAGAACCAATTTTAAACCATCTATTATACGCATGTGAACAAATAAAATAAGGTTAAACCATCTATTATACGCATGTGAACAAATAAAATAAGGACAAAAAGTTGTTTGTTTGTTTTTTAAAAAGTTTACAAAATTTCAATGTAGTTTTATAAAAGGAATCACTGGCTGGATAAAATCTTTTTGCCTATATTTTAACAATTATATCATTGATCAAACTATATGCAATCAATAACTATTTTGAACGTCGGATATTTTTTACTTTTTAAAAAGATAAATCAATCCATGGTGTAGATTGCAATTGACAATTATATATCACAAATTTTTTATCTATTCTTTAATTACAAAATTTCAGTTCATTCATTTTTGGTGAAAAAAAATTATAACAAAATCAGACGTTTACATTCTGGTAAAATGGGGGGGGGGGGGAATTATTGGTTATAAGAATTAACATTTGATTTATTTATTTATTTAACTCAGACTTTCAAGCTTTCCACAGCTATCCATTCCATTTTATCGATTGTATAAGATGGAATGCATAACGTAATAAAACAAAAATACTTTAAATTTATATAAATAATTATTAAAAGATATAAATATTGTGTACATTATGCTTGCTCTGAGTTACAATACGTATAGAGAGTTTTTCCTGTTTTAATATTGTAATTATAATTTTTAATTAATTTGAACTTTTAATATTCTTATACTATTTAATCTTCCATTAATTAATCAATATTGATTAACAGAAGTGCTTTGGAGTCAATACACTACTTTCTAACATCATTAAACAATGGAAAAGATTTTTTCCCCCAAGATTTGTAATTTTAAAATTATTTTAAGAACCTAAAATCCAAAAATATTTTACCCCTGCTCAAATGAACTACAAAATATTTATGCAAGAAGATTGAATAAGATAAGGAAACTTGCTGGAATGATTTAGAAAAGTGAAATAATGGATCAAGAAGAGTGTATTAAACTTTTTAAAGAAACTGAAACTCAATGATATCTCATTAGATAAATTACAAAATATTTATATGTGAGATGGATAAGTGAAATAAGAAAGCTTGTTGAATGAAGTCATGTAGAGAAGTGAAATTATATATCAAAGAAAGTAGTGTACTAAAAAAAGAATCCAGAAATATTATTTAATAAGTGGATAATCTCTACTCTAATGAATGACTAATAAAATTTATTAATGTAGATTAAATATTTTTTTAAAAATTTAAAATTCATAGTATTTGCTCAATTATCAACAAACTATGAATTCTAAAAGATTACAAAAGACCACATATAATAATGAAGAATAAGATAATGAAGCCCTGATACTTACATATTTGACATGCCATGATGAAAGTCAATGGCTCAAACAAATGTCTAAATAAAGTCCAGAATTAAACATATTTACAATTTTTTTTAAAAAAACAATATTTTTTTACATGAATAATAGATAATATTCCAATTGGGAGAAAGTTATTACTCAAAATGTTGGTTTCCTTGCTAATTTTATAATTTAAAGTATGTTGTGATGTCATGAAAGAATACTGGAATGATTAATCAATCATCTGGAAAAAATAAGGTGTACATGTGATTTACTGTCCAGCTTTAATTCCTGAATCCAATTAAATGATTAACATTTGTTATCTGTCTGTTGCAGCCCATTGCTTTCAAAAGATGGATCATAAAGTGGAATAATTATCCACGAGAAATTTGTGCTATGTTATTCCAAGAAAAACACAAAATCCTACAAAAATAATGGCTGGTGAGCTGCCAGAATATGAATATTTACATGTAAATCAAGCTATAATTTCATTTGCATTTTTCAGGACATAAAAAACTTCAATTCATTCCAGTGATTGTAAGAAACAATCTTTTGCTTTTTTTTTTTTTTATTGCAATAAATGTATATTGTTAAAAGTTTAGCTGTTGCAACATTATTTCTCACAAAAAAACATAAATACAGGTTGGTTTATTTCTGGTAAATAGTTATAGGTCACCATTTTGTATTGAAATAAGGTTTGTTATCATTTTTGCAAATAACTCGATTCACTTCAAAACATAAATACGTGTTCATTTATTTCCACTAAATAAAGTTATAGATTGCTATTTTGTACTAAATAAAGTTACTGGTCATTTATCAAAATTGATGGATTAAGTTTGTCAGAAAATCCCATGGAGATGTTATTTTATGAGATCACAAGGTTAGAAAGTTATTGCTGGATAATACATATGTAAAATTTCACAGCAGATCTAATATCTAAGTGTCAAAGCCCTTACAAAACTGATGTGGAGAAGAGATTATGGATTGAAATATGGTGGATTAAACTTTTTAAAAGAATCTAAAGATATTTGGCCATTCATCAGACAAAATATGGATTCTAAGAGACTGTAAAAGACATAAAAAGACATTATATATGAAATGGATGAATCAAATAAGAAAGCTTTTGGGACTAATGTGAAGAAGTTATGGATTAAAAAAAGTAGAGTAAACTTACCTAAAAATTAAAGGCATCTGGTCTCTCATTAAATAGATTTATATTTTATCTTATGTTTCATCAGTCTTAACCTCTAAATATGAATTCAGAAATATCAAATCCGAGCATACATTCTGAAATTAATATCTCAAGATGTTTAAAGTTGAAGAAATTCAAGAAGCAGCATGCTCTGACTTTTATGAGTTGTTACCACTTCCTAATTTTCAAGATATATACTTTGAAGATAATTGGAAGCATAATATAGCACACATTACTTCAAAATGTTAAATTGAAGTACAAATGCTAGCAAAAGCTACTAACATTATTCTCAAAACTTTAATTAATATAAAAAAAAATCGGAATATAGATGGTAATGAAAAATGCTAACACTACTTACTTCAGATATCAGGTGAATACTCACTTTATGTGCACAAAACAACTTTTATATTAATATTCTGAGCTATTAATTTAATTTTTTTTTTAAATTGAAATGAAAAATACCACCCCAAAATAAAAACTATCACATACTACCCAATTAAATTTAAAAACATTTTTTTCTTCTCAGCTTTTATGAATAAAAGAAGCTCCTTGGTTAGCTACTACAATTAAAAGTAAAGAATCTTTACATATGTTTTATGCAAGATAGGTGGATTCGAAAGCATGTTGGAATGTGTAGAGAAAAGAAGTTATAATCAGAGAGAAATGGATTTTTTAAACTTGTTAAAAAATCTGAAATTCAAAGGTATCTGGCCACTCATTTGATAAATTATGAAATACCTATATGTGATTATAAGTGAGATGAATGGATAAAGTAAGAAAGTTTTCTGAAGTGGTAAAAAAAAGAGAAACTACGAACTAAAAAAAGTGGATTAAAGTTTTTAAAGAATCTAAAATTCAAAGGTATCTGATCACTCATCAGATAAATTATGAAATATTTACATATATTTTCAAGTTTTTGATTTTTATCAGTGTGTTTACCTGATCTCAACTTCACCATATCATAACCAGTCAGCAGTTTATCAGTTCTATTCTTATCTAAACTCCACCATGTCACAATGTCCATCAGCAATGAAGTCAGATCACCGTTTCTCACTATGTGTGCATTTCCAAACAATGTATGCTCTGAGCTTAAAAGAACACAAGGAATAATTCAACTACAACTTTCTTTTTCCATGCATAATATATATGTTAAAACATATTTAAATAAATTTGCACTTCACCATATAACTCCTGACACATGAGTAAATACATCTAGAAGAACAAATGAATCCCAAGATGCTCATGTTGATCCAGTACTTATCATGTAGTCTAGGTAACTATCTCTTTCACATGTCTTCATTATCTCTCCGAATTTATCATCACTAAATTACTATATTATGACTCATAAGTATCAAATTTTCTGCACTCACAACTTCAACCATCTCAAGCATATTAATGAATATTATCAATCATTTCTTAAAACAGATATTATTCTTAGCCCAGAAATAAACTTTAAACCTCAGTAGACAGGTATCAACACCTGAATTTGTATATCGACGACATATAAGATGTTATAATGAAATCCGGAGTGTTACTGTAGTATAAGAAAATAGCTATGGATCAAAAGAGGTTGAATTAAACTTTTTAAAGATTTAAAGATATCTTACCATTCATTAGATAAACTATAGAATGTTTATATACATTCATATGCAAGACTGGTGGTTAACATAAGAAAATTTTCTGGAATAATGTGGAGAAGAGATACTATGAATCAAACAGAATGGATTAAACTTGAATCTAAAATTCAAAGGTATTTAGCCCTTTCATGGATAAATTATGGAATATCTGTATATGTTTGTACATAAGATAAATGGATGAAATAAAGAGTTTTGCAGGTATGGTGTCGAGGGAAAAAACATCTGTAATGATGATGATGACGATGTAAAAATATAGCTAAGCATATATATTCTAGCATACTGTTGTCACAATTGCAAAATAGAAATTAAAATGTAATGTTTAGGTTTTTTTCTTAGATCGTTATTATTATTTCATGTAGTGTAATAGTTTATTTCCAAGCTTCACGGTGTTTATTTCTTTGCGTTTTTTAAATAGCGATAGTTTGTTATTAATTTAAAGAAAATATTTTAAAACGACTTAGCATTTTGGAACCCTGTCTGGATAAATGATAACAGATTTTGGAATTAAAGTCCTATTAAGCATAACACTTCAAACAGTTTCATGTCAATCACTACGAAGATCCATCAACAGCAGACGACTATAAACACAGCTGTAGTTCAGCATGAAAACTAAATAGCTTTCATTTTTAAAAAGCATTTTATTTCAATTGTGCGAGTTTGAGTGTGGCTGTACATATGTATGTGCAGTAAAATGAATGTAAAATCCGAATAGAAATATTTCTCTCCTCTAGTGAAGTGTGTATAAATAATTCTTTAACTTTTGCTAAACATATATGCACCCAACATATTTAATGCCATTTGGATAAGATGATGTACCAAAACGATTGACCATGCTTGAGCATTATCATCTTTATTATACTACTCAGACCAATCTTATTCTATATGTTACATTTTATCAAGCATATACGTACATAAATGCCTACTGATGACATTTGTGTACTATCACACATTTACAAAATTAATATAAAAAAAAATATTTTAGTCTTGACTTTATATTTTGAATTATTTTCCTTCCGTAGGCTGAACTAACGTGTTATGTAGCAATCATCATAAAAATTGTAGGACACTAGTGTATTTGGATCATGAATTACGATATGGTTCATGCCAGTGTGCTTGGACTTACATAAATCATCTTCACTGACCTTCATGCCATCACAAAAATGTAAATAACCACTTGAAAATGTTATTACAATCCACTTCTATACATAATTTGAATCATTTCAAATACTGCAGCAACAGTTTTGAGCAATTTAAAACAAAATATAATTTTAGCACATTGTTGGGGTTAAATTGCTAGAAACAATCACATTGTTGGAATGAAAATACAAAAACAGTCACATATCATGTTGTAACACCCACAATTTTTTATGGTAATGCTATGTAACATGATTCAGAGATGGCCCTGAAAGTCAGTTTGGGGAGGGAAACAGTCAGCAGACCCTTCTCCACTGAGATACACTAAATTAATATGCGTAGGTATGTGTGCCTGTGTCCATACATGTACATCTAACGCAATTTTCCAAAAATTAAACATGAAGTTAAATATGCACAAAAAAAAAGCCATATTTAAACTATAATCTTTTATAGCCATCATTATAAGCTTAATGAATTCTACATAATACATTAGATATATTTCCCTAAACCTATCTATTTCTCACTGTAATCTTTATTTTAAAAAATCACTCATTTAGTTAAAACCAACTATCAATGTATTTATTTCTTCTTTCAAATTTTTCTTTTATTTCATTTTTAGACACTTTTGTTTAATATACCTTATTAATTCTTTGCTTAATTTTTCAACATAGCATTTAATTCAAGGTGTTCCCATACTAAGTGTGAGATGCTACACTGGAAAATTACAGTCTTCATCTTCATTTCTTCATATATATATATATATTAACCCTTCCTATAACCTCCATCTTCTTCACTTATTTACTTTATTATATTTATAATTGACCAGGCGCCAATTCTATGCAAAATAGAATAAAATTTATAATTATAAATTATATTTAAACTTATTTAAAAGGTTTTATATTGTAATTATTCTATGGCTTAGCTCAGTTGAGATTATAGGATATGGTCTTTATATATGAGGCCAACAAGGATGATAAAAAAACCGTCTATAAACAATAATACTATAAGGTTAATTTAAATATGTTCAGAGCATCTATTCAATACTAAAACTGTTGCAAAATTGACAATTATTACATTTATTACAGTATAGACAATGATGAGGATTGGGTATCTTTTTATCCAAATCACCACCTATTCTAAGCAAAGTAAAATATATTATTAGCATTGTAATACTGAGATTTATTACCACCAGACAAATTAAATAAAACTTGACTTATATTGACAAACTTATATCTTCTATAACTATGTTATGTTAACCAGATGTGTGTGTGGAAATGGAGAATCGAACATATATATAATCAAGCAATTCATATGGGCTATTTATTCAATATAACATTTATTAAAAATTAAAATCAAAGACAAAATAAACAATTAAATAAAAAAAATATTATTTATACACCTTGATAACCAATTACATCCCTTCTTATAAGGTAAAATCAAAATTGACTACTATTTAATATGTTAATCATATATTTTCGAATATGTGCATTTGATTATATTGTAAATATAATGTATTCCTGAAATATATTTTATTAGATTATTTATAAAACTTGGATGATGCCATAAATCAATCATCTTTTATACATATGATAAAAATTTATACAACACATATCTGTTATAATCAATGTATACAATCTAACACTAACTATACAAAACTAAAGACAAGCATGGAAAAACACTAACCAAACACTTATCCTTATACTTATAGACATGAGGGTTAATTAATATCTCCAAACCCAATCTAAATAATCTACTCATCTCTGACCATTTCTACCTTCAACTTATAACAGACACGGTTTTAATTCTTTATTTTTTTAAATAAAGTTCATTAGCGAAATTAAGCATAATAAATACAATTAAAAAAATAATAATAATAATTTATAGCATCACGCACACACTCGAATATATATAATCACCTATAGTATAATTTTTAGATCATACAAAATATATTATCATATTATAATATATAAGAAGTTACATTGTTTTGTTCTTTTAAAAGAAAAACGAAAAAAAAAAATAGGTTGTACATCTATTGTAATCAATAAAAAAAAATATTTGTCACTATCCCATTATTACATGTTAAGTTTTTTTTTAAAAAAAAAAATTGAAAGTTGAAAGAAACATACATATTAATTTCAAAGATAATAGTAAATTATAACATAAAAAAAATGTCTATCCGATTGTTAAGCATAACTTGTTAAGAATGATAAGAGTTTTTTTTTTATCCTAGAATTCCGTGACGGGCGTTAAAAATGACATTTGCATGCATTGAAATTATTTCACTATATATACGTGAATAGCAAAGTTATACAGTAGAAAATTATCTTCTTGATATAAAATTAAGTAGATAAACTTTTTCATTTTAAATTTTAATTTGCAGAAGATTGATAGAAAATGATTAGAATTGAATATTAAGCGTTTGATTCTAGCGTTTAACAAGAAAAATTTATCTAGCTTTACTTTAAATAATTTTGTCATTTTAATATTATTTACTTTTGGCAATACTTTAAAATAAATTATAATTACTTATCTTATGTGACATCCAGGTATTTTTAAAGGTAGTGAATTTGAACCATCATTTAACAGAAGTTTGGAGCTGATTTCCCTCTGTCTCTTTATGGTTTTATTACTCCAGTAGTATAATAGAAATTTTCCATAAATATATCATTAGAATCCTTGCGATGTTTTTTTTATATTTGTTGTAATACTTTTAGAGAGTTTTTTTGATTCTTTTAAGTTTTTTTTTTTACATTTTCTCCCTTGGAAATTTTTTTACTTTCTTCAAGTTTTGAAACTCTTTGTCTCTCTTCACTCACGCCCTCTGTGTTTCTATGACAATCAACTTTGGAAGCTTGCCAGAAATATTATTTATAAAAATTTTAACAATACAATATTTGAATATAATAAACATAGTAATAAAAAATATTAAATACTAATTATTAATTTTAGAAATGTTATTTACTATTACAAATAATCTTTATCATTTTTAAAACATAAGATTCTAAGACAATATATAATCAGTAACTTATAAATAAAATATAGAAAAGAAAATTCTAATTAATAATACATTTATGCATCTGCCTATTATGACATGTAAATCCTCTACTATACACAAACATCTACCACTAAACATATAGTCCAAAACTCCACCAATCAATATACCCATTTAAAATTTTAATTTTGTTAAAATCCTAATTTTAACTAGCAAATTACATCACAATTTAAGTTTAGTTTTCCTAAAAACTCAATTTTAAATATTAAATTATATCACAATTCATTTTTCTCAACTAATTACCTTTAGCCATTGTTAGCACAAATGTGACCTTCCCACATTTCTTTCTGGTGCCAACCTGGAAGGTTACAATCCTTCCCCCTTATGAAAGAAAAATGAATTGGATAAACAACAATCAATATTAATAGCACATCAAATTTTACATTAAGATCATTCCTCAATTAGAAAATTATGTTTGTCGAATAAACATAAAACAATAAAAAACATTTAATGCTTTTACAAACACTTGTTCCTATTATATTTTAGCAACATTAAATAAGCAAGAAAAAAAATAACTAAATTCTATATTGAACAATATGTATAACTTTTATTAATCATGTCTTGCAGGACATGGAACCAAACTGCGAGCATTATAGGCAACTTTAAACCTTGCTCGATTTTTCTTTATTTCCTTTCTTCTGACAAGTTTATCTCTAAAAGACATTATCTCAATCTTCTTTAGTTGAGTTTTTACCTTTCTATGCTCTATCCTTTTATTTCTGGATGTCTTTAAACCCATAATATTGATCAACTTTCTGTTTACTTTCTTTGAGTTTGATCTTAGCCTTTCCAACTTCTTTTTCTTCATCAACAATCTTTCTACCAAGATTTAAATTAACTATCTTTTCATTTATTAATTTAAATTTGACTTTTGCTTTCCCAATATCTCTTATATAATCTACACCTTTATTAAGATAACTTATCTTAACCTTCTCTCTACTCATCTCTTTGAATTTTACTTTAATTTTCTTCATATGTTTATTGTGATTAATTATCTCTCTCATAAAATCTACTTTGGTTTTCTTCTTACTTTTACATTTAAGCTTTACTTTAGCTTTGCCTAAATCTCTTTCTGGATTAATGACCTTTCTAAGAAAATTTACATTAAACTTTTCTGTATTCTTAATTTTACATTTTATTTTCACCTTACTGACTTCTCTAGCATGACTAACACTTTCTATGAAACATTACATACTACATATTACATGTTTAGTATCTCCATAAAATATTTTTTTGAAAACATTCGCCTTCACCTTATGTTCTAAATAATCAAGAACACACTTTGGAATTATGTCTTCATTTTTATTTTTAAATTTATTACCTGTAATATCAGTAACCTTAAGCAATTCATTCTCCAAAATTTCTAGATACTTCATATCTAAAGATATTATTTCTGTCTTCATTGATTTACTAATTTCTTTCTCTTTATCAAGATTATTCTTGAAATCCTTAAGCATGTCTATATCTTCAATTTTCTCTAATTTTGAGTCCTGATTAACTATTTCTCTAAGTTCTTTGTATACATTTATTTCATCACTGGCTAAACTAACATTCTTATTAATTAATACCACATGTTCTTTGGTTATGTCTACATCTGTACTAACTTTATCTACAGATTGTGCAACTTCTTTATTTTCTATCTTAATATCAATTTTCTCATATTCTTTATTTATTTGCTCATTTTCATTAACTATCTCTACAACCAATTCTTGATTTTCTTTATAATGACTCTGCAAAATCAAGTCTACCTCTTCTGACTGATTAGGAGTATTTAGTTTTATCTCTTTGGGATAACCTTGAAAATTTGCACTCATCTCTACTGACTGTTTTTGTGATCTCTCTCATGATTCCCTAAGTTTCTCTGCTATTTCTATTCTATGCACTTCTAATTCTTGATTACATCTTTGTATCTCCACTACTGTTTGCTTCATTTCCTGTATATGTCTTAGAGAATCTGCTTTCATTGCTCTTATGTTTTGCAATGTAATTTGAAAATCTAATCTTATTTCTTTTTGTATATCCAAACTCGCTTGACTTTGAGAAACACATTCTGTTCTTTTTTATAATTTTTGAGAGTTAATTTTAATCTTTTCTGGTGAACTTAATTCAACTTCTAAAGTTTGAACACCTTCATTCATTTTATTATAATGCATTTTTATTTCTCCTAACTCTAAAGCACTTTTGTCTAACCCTTGAAAACCTAACTGTCCAATTTCTAAATTCTGAACAGTGTCCTTTAGTCTTTCACAACTTAATTCGGCTTTTGACAAATCTTCCTCATCTACTAAATCCATCAATGGTTTATCTTTTTCCATACTATCTATTAACTTAATATCTGGTTTTTCTTCTAATCCTTTAGTAACCAATTTAACAGATTCCTTTTGAATCTCTCATTTCTTCATTAGATTGACTCACTAGTCTGTACTAATTTTCCCTACAGATAATTTGGTTTCTTCACTAACTAATTCAATAAAAGATTTGTCTTTTCTTAAATCACCTTCTGCTATCTTATCAAATGATACATTATCATTTACATCCTTGTTAACCAATTTAACAGAATCTTTGTTTTCTTCTGCCAAACTACTACATAAGTTAATATCTTCTTTAACTATTTTAATTACTTGTGGATTTACTTTTCTTATTATTTTAACAAGTTGTCTATTTTCTGCCATACTTTTACTAATTAAACTAATAGGTTGTTTACCTTTTTCAAATCTGTACTAGTTACTTTAACAATTATCAATTACTTGAAAGATACTTTCTGATTTGCTTGTCCTTATCAATTATCTCAACTGATGTTAGATTCAGTTTCTATACTTTTAGATTCAATATTTTGTGATTTATTATTCTCCTCTAATTTATTTTTCAAATTAGCATTTCCTATTTTAACATCTTGACTAACTATCTCAACAGATGATTTATCATCTTCAACATTTTTATTAATAAATTGAGTTTCTTTCCACATTCTTTCTTCAATCAACCTCACGAACTCAAATATACAATCTATAGTTTCACACATATTATCTGTGTATTTATCAATTATTTGGTCTCTTCTCAAAGATACGATCTATTGCTTCCCATCCTCCTCATCCTATAAACTCTTCAAAATTTTCCATTATATAATCTTTTAAAAATTTATCAATACTACTTAAGAAAATAAGGTTTACCAGCTCCAACCTCCACCAAATCAACAATTCAAATTCACCATCACTACCTAAAATGACATAAAATTTCCACAATTTTATTTTCCCATATAATGTTCGATTTTCCACACACACATAGGCAAGAAGACATTAAGTTTTCACTAGATAACATTAATCTAAACATAGCTGAAATTATTAATTAAATTTTATATGATCCACTATAGTTATATTACAAACTACACCAATTCAAACAACTGATAAAAGACCAAAATAATTTAAACATATTCATTTATCTTTATGCTGTATTGGGTGCATTCAAATATTATAACCAGCATTTATAACAAAAAAAAATTCATAACCAAAATAAAATTAATGATGACATGCATTCACTATGACAACTGATATACAATTTTTACTTAAATATGGTAAATGCCAATCTTTGCATAAGAATATAGAAAATAGCCTTTTAAGAATGAGCTATATATTCAAGTTATATATTCATCCATTCTTCTAAAGATCCAACAGATACTGACAGCCAAAATAATTATCAGCAGTTCACAATTTTGAGATGGATAGAAGAACTCCATCACTGCTCTTAAAACAGACAATGCTCCATGAACACTCTGATGATCATCTCACTTTAACCACTCTAAGCTACCACAACCCATAATATTCTACTACAAACACTATCACAATGCCCTGCTTACATCCAAGTCTTAGGGGCTATTTATAAAATATTGTCTTGCTCATCTTTAGGAGTCTTAGAGACAAATATTACATATATATTAGAAAGAACTATGCCTTGCTCTCTCTGGAGTCTTAGAGGCAAAATCATGGCAGGACTACTGTTAACTGCTTCATGATAACTAACAACTGATATCATAATTTGGGTTGGAGCAGTGAATGAGAACAATCAATCACCAGTGACATGAATACACCATATACTTAAGACAATAACAAAAATTCTCCATCCATCACCAAAACTTGCAACACAACCAACAAAACTCCAACAATCAAGTATGCTATTTAACCTTCAAAATTATAGACTTTCTATAACAGAAGTGTTCCAGATATGAACAATATTAACACTTTATAATTTAATACTATCAATAATTCTATGTTTATCTAGCATCAGTACTATATTTAATTGACAAGCAAAAGATATATATAAATAAAAATGTTATCAACTTTAACATTTACTATAAGTTGTGATATTTATATAGCTTTATAATTAAAACTAAGCTGTCTCATGGCTGTATTTATTTATTTCACCTAAAAAAATGTTTTTTTTTTAAACTATACATCTGACATTAATATATCTATTACATATCTTTCAGGTATTGGCTTATTTCGAACTCTAATTGGCTTATTTCAAACCTTAGTTAATGCTCCATTTACCCCTAGTTCCATTTTATCAAACATTTCTATGAATCTTCCAGACTGATATATAAAAAATCCTTCTATAAGTAAACTGCCAACTTGATTCTATTTTGGAACCAATTTTGCAATAACTGTATACTTAAAACAGGAATAATGTAATTCTAATGGCACTGGATTACTTCTCATTTCAGATATATGCCAATATATATCAACAAAAATATAAACACTCTACAAGATATGAGACTTAAGTAATCAAGATCCCACGATTGGACATCCACTTAACCCAATCGTATATCTAGCATTTAACTCATAAATGTCGAGGTCCCAGTTGGGCATCCACTTAACCCCTATCTACAATAATCATCATCCAATCCAACATACTGGCTGTTATTCCACTCCACTATCCTTAACTAATCATGCTGCCACATTGTGTGTCATTCATAATAAAATGTATAATATATAATCTGCAGTAAAGAACAAAATACACATATGAACAGAGATAAATCGATCACCAATCATTGTGCAACCATTTAACCCATAAATATATCGAGCACTTAACCCATGTATATCAGGCCATCCACATTGCATGCCACCACTTAACCGTAAATATATCAGGCTATGAGACTTAATTAAACAGGGCACCACAATTGGGCAGCCACTTAACCCAATTGTATATCATGCCTCAGTATATATATCGAAGCCATCCACGTTGTGCACCACTTTTACCTAAATATATCAGGCCCCACGATTGGGCGGCCAACTTTAACCCTCCCTATAACCTCCATCTTCTTCACTTATTTACTTTATTATATTTATAATTGCCCAGGCGCCAATTCTATGCAAAATAGAATAAAATTTATAATTATAAATTATATTTAAACTTATTTAAAAGGTTTTATATTGTAATTATTCTATGGCTTAGCTCAGTTGAGATTATAGGATATGGTCTTTATATATGAGGCCAACAAGGATGATAAAAAACGTCTATAAACAATAATACTATAAGGTTAATTTAAATATGTTCAGAGCATCTATTCAATACTAAAACTGTTGCAAAATTGACAATTATTACATTTATTACAGTATAGACAATGATGAGGATTGGGTATCTTTTTATCCAAATCACCACCTATTCTAAGCAAAGTAAAATATATTATTAGCATTGTAATACTGAGATTTATTACCACCAGACAAATTAAATAAAACTTGACTTATATTGACAAACTTATATCTTCTATAACTATGTTATACTAACCAGATGTGTGTGTGTGGAAATGGAGAATCGAATGTATATAATCAAGCAATTCATTTGGGCTTTTAATTCATTAAAACATTTATTAAAAATTAAAATAAAAGACAAAAGAAATAATTATAATAATAAAAAAATATTATTTATGCACCTTTCTAACCAATTATATTGTTCTTATAGTAAAGTCAAAATTGACTACTATTTAATAGGTTAATCATATATCTTCGAATATGTGCATTTGATTATATTATAAATATAATGTATTTCTGAAATATATTTTATTAGATTATTTATAAAACTTGGATGATGCCATAAATCAATCTTCTTTTATGCATATAATAAAAATTTATACAACACATATCTGTTATAATCAACGTATACAATCTAACACTAACTATACAAAACTAAAGACAAGCATGGAAAAAAACACTAACCAAACATTTATCCTTATACTTATATACATGAGGGTTAATTAATATCTCCAAACCCAATCTAAATAATCTACTCGTCTCTGACCATTTCTGCCTTCAACTTATAACAAACACGGTTTTAATTCTTTATTTTTTTAAATAAAGTTCATTAGCGAAATTAAGCATAATAAATACAATTAAAAATAATAATAATAATAATTTATAGCATCACGCACACACTCGAATATATATAATCACCTATAGTATAATTTCTAGATCATACAAAATATGTTATCATATTATAATATATAAGAAGTTACATTGTTTTGTTCTTTTAAAAGAAAAACGAAAAAAAAAAAAAATAGGTTGTACATCTATTGTAATCAATAAAAAAAAATATTTGTCACTATCCCATTATTACATGTTAAGTTTTTTTTTTTTTTTTTGAAAAAAAAAATTGAAAGTTGAAAGAAACATACATATTAATTTCAAAGATAATAGTAAATTATAACATAAAAAAAAATGTCTATCCGATTGTTAAGCATAACTTGTTAAGAATGATAAGAGTTTTTTTTTTATCCTAGAATTCCGTGACGGGCGTTAAAAATGACATTTGCATGCATTGAAATTATTTCACTATATATACGTGAATAGCAAAGTTATACAGTAGAAAATTATCTTCTTGATATAAAATTAAGTAGATAAACTTTTTCATTTTAAATTTTAATTTGCAGAAGATTGATAGAAAATGATTAGAATTGAATATTAAGCATTTGGTTCTAGCATTTAACAAGAAAAATTTATCCAGCTTTACTTTAAATAATTTTGTCATTTTAATATTATTTACTTTTGGCAATACTTTAAAATAAATTATAATTACTTATCTTATGTGACATCCAGGTATTTTTAAAGGTAGTGAACTTGAACCATCGTTTGACAGAAATTTGGAGCTGATTTTCCTCTGGGTTTATCTCTTCATGGTTTTATTACTCCAGTAGTATAATAGAAATTTTCCATAAATATATCATTAGAATCCTTGCGATGTTTTTTTTATATTTGTTGTAATACTTTTAGAGAGTTTTTTTTTATTCTTTTAAGTTTTTTTTTTTTACATTTTCTCCCTTGGAAATTTTTTTACTTTCTTCAAGTTTTGAAAATCTTTGTCTCTCTTCACTCACACCCTCTGTGTTTCTATGACAATCAACTTTGGAAGCTTGCCAGAAATATTATTTATAAAAATTTTAACAATACAATGTTTGAATATAATAAACATAGTAATAAAAAAAATATTAAATACTAATTATTAATTTTAGAAATGTTATTTACTATTACAAATAATCTTTATCATTTTTAAAACATAAGATTCTAAGACAATATATAATCAGTAACTTATAAATAAAATATAGAAAAGAAAATTCTAATTAATAATATATTTATGCATCTGCCTATTATGACATGTAAATCCTCTACTATACACAAACATCTACCACTAAACATATAGTCCAAAACTCCACCAATCAATATACCCATTTAAAATTTTAATTTTGTTAAAATCCTAATTTTAACTAGCAAATTACATCACAATTTAAGTTTAGTTTTCCTAAAAACTCAATTTTAAATATTAAATTATATCACAATTCATTTTTCTCAACTAATTACCTTTAGCCATTGTTAGCACAAATGTGACCTTCCCACATTTCTTTCTGGTGCCAACCTGGAAGGTTACTATATATATATATTGTAACAATCCTGAGAAGGTAGACTAAAAATATCTGCACTACAGAGCGCCATCAAGGCATTTGAACCTAGAAAAATTTATAGAGTAGGCAGATACGTAAGTCAAAAAAAAATTTTTTTTTATCTATTTTGATTCCGGTCATTAGCCCATGTCACTAGCTCAGTGGAATAGCAGAGATTTAATAATATAATATCTTATCTACTTATATTTTTTTTAAAAAAATAAAATAAGCCACTGCCAGTAATTAACATACAAACATTTATTAACGCACATATATAAGATTTAAAATTATTTTAGCATCAGTTTACCTTTTAAAATTTAACTTACATTTTTAACTTTGATTTTAATTTACATTTTAATTTTTACAACTTTGCATTTTAATTTTTTATAAGTTCGCACAGAGGAGTTTATAAAAGTTTGTTTTAAAATGTTGAGTATAGATCGGTTACATAGATTACAATGGTTAAAAAGATTTCAAAATAAACATAAACGATCAAAATATAAAATCATTGATACCGACAATTGCACCGGGAAATTTATAAGTAACCCAATAGTATTCACCATAAGACACTTGCATTGTCACCAATAACTTAAAAGACATCCGAATAAATACATTATAGATACTCACCGTAAGGTATCATTATTTATCGAATGTCTATATATTTTGATCAAATATGAAAACCCAAAACATACTTAACCGATAACCAATCCATGCAAGCGTCTATAAACAACTTAAATTTAATGCATTTTTATTTAGGGTTGAGTATGAATAGACTACATAGATTTGCATTTGATAATAAAATATTCTATCCCTATTTAACCTTAGGCTAAAATTCGCAGTCAAACTGGCATCAATTCATCTGATATATCAATGTATTCAGTGTAATACGGAATACGGCAGCACCAAAAAGATTAAGAGAAGACATTGACTCGTCAGATAGGAATATAAACTCCATAGAAAGGAACTGCATTCTCCATCTTATAATTCCTTCCATAGGCAAATGGGTGAATGCGGCGTATATATAAACGATTCTGCCAGTAGCAAATCTCCGACTACATCTACTAACTACATCAATATATCCAATCCATTGACCCATTTTAACAACGACACAAATAACCTAATATTACCCTCCCCTAATATAACTTTACAAATCTATACAGCCATTCACGCCCGACTTAAGTTTAACATTGATATATTTTAATTTATCGGAAAACAGAAATCATAAATAAACTTAAAGAACAAAAAATAAATAAATGGAAATGATTTTAAATAAAAAAAAATATCAAATAACATTATTAATATTAATTTACGTTGGTCAGATAGGATTCTATTTGTATTTTTTATATATGGAAAGTTTTTAATTTAATGTTCATAAATTATAAAGTTCTTACGGTTTTTTAAACAGTTCATCTTTATATGTTCCTTGCCGTTTGAACGTGAATTCCCACGCCATCCTAAAAAGATTGGTATCCATTTAGCCGTTGTTTTATTTATTCATTCGGAGGTTTTTTAGTTTAGTTGGTCCTCAATGTAGAAAATGATAGTTCATTTCTCTTTTCTTGCTTTGGCAAAACTGAAGGGATTGAAGAGTGCGTCTATTCAATCCCTTCTCCTTCACTTCCACACTAACACATATCTGTCACATTGTAAATAATCAATCAATTCTTTTATTTTCAAACCTTTCCTTTTATAATAATTTTGTGGATTAACTCAACATTACGTCATGATGGTGAAAAACTTTTTGTTGAGGTCCGATTTCCTGATGAATTTCTTTCATTTGCTAAAAGTTTCTATTGTTTTCCTATCTGACCGATGTTTTTACATTTAAATGCCCAAGGCTGGTTTACATTTAACTAATTAAAACAATCATTTCCATTTCTGATTAATTAATGTGTTTTCCAAGATTAAAGATATATTTTTATCTCTAAATCTTTTTAGGTTTTTGTTTTTAAAATACCTTTCTATTTTTAATAAAGTTTTATTTTAATAATTTTTTTTTTTTTAATCTGTGCAATTTATATATACGAGTTTAAGATGATATTTAATTTCAATTTTTAATTCTTAAAGGAAATTTTTAAATGCGAACATGTTTAATAATAAAAAAACAATGTAACATCATCTGTGCTTGTTACAATATATATATATTGTGATTAAATATAAATAATTTTTTTTAATTATATTGGGAAGTTAAATAATTCACGTCTTAACATATCTTTTTGATTTTAAAAACAGTCTAAATATGTATCAAGTAAATTTGGTTGTGTGTATTTTTTATTAACTCATAACATGATCAAATTTCAAAAATTTTGCTTGAATGACAAATATTAGGTTCTCTTAATTGTAGCATTACCTACTTTTGTAGTTTTTATATTGTTTAATGCAAAAAATGTTTTATTCTCCTTGGTGCATATCTATGAACACTTCCTCTTTTCATATTACTTTGCATTTACAGCCATGACAATTAGTTAAAATATAAATATTTATTTATGTTTTGGGTTATTTAAAAGTCTAAATGTCACTATATGTAACAGCCATTAAAAAAATCATAATAACAATACTTATACACTGATGAAGGCAACAAGATCTTGCTGAAAAAAGCTTTTTCAGATTAATACAATATTTCTTGTTGCATAACTTTTTTCATTTTTTATATGCAAAATACAATATAATAACTTGTCTATCTGATTAAAACAATATCAGTACATATATAACCATGCTCAAGCCCAAATGGATACTAAATCATTTTTTTATGAACACCAATCCTCTTGTGGCCCCATTTTTGAGCCTACCTCTGCCACCATCATATGTCTAGAGTGCAACAACATCAAGCATAAATGGGAAGAGGCCCACCACATCACAAGAGATAAAAATACTATCAACAAGAAAGACTCCTGCATTCCACCTTTCTAAAAAATTGACTACTTAAGCAAATAATTAACTATTCAATGATACTAGTTATCCATTCATGTTTCTCTAATAAAGCTGTCAATCTTCTCCCCTCAGTCAGATGCCATGATCTAAAAACTACTGCATAGTATATCATAGGATTTCACACTATATGTTTGGAATTTAGACTCAGTGAGTTAAATTTGAAGATATTTAAAGCTTCACACTTTCAAACCTAAATACTTCAGATTGGCTTAGATATATAGAAAGACAAGTAAAGAAAAGGGTGGACCATCTTTTTCTTGTAAAATTCTCCGTCTTATGTTTACGGTTTGATCATTATTCAGACAGCCATCACAACATCTGATTGGCTGTCGGATAAATATTATAATAAATATGAAAGGTTTGCAGTCTTTCAATTTAATTTTGACTATAACTAATATAACTTAGTTAAAAGTGTGCTAGGCAAAAATTATGAATTTTATTCAGATTCTAAGCATATCTATGTTTTTGCATATAGTTATTTTCCATATTTTCCATATTATATTTACTTTTATTTTATATTAATGTAATATGAATATATAATTTAGTTTTAAATACATTAAAATGCTCATATTTTAAAATAAGCAACACGGTACAATAAATAAATACATCTGACTAACATCAGGCTAAAATTAATACACTGCCATTTCTTAGTTTGCAGATTAGCTGTAAACAGAAAAGTTCCCGAATACTATAATTATTTGTAATTTACTTTTCATATTTTGTTATTAAATATGAGCCAGAACAAGAAAAAAGGGGTCAAGCGTTGTTAGCCGAGAGGTTATCGCACCCGCCTTGCAAGCAAGTAGTTGGTTGCAGACGGGTGTGGGTTCGCGTCATGGTTGATGCGATGACATATGAAAAAAAAACAAGAAAAAAGGGTGATTCTTTTGGGCAAAGGAAGTTATAAAGTGAAGGGGAAATTTTACATAATTTTTAAAAATACGTTATTTTTTATTGTCTCCTTATCATTAGAATATCATCAGCAAAAAAAGAATAATAAAAACAAAAAAACTTTAACCAGAAATTACTTATTCTGTCATTTGTTTTTAAATATATTGTGCAGCTTATAACGCATTGACATGTAAAAAATTAAAAGCATATGCTATATATTTAGCGAAAACATTGCAAATATTAAATACAATCTTAAACCATTTTCGGTGTTGAGTACTGTTGTCAAAAACAACTACCTTGTTCGAAGGAACAAATGTTTGGAATATGGTTTTGAGAAGAGTGCTTAGCACCAGAAAATGCATAAAGGTCGTATTTGATACTGTCAATGTTTTCACTGAATATATGACATTAATACTGCCTTAAAATACATTCTACAATCTAAATGTATTCAGTTTTCCAAATTTATATTCAACAAATGCTACACTTATATATATACTGGTATGGTCAATGGATGCAGAGATAGTACAAATAGACATGAATGTATAATTTCATAATATGCAATAGTAGCAAATCACTTCCATCTTTTACTTATTCCAGTCTTTGAGTTATCTATAAATCAGGCATCTAATTGTGATCATCATCATAATTTGGGCACTATCTGATAAATATCATCAGAAAAGTCACAAATATCTCTGTCTCTATAATTTAGATTGATCAACATTTTCTTTATAATATTCTCAATCTTCATATTAATACACCTCAACCTCAATGATTGATACTGACCAATACTCACCCTCAATTTATAATATCTGGCTAAATCAATAATCACATGAATTACTCCCAGATGAAATATCACAGGTTCATATAATAAACTGAACTCTAACAAAAATAGTAAACAAAATGAATAATTTACAGATTATTAATCAAATAATTCACAGCATAAACAGCACTTTATTTCAGATCTTCAGGAAACCTTATCCAATCTGTTAGTTGGCATTTTATATGTGATCCGTGAGTCATTTTAGTTATCCATTCTTAATTCAATATAGTTCATTTATATATAAATCAAATTTAAATTAGATTCTTCATTAACATAAATAAATCTAAATCCTTATCAAACAATCACTTTTAAACTTAGCAATAAGCAACACATTTCTTGGGCAATTTTATTTTTAAAATTATATTTTAATTCCTATTTCACAAACACCTATACAAAAACACTGTGCAACATAATTGTACCATTCAAATATCATATAAAAATGTCCAGTGTTTACTTACACATTATCAAAATCCATAAAGTTTCCTATATAAACTATAGAATTTAATGTAATGATAAAATCCAACAATGATTTCCATAAACGAATGTGTAATGCTTTTTGTGCATCTTGGATATAACTTTATAAATTAATGAGCTTTAAAAATTTAACCCAGTTACTTAGTCACATTTAAATTCATAGATATCAACATATTGTGGTCAGGTGTATCCGTGGTATGAGAATAATGTGGATAGTTGAAGGTTGCTTGAAAGTCTGGGTTCAAATCCCATATATTTACAATTAAGTTCCAGATATAAAAATGCCTGTATTTCAAATCTTCAATATACCTCAATGTAAATATTGGTAAACATATATAGCAACATATAATTTCACTGATATCCTCTAAAAAACTAATAATAATTCATAGAAATAGTCAGCTTTGGACCTGTATCTCTTATAAAACAGTATATAATTGCAATCACAACATAAAAGCATATATTATCAATAATGAGTAATGCAATGGTTTAAATCTCAATACAATGCAGTAAGATTATATTTATGCTAATAAGACAATGTATATTAATTGAAATTAAAATGATTCCCGTGCTATATTTTATTTCAGTTTTTGGACATTTCTCACATGTGTACGCACATGTATACCTATCTAATGTATAATATCTTCAGCAACCTGACTATTGACTGTGCTTTTATGATAATCTTCATAAATCTTAAAATTATATTTTGACCTAAAAATGGTATTAATGAACCATTTTAAATTTTTACTATCATAAATAGTCTATTTATGTAGCACTGTCTCATATGTAATATAAATAAGGTGATAAACCTCTGATCATGCCATTTACGAATTTACGGGTGAGTTCGTAAAAGCGCATGGCCGGAAGTTTGTCACCTTATTTAGGAACGATTTTAACTAAACTCTTTTCAGATACTTTTCTGGATATTAAGTGTTTATATTTAAAAGGAATAAACTATAAAATAATATATATATATTTTTAGAGATATTAATTCTTTTTTTAAAAGAAAATTAATTAGTAGTACTAAAGATTTGTGTTCTAGATTCTCCTAAACCAATATCCAAATCGCTAACATTAATTAATTAATAATTAAATCAATTATAAAACAAATCACTTGCTTCTCTCTTTCGCATATATACATATTTCAATCATCAATTTACAATATATATATTTCAATACAGAACTATTCATTAGGTCAGAGCAAAATATTTTAAATGTTCATAATATTAATAAATGCTGATCTAGATATTAATAATGTTAACGAAATGGTGAACACTTTTTTTAGTAGATAATTAAATAATATTTTTGTTTCAAATAACTCACGTTTGTGTAAAAGTAAAGAAGAAGGTTTCTTGTAAGAGGTTTAAACAATATATGTCTTAGGATATTTAGCTAGAATGATCACTTGCTCATTACTAAAATTTTCTACGCTCACTATAATTTTACTTTTTGCTCTGGTTTAGAATTTTGTTGAATAAATATTTGCTAATTCATCATAACTAGATTTTTTATAACACTACGACTTAAAGCTTCTTTTAAGGTGACACTTTCAAGTTGCAAAAATGAGCTCTGAGTTAGATTTGAAGCAACTGGTGAAAACTTCTACGTTTTAATCACTGAAGTTCATGTTAACAAGCTCCAAAAAACCTCTCTTAAATAAACATAGCTTATTTGAATAAGCCCATAATTATACTTAATTAATAAATGTTCCTTCTAATTATCTTCTTAACAAAATTCTTTTATTTGGGGTAAAAAACAGAGATTACAGATTTATGTATTCATTAAATTCTTATAACAAACAAAAATACAACCGAGTATATATATATATTGTTCTTATCGTTACTTTTACTATTGACGTGAGTTTGATGATGGAGAAATATTTTTGATAAAACTGATTTTTTTTTTTTTTTTAAAGACCGTACAACTAGAGACACACTATTGAACATATAAAATCAATAATTCCTGGTCTCAAAATACAACGTATATTTCCCAGTTTGTATATTCATTAATTCATTCCATAAAAAAAAACATTATATGCACACACACACACGCACACAAAACAAATTGTAATTATTTTTAATCTCTGTTTTTATTTCCTATTAAACTAAAATATGAATGCTTTAATTATTTTTTTCTACTTAATCCGCTTTTTTAAAAAAAATGTAGCATTTTATTCATTCTTTCAAATATTCACTACTATATTTAATTAAAGACTTTTTTTCATTTAATCCTTCAGCTTTGATAACAAAAATTATTGCAATATTTGTTTATTATAAAATATTTTAATTAATAACCCTTTTACTTTTTTTACTCTGCTTCGCAACTATTTGCAACCAAATCTTTCATGCAAGAGACCACTAAGTATAAAATAACAATTTCAATGCATAATCCAAATATGCATATCTTGGAATAAATATATGTATTCTTACTTTCTATAAAATTTAAAAAACAAGCTAATCAAACCATGAGTAATGTTTATTTAAATCTATCTTCGACAATCACAAGATTAAATAACATGCCAATAAGCTTTTTCAAGACAATTGGTTCATGACCAAAACATCAATCATCAGTTGGCAATGAGCTATATACTTCAATATAATAGTAAAACCCTTTGTAAATTTCCAATCTTAAAATGTCAAATAATCACAACATAGCTTAATGAATTTAAATCTTTAATTATTACGTTGAAAATACGTTGAAAAATGCTGCTTTATATATATCATTGACAATTGAAAACATGCTGTTTTTATATATAGAATTAAATAATTAAAACGAATCTGATTAAAAAACAGTAGATGATTCCATTATAATCTAAAGCTTTTTTATTAGCATATTATTAACTAACTTCCTTAGCAAAAAATAAAGTGGTAAAACGATAAAATAAAAAAATAAAACCTCTACAGACTTGGACATCCGGATGGTTTTTTTTTTTTTTTAATTAATTGTACCCCTCCCCCCTATATGTAACTATATTATTCGCATCTCTAATACGAGCTGTATCATTTCCACACAATCAACATCAATATTATATCCACTATCTGTTTCCGAATAATTTTTGTCTTCGTCAAATGCATTTTGAAATTTCTTAATAATTTTTATTGGTCATTCATTAGACTAGAGATTACCCAATAATGATTAATATTTCTGTAGTATAATTTTCTCTACATCATACTCACACAAGGTAGAAACTGGTTTCTATCTGATTTTAACACCTTGTGGAGAGATGTAATCATACACATATAACCAAAGACATATGAAAAAGATCATTTCGTACTGAACCAGTGCTCATCAATTGGACCACACCACAATCTGAAAATTACATTATAAAAATATTCTTAATTCACCGTTTCTATTTATTTTTTTTCCAAAATATTTATTAAACAAGTACAATGTTTACAGTGACAATTATGTATTGTAACGATATATAAATATGTCGTTACATTAATTTAAAATAAAAACTTAAAAGTTCGCAAATAAAAGTAAAAAACTAAACGCTGAAATTAAAAAGTTTTGTTAAACGTATATATATTCGCACAGATGCTAAACTTTAAAAATATTTTTTTCATAAACAAAAAAAAAAAAAGTATTTGAACGTATTTTTTTTAATAAAAAAATACAAGGTTGAAATATAAAAATATTTTAATAAAAAAATAACGTAAGTTAAAATAAAAACAGGTATTAATTAATTCCTGTAATCTGTAAATGGAAATGATTGTTTATTAATTATCTAAAAGCTGTTTAATTAAAAAGTCAGATGAAAAGTTAGATAAGAGAAGAAAGAGATTTTAGCTTGACCAATGGAAGCACTAAGCCTTGGCTGGGACACTAACGAAAGTGATAGATTAGTGACGTTTTGTTCATTGAATCCTTGTGGATAATATAAAAAGGGAAATACAGTTTTTTCTGACAGTTCCAGCGTTGTGTGTTTGAGAGATGTGGTATGACGCACATACCACACTCTCTATAAAAAAAAAAAATGAAAAGACTGTGATACCTTGAACCAGCTATTGCCATCTCCAGAACATTACCTTCCAACGGAGGCATCGCAGGAATTGAAAGCAGAGGCCATAAGCTATATGAAATGAACAATTGTTAAAATCAATTAAGAACGTTCGTCAAGTTTTACAAATTGATAAACAAGCCAACTGAAATGTTAAAACGGACTCTTATCTGACTTTTGTAAGTTTTTAAATCAAATTAATAATGTTTAATTTTATATGTTTTCCGAATGATAAACATCATTTCCATTTTTTTTTTCTTATTGTAAAGATTATTTAAATGTATGAAATTTAAGTTGTTTATAGACGCTTGCATGGATTCGTTTGCGGTTAATTATATTTTGGTTTTCATATTTGATCAAAATATATAGACATTCGATAAATAATGATACCTTACGGTGAGTATCTAAAATGTATTTATTCGGATGTCTTTTAAGTTATTGGTGACAACGCAAGTATCTTATGGTGAATACTATTGGGTTACTTATAAGTTTCCCTCTGCGATTGTCGGTATCAATAATTTTGTATTTTGATCGTTTATGTTTATTTTGAAATGTTTTTGACCGTGGAATCTATGTAATCGATCTATACCCAACATTTTTAAACAAATCTGTGCGAACGTATTTAAATGTTAAAATTAAGTCGGGCGTGAATGGCTATATAGTTTTGTAAAGTTGTATTAAGGGAGGGTAATCTTAGGTTATTCATTTCGTAGTTGAATTGGTTCAATGGATTGGATATATTTGTGTAATTAGTAGATGTAGTATGAGGTCCGCTACGGGCAGGATTATAGATATACGCCACACACCCTCTGTTTGCCTATGGATGGGTTTGTAAGTCGGCAGAAGACCGCAGTCCATTCCTATGGAGTTTTTTGTTTATTGTTCTACTTGCCAACAGATGTCACATTCCTGTTGGTGGAGAGTCAATGTCTTCTCTATTTCTACTTATTGTTCAGATGTACATTCCTGACAATATAGTATTTTGTGTTGTCGTATCATGCTACATTGAATACATGAATGTATCAGATGGATTGGCGCCAGTTTGATTGTGAAATTTGTTGCCTAAGGTTAAATCAGGGAAGAATATTTTCTTTTCAAATGCAGATCTATGTAGTCTATTCATACTTGACTATCTAAATAATAATTAAACTCATTGAAACTTAGTTAAATGTAAAATTAAAAGTTAATATAAAAATCTAAAATGTTAAACTTATTCCTCAAAATTTAAATATTATTTTATATGTGCGTAAATAAATATTTTTATATGTTAATTTCTGGCAGTGGCTTTTACTCTTTGATATTTAAGATATAAATTAAGATATAGATTTTTATCTCTGCGTCTCCACTGAGCTAGTGACTTGGGCTAACGATCGGAATATTTAAATAAAGTGGAATCTTAACAGCGCGTATCTGCCTACTTTATAAATTTTTCTAGGCTCAAATGCCTAGATGGCGCCCTTGTAGTGCAGATATTGTTTTTGCGGTTAGATTCGATAGTCACTTTCATTCCGATTGGTACAAACTGGCTACCCAACTTGGGCCGATCTTTAATAAACACGAGTGCCCTGAGAATTTTAAAAGTGAATCATGCCCGTAAATTTTTTTTCTGAAATAGTATAAATAGATTTGTTGTATTGACGTGGAGTTACACTTTGAAGTTTTGTTTAAAAAGTGCTGCCAGTAAGAAAAATTGCGCATATGTAGAGATAAATTCGAGGAATAAAAACTAATAAATAAAACGTAATAATAAATCTAAATCATTTTTTTTTTAAAAAAAAAAAGTCTTGTTAAATTAAAATCTAATCGTTGAACTTGCCTAAGTAATAGTTAAAGGTAGGAGAAATGAAACTTGGAAGGGAGGGGGCAGAAATTTAGCTGGTAATAGGGAATCAACAGTCAACATTTTTTTTTTAATCATTATATTTGTGTGTAATTACTGTTTTGTCTTGTAAAAAAAATTTTGTCTTTTTGAAATTTTCATATATATTCAATTTGTGTAATGTAATTACTAACACTAAGTAAAGTTTTTTTTTTTTTTTAATGTTTTTTGTTTTTTGAGGAAGTTTACTGATATGTAACGATATATAAATATGTTGTTACATTAATTTAAAATAAAAACTTAAAAGTTCGCAAATAAAAGTAAAAAACTAAACGCTGAAATTAAAAAGTTTTGTTAAACGTATATATATTCGCACAGATGCTAAACTTTAAAAATATTTTTTTCATAAACAAAAAAAAAAAAAAAGTATTTGAACGTATTTTTTTTAATAAAAAAATACAAGGTTGAAATATAAAAATATTTTAATAAAAAAATAACGTAAGTTAAAATAAAAACAGGTATTAATTAATTCCTGTAATCTGTAAATGGAAATGATTGTTTATTAATTATCTAAAAGCTGTTTAATTAAAAAGTCAGATGAAAAGTTAGATAAGAGAAGAAAGAGATTTTAGCTTGACCAATGGAAGCACTAAGCCTTGGCTCGGACCCTAACGAAAGTGATAGATTAGTGACGTTTTGTTCATTGAATCCTTGTGGATAATATAAAAAGGGAAATACAGTTTTTTCTGACAGTTCCAGCGTTGTGTGTTTGAGAGATGTGGTATGACGCACATACCACTCTCTATAAAAAAAAAATGAAAAAACTGTGATACCTTGAACCAGCTATTGCCATCTCCAGAACATTACCTTCCAACGGAGGCGTCGCGGGAATTGAAAGCAGAGGCCATAAGCTATATGAAATGAACAATTGTTAAAATCAATTAAGAACGTTCGTCAAGTTTTACAAATTGATAAACAAGCCAACTGAAATGTTAAAACGGACTCTTATCTGACTTTTGTAAGTTTTTAAATCAAATTAATAATGTTTAATTTTATATGTTTTCCGAATGATAAACATCATTTCCATTTTTTTTTTCTTATTGTAAAGATTATTTAAATGTATGAAATTTAAGTTGTTTATAGACGCTTGCATGGATTCGTTTGCGGTTAATTATATTTTGGTTTTCATATTTGATCAAAATATATAGACATTCGATAAATAATGATACCTTACGGTAAGTATCTAAAATGTATTTATTCGGATGTCTTTTAAGTTATTGGTGACAACGCAAGTATCTTATGGTGAATACTATTGGGTTACTTATAAGTTTCCCTCTGCGATTGTCGGTATCAATAATTTTGTATTTTGATCGTTTATGTTTATTTTGAAATGTTTTTGACCGTGGAATCTATGTAATCGATCTATACCCAACATTTTTAAACAAATCTGTGCGAACGTATTTAAATGTTAAAATTAAGTCGGGCATGAATGGCTATATAGTTTTGTAAAGTTGTATTAAGGGAGGGTAATCTTAGGTTATTCATTTCGTAGTTGAATTGGTTCAATGGATTGGATATATTTGTGTAATTAGTAGATGTAGTATGAGGTCCGCTACGGGCAGGATTATAGATATACGCCACACACCCTCTGTTTGCCTATGGATGGGTTTGTAAGTCGGCAGAAGACCGCAGTCCATTCCTATGGAGTTTTTTGTTTATTGTTCTACTTGCCAACAGATGTCACATTCCTGTTGGTGGAGAGTCAATGTCTTCTCTATTTCTACTTATTGTTCAGATGTACATTCCTGACAATATAGTATTTTGTGTTGTCGTATCATGCTACATTGAATACATGAATGTATCAGATGGATTGGCGCCAATTTGATTGTGAAATTTGTTGCCTAAGGTTAAATCAGGGAAGAATATTTTCTTTTCAAATGCAGATCTATGTAGTCTATTCATACTTGACTATCTAAATAATAATTAAACTCATTGAAACTTAGTTAAATGTAAAATTAAAAGTTAATATAAAAATCTAAAATGTTAAACTTATTCCTCAAAATTTAAATATTATTTTATATGTGCGTAAATAAATATTTTTATATGTTAATTTCTGGCAGTGGCTTTTACTCTTTGATATTTAAGATATAAATTAAGATATAGATTTTTATCTCTGCGTCTCCACTGAGCTAGTGACTTGGGCTAACGATCGGAATATTTAAATAAAGTGGAATCTTAACAGCGCGTATCTGCCTACTTTATAAATTTTTCTAGGCTCAAATGCCTAGATGGCGCCCTTGTAGTGCAGATATTGTTTTTGCGGTTAGATTCGATAGTCACTTTCATTCCGATTGGTACAGTATATATGGTAAATTAAAATGAAAGCTAGAATTACAAACATAAAGATGAAATACATGATTATAAATAAATAAAAGATAGTATTATTCTGGGCAAGAGGTAAACCCGAATACCTGGTCTACTGTTAACACACAAGTAGAGCAATTAAGCTCACCTAGACAAATTGCCTCACACTACCAAGAGTCACATAGTCAATCTAGAGTTTGGTCAGATCACCATTGGAAAAATCACTACAACTATGAAGGCTTAGGTATTTATGCTAAATCTGATGTATTCAGTTAAATATTATCCATTTTGATAACATAAGAATCTGAACCTCTGATTATTAACAAAACCACTTTCAGCAATATCTTAGACAGAAGAAACAAAGCATTTTACCAGCAATCATCCTTACAATGCAATCAGAGTCCATGTTTCCTCGAATAATACTTTTGGAGCTAGGGGCATGTCACGGTTTTTAAATTTTATAAGTTCATTCAGAAAGAATTTTCCCTCATGAATTGCACCAGGATTGAAAACCATTTTCCAACAAGTAGACCAGAATGCATAGTTGATAAATAATGACAGCCTAATAGTAGGGATGAATCTTGTCTTAATATTCACTTTAAGGTTATCAGCAATAATCCTTCTAGACCTCCAGAGTCCATGGCACGAGTAAATCAGATGGTCAAATGTTTCATCATGAGTCTGGCAGATGGGGCAGATTGGGTCAATTTTGTTGATGCCTCGCCTATGGAAGAGAAACCAATTAATGCTAATGGCATTTAAATTTATCTTAATAATAAAATCAAAGAATTTCGGTTCCATAGCCCAGCACCTGAAGAGGGAGATGATCTTATTATTGGTCAGGGTAAGTAGAGGTGTTATGGGAATTGTGAAAGGGTGAATGAGAGGGAATTGTGAAAGGGTGAATGAGACTATGTGCTTGCCAAATATTAATCCTGTTATCAAACGTATCATTCGTAATTACCATGTAGCTTTTGATCAAATCAATCACAGCATCAAGGAAATTCTTGACTCTAGGTGGGGGTCTATCCATGGGGATAACTGGAAAAATGACTTGCTCATATCCAAATGATTTGATAAGCATGGTGATAAAATTTAAAATATCTTTTGAATATGAATGGCTTGAATAGCATGATAAGAAAGTCCATTATACTTCTGGTGAAGTTGCATCCTGTTAATGCTAATTGCAACAACTTTACCTCCCCAGAAAAGTCAGGATGCAAGAGAATTCATTCTATTGATAAAAGTCTTAGTGATCCTCATGATGGGCATGTAATAGTTGAGCTTGGCCATGATCTTCATATTGAGAAGCATTACCTTACCATGTAAGGAAAGATAGACTTTAGACAGATGTTTAGTAAGTCTTTCCATTGAGTGCAGAATGTGATTTTGAATATCTTTGGACATTTGGAAGTATGTTTTGGATATCTCAAAGCCCAAAAACTTTTGAGGGTTGGCTGTAAATTTGGATACAATCTTCTGACCTGAGGATACCTTCTATATAGCTGATTTCAATGGGTTAATGGTGAGACCATAGTCAGCTGTATATTTATCCAATATGGAGTATAACTGAGGTAAATAGTTTGTTGAAGGGAGGAAGATGATTACATCGTCCATATAAGCCATGAGCTTTATCAATTTGGCAAGCCTTGGTACATAGACACCAGGTAGTTGTTGTTCGATGGCTTTCAACAGCGGATCAATGTAGACTATAAAGAGAAGAGCACTGAGGGGGGAGCCTTGCGGAATGGATGTGTTAGGTTGGAAAAATGAAGAGAGCTTGCCATTCAGTGAGACAGCAATTTCTCTGTTAGACATGAGGTTATCTATGATCTGTATGATAGAGGTTGGGATGTGATGGCCTTTCAGCAGGTTTAGAAGAGTACTGATGTTAACAGAGTCGAATGCTGCATTGAAATCAAGCTGGATAGCTATGACAGCCTGCTTTCTCTGTTGTCTAACATAATCAATTAATATTTTAGCTTGACCAATGGCTAAAATTGGTGAAGAAATGTTTCTTCGCAAATTGGGAAGAAGATATATTTTGGAGTATCTTATCCTGGATCTTATCTTTTATGACAGATTCCAGGATTTTAATGATGAGCGGAGACATAGAAATAGGCCAAATGTTTTTGAGAGTGTGGGGATCTTCATGCTTCTTTAGGAAGGGGACTAAAGCAATAGGATATAGGTTGGGGACTATTCTTTTCTCCTGTGCCAAATGGTTGGTCATTCTAAATAGGATGGGAATTGTGAAGTGGCTTAGATGATCTAACAGGAAGTGTGGTATAGAATGCAGTCCGGGATCTATTTTATCTAGCAATGCTTGGAGTTTGGCTTTCAGAAAATCTTCAGTGATACCATGATCATCTTGACAAATTAAAATGTCTTCAATGGGAGTATTAACATGGCTGAGATAATGAAATTTTTGTTCAAAGTGTTTATGGATTTCCTTAATCATTGGAAGGCCAACAAAGGACTCACCATCAATATTGATGATAGTGGGAGTGGGGGGGGGGTAATAGCACCCAGTGCCCAATGCAAGTAGCTTCTAGTCCAACAGTTCTGCTGAGCCAGAAACACCTTGGCACGCTTTATAGACAGATAATCTGCAAGTGCCTTCTGTTTGGCTTTATACTGTAGCTTAAAAGATATAATCTCATCTATAGAAGATGAGGCAGAGTTAAATGTCTTCATTCTGAAACCAAGCTCATCCAAGTCTTTTAGTAATGCCAACGGTCCCTTTCGCTTAACTGTATGGTAGGAAATGATCGATTGAAGAATGCCAATAAAGGCAAACCATGCTTCCTCTATAGGTTTGGCAAGTATATCTATTTTTTTTAAAATATATATAAGCCTCAGATGGTATGGCTTCTGTTATATTCGATTTTGTCAACATTCTAATGGTGTTGCAAGTGGGAGTGACATTATTAGCAGCTTCAATCTGAATTACTAGGACAAGATGGTCTGAAAAGACCACATGTTCTAATTTTTGCAGTGATGAGAAAATGTATGTCAGGCGTATAAAAGAATAGATCAATCAGTGATCTGTATTTTCTGGTGTAAAAAGAATAGAAATCATCAGGCAGATGACCCTCTCCACTCATAAATGGCTTGTCTATCAAGTGAATATAGGTTTTTGTAAATTTTGCATAAGTGATATTAAAGTCGCCAAAGATTAGGGTGGGGTTATTATTTACCAATAGCATATTAATTATGTTAATGACTTTCATTAATGTGCAGCAGGACCTATCTGCATACACATATATTATATTGATTACCAAATTTTGATATTCACGGTTTCTATTTGTCTCTTTATTCAAACTATTTTGTTTTACTTTTAGCCCAAGATACTACATTTCACAACAATTCAGAATAAGCTTTCCTATCATGATATCATTTCCTCATTTAGCCAAAAATTATTTGTCATATTTCTACTCACATGTTCATTTTTATTTCACTGGTAATGATATGATATTCTATTGTTTCAGAACATGCATTTACTGATTCAGACATTTATTAATTTCCTACTCTTCTACCTCCTTATACATAGAACCAGGGCTTATTTGATATATGTAAATATATTATAGCAGATAAGCTTAGGAAGCATAAGATTTGATTGGATTTCTTTATTTATGTAATATATTAACAAAACAACTAAATTCCCTTCAAACTCCATATAAATCATTATTATGTACCATTTTATTATTCCTGAGTTTGAATCTAGCCTATTTATTCACATATGTTTGACAGTATCAGATTATTGAATAATAAATCATTTCTCACACATCCACTGCCATTAAATGTCATGTATTTGAACCCAATTAAATTGAATAATTATATTAATAGAATTCTGTATTTGTCTACTAATATGTACATTGAGTGAAAAGTATAAATATTCATAGAAACAAAACAAAACAATACTGACAACATGTGTTTAAGCACCTCCAATTAACTCAATATTTAATTACGTTTAAGCTGCTATGTAATAGCCAAATTATACTTTAATAAAATGATAAACTAATGGAGATCTGCCTTAATGAGTAATTTTGAATCCATTAATAGAAAACAGACACTAATACAGATAGTATATGAATAAAAAAATAATAAATGCATCTTGGTATTAAGCAGTCTATTTATTGAAAGAAACAAAAAAACTAAACAATGCTTTGGAATATTGAATATTTCCAACATAACATGTCCTGTATGATTTATAAAAGTATAGTAATAGAATACTATTTTCTGGAGTAAAAGATCCTCAGGTGAATTCCAATTCTAGTATTTCTGATGCTTAAACTTATAATCTCCTGAGCAATCATTTGATTATTTCTTTTAATTGAAACCTGATCACAAAATAAGCAGCATTTACTGATAAATATAATATTTATTTGTCTATTCATGAATAAACAAAAAATTACATGCAATATTTCTTGTTGCACATGTTAACTACATCAACAATGCATTTCCAATTCTCTTTCTTACATAGTACCTTTTGATTATTTCAAAATTGCACATATTAGTATTAAATAGTGAATTATTTGCATGGCTAGATTTGGATTTTAAAAAATGTTTTGTATGTCAAATTATAAGATAGCATATAGATTCTCCTTTTTTAAAATTAATATAATGTATATAAAATTGACAATTATATGTTTTGTGTATTTACAATTCTGATGAAGTCTATTGAATAGTCGAAACTGTCAACTTAATAAGTTAAAATTAATCAAGTAACATGTGAGGACCAAAATGTTCCAATATTAATCTTCATATTAAAATAAATAAAGCATTTATATTTTAAGAATTAATTATTTTATTTATAAATAAATCAGAGGGGAAATTAAATATTATTGAATTGATAACTTCCAAGATAATTTTCTTTGCTAGTTACTTATCTTAAAAAACTAATCGTTATGTTTTCTTTTCTTTTCTAATAATAACAACAAAAACTTTTGTATGGATGTTGAAAGTACTTAATAAGCTTGGTATTACTTAAAACATTCATGATAACTTCTGATAGGTGGTTGCAAGAAATTGCTACATCTTAAATAATATAATTTTTTCTTCTTAGGATTCATCATTTAAATAAAAAAACCTAAAACGAGAGAAACAATTAGTGCTTTGACAATTCTTGATTAAACTATATGTTAAATTGCTTTTTAAATTTCTATTTTAAACCTTTATATACTTTATTTTTTTAAATCTTTTTTTTATTCAGTTAATTTTTAATCTTGGGTTATTAAATCTTTTTTTTTTTTTAATTCAGTTAATTTTTAATCTTGGGTTATTAAAATTCAAAAAAACGTGATTAAATTTCTTTTCCCATCATCATTATCTACTTCAGATAAAAAATACTTATCTTTTGCCTTTATACTCTATATAGTCGTGTTTATTTATTTTAATAACAGATTTTAATTTAATTTTAATTAAATTCTGAATGCCTTGCAGCTCAACAGCAAACACAGTAGGATATGTTAGCAGTTAAAAACAGCCAAAGAAAAAAAATTAATAATTAGATACCTGTGGATAAAGATCATTATAAAATTTTCATTTTTTTTAACTGTATCATATTTATTAAATAAAAATTATATATTACTATTTCACTGATAATTCTTTTATTAAATTTTTACTTCACCTTTATATTTTTTACCATGTGTTTTATTCCATTTCTAGTGTTATACTTTCCTTTCTGTACTGTAGCGTCATCTATTGCAAGTTTGATAAATCAGGGATTTATTAAACCCTGTTCCCAAGTCAGTTTCTGACTTTTGCCTCTCAAATTCGGAATCAATGCATTTGTTGTTTATGGATTGTACCATGTTTTCACTCAAGTTCTAATCTTATTAATTGATACTGCTATACTTCATCTACTCTAGCACCATCTATTGCAAGGCTTCAGTAATCAATGATTGTGAGATGATTAATTTATTCATCCCATCCCTTTAGTTTTCAGTTTTATTGCCTTTCAAAACTGGCACCAATAAAGGTATGCATTTGGTTTTTATGTTTTTTACCATGCTCCCATTTTGGTTCGGGGGTATTAATTAACATTGCTATACTTCTTTCTCTATCCTCACACCATTCTGAGATTTTTTTGTCAGATATTAGTTCAATTTATAAATCCCTATGCTACATGAGTTTCTGCCATTTTCCTTCATCAATGAGAATTTGAGATCAAAATCAGTAATAATGCACTTATTCAATTGGCAACCATAACTTCTTTTAACTATTAAACTGTAAACCTGAAATTCAAAGAGCCCTATGGTTTTGAATCAAAGCATCTACACCTATATAAATCTAAAAGATGCAGAATTGCTTGATAACAAAAACTGAAGTAGGGTAGCTTTCAGCAACATAATTGCATTGGTTTCAGCTTGAATCCCAGGTCCTCACTGATAAAGGCAAAATATATATAACATGAATATACATGAAAGAGTGCAACTATACATCAGAGTTGTATTTATTAAATGATTTAATCTATTTCTAAAATTACTTTCTTTAAGTTGGGACAAAGTACATGTTTATTATTATATATTCATTTAATATATAGAGAAAGTCAAAGTTACCTCATTTGAGAGCGAACGTTCGCGTGTTTAAGGCTGATCCGTAAGCTTACAGTATTACAATGGCGATTGTCCTAGCGAGAATCATTGGTCTGGAAGATGATGAAAGATTCCATAACATTTTCACATAAGATAATCCATCCTAGAGGTTAGGTAGATGATTCTAAAATTGATTGAACGAAAGTTCTTGCTGTTTGGAGTTCCGTGATCATTTCACTTGCTTGAAATAGATGGCAAAAATCTCCATAGATAAAGTTCAGGCAGGTCACAAAATAGCTGTCCACTGAGCTGGTTCAACAAATCTACACAATTCTTCTACCCCAGCATCCTGATGGAGTCCATTCTTATTAATTTTTATTAATTAATAAAATCACTTTATGAAATTTACTTTCCACGCTTCTTTCTCTTTAATGGTTACTTTTCCGAATCACTACTAAATCAAAAATATACATATACGCTTCTTTTCTTTTAACTCTCTCTAACCTCACTTTTTTTTCTATCCATACGCCAATGACCATATCTCAGGAATGCTTTTTAGCTTCCATTGTTCCAAAATACTAAATTGGCCAGTTCTTGGAGTTCTGATGACAAGATCATTAACAGAAATCGCCCGTGGCACAATTTTCAATTCCTTTTATTACTCTCCAGCCTTATATTTTAATTTGCTTTCATTACAAATATGCGCTACAAACAACATTATTTCAATTAACTATCCCTTACGATATTAATAAACAATATATAAAACAAAAATATAAAAATACAACTCTGCACATAACCACTTCCCTTCATCTTCACATACAAATCTGTTAGTAATTAATTCTACACAACATCACAACACGTGTAATAAATATATATGTATACATTCATGTCTTTAAATGGTTAATGTATTTCACTCACACTATTTGTAACAGGGTTCGAATGTATATCTATAAATTTTCTTGCATCTACCAATTTAATTCATAATAACAATCACAATAAACACCCTTTTGTAATCATTACTGCCTTTTACTTCCTTTAGTACCTGTATTCAAACCCAACTACTGTTACAGGTAGCTTTCAGCAACATAACTGCATTGGTTTCTGCTTGAATCTCAAGTCCTCACTGATAAAGGCAAAATCCAGAAACCAGTGGTAATCATTAAAATGCCTACCATCTGGTAAACAGAATTTACTCAAGCTTACAAAAGATGGCACCATAGTAAAAAAAAGAAGAGAAAGACTCTCAGTAAAATTGTAATTCCACAATTTCCCATTCCTGTCTTTCCAATTTATCTAATCAGATCAATATGAAGATACTAGTTATACTTCTATCCACTTTCCAATTTATATACTTCTATAATAATTTTAAATTTTATTACATCAGAAGCTTCTATATCAATGGAGATATCTTGTTTGTTGATACCCCAATATGGATATTTAAGTCTTAGGAGAAATCAATAATTAATATGAAATTTTGAGTTTATGGATACATAATAGAACCTCAAAGTTTTTTTTTAATCTAGTTGAATTTATAATAATTTATTTGCAAGCTAATTTGGAAACATCCTTTTTATATAGTATAGCATTCCACTCCAAGTAAAACTATTAGCATTTGATATCTAAAACTATTGTATCATATATAAATAATCTTTATTATGTGTAGAATATAATTCCTCACAATATACAGTTTTCGGTAAAGGTTTACTTTAGCGGCTGCAATATGTTGGCCCTTTATTATTTAAAAATTATAACTAAATTTTTTGAAAATCTTACGTATAGGCTATTAAATTACAATTACATGAAAATTTATTCAAATGTAAAAGATAATAAAAAAAACATTTACCTTTTTTAAGCATAATTGTGTCCTATGCATTCTAGGAAGTGGAGAAAAAAGCGGTATTGCTGTGTCAACTCCAGAAGGCAAATTCATGCATGTACGATGAAAGCAAAGCTCTGCTGGTTCCAGATTGGAATTTCAGCTTATGCTTGCTCTCATCCACATATTTTCAATATTCTGGGCATGTATGCCTTGATCTCTGGGATGCATGAAGTTGTCCTGATGGATGACAACCGAATGCATATATACACCATTGTTGAGACTGCTGATGTTATTGTATGCAGCACAGCCATCTGAAATAATGTGTATACCTGGTAAAATGTACTGCTGTATCAGGCCCTCCAGTGTATCAGACATCCTGTCTGGAACTTCTATTAAGAAGCACTTCTTTGATCCTCTTTCTATACCGTCAAAGACACAATGACCTCTTTGTATAGTCCCCTGTGGTATTTGCGGTGAAAATAATGTCTCGTCAATTTCGACAACTAATGGCTCCCTATTGTCATCAAATCCACCAAAAACCACGGATGTGTCAAAATATCTGACCCATTCCTCATGGCAAAAATTAGCCCAGTCAATTACTATTTTTTTGCTGATGCCAGTCTCATGCACAATGTATTCTTGTGGCAAATTATGCACCTAAAACTACACTATGTTTATAATTGTTCCCAGAGGCAGATGACCTTGGGAAAGATTGAGCTGTGATGGCGACATATTCTGCATTGTCATCTACACCCATCTAAGCCTGTAGAATACATCACCAGCAAACAACGAACACCGCACTGTTGGTGTAAGGCATAGTTCTTCAGAAGGAGACTTCATGCAAGCCATTTGATGGCCAATTCCATAACTGATACATATTCCAGTCTTCTGCCAGAATAGCAGCAACATTCAAAATTTCATCATCTGGAACTAAACATGTAGCAGCCATTTTTTCCAACTCTAAAACTGTACACGTGTGTGTGTAATTTGAACTTTTGAACACAGAGGGTGTCTTTTTTTTTTTTGTAATATGTGCTATAAATGTAGATAGTTTAAATTCTTAAGTTGTAAATAGTTTAAATTCTTAAGTTTCAAATAAATTAAAACTAATTGTTTTAATTAATGTCGTGTAATTAATCCAACATTCAAATTCTTTAAAAAGGTAAATGTTTTTTTTTTATTATCTTTTATATTTGAATAAATTTTAATGTAATTGTAATATAGTAGCATATATGTAAAATTTTGGAAAAATTTGGTTATAATTTTAAATAATAGAGGGCCAAAATATTAGGGCCGCTAAAGTAAACCTTTACCCAGTTTTCTCTATTAAAGAATCATCAACTGAAAAATTATGAAGATATTATTTCAATCAGAATTATAAATGAAAAATAAGTTAAATCTCAAACAGTCACTTTTTAAATGAACTTCTGAGACAGTTTTTTTTTTATTAAGAGAAATTTATTATGCGATACAAACCTACATTTTGCTATTACATGCTATTACAGTATAATATAAATTGTTTATTTTGTTACACTATGGTTTCAGATGTAAATCATTCAGCTTTAACGTATTTACTTCTATGTATGTATTTGCTTCTCCAGTAGTTCAATTCTGCAGATTTAGCAATCATCTTATTTATTTGAAGTTTCTCCAAGTGGTGTTTACCAAATAATCTGGAGCTATTAAATTGTTTCTTTGTTTGATTTTTTCTATGATTTTCTTTAGTTCCATTCCCTGTGGATCTACCAATTTCCCCATAGTGATTTTACATCTCATGCACCATAATGCAAAGTACATGAAGTTTGTAAGCCTTATTTCTGCATAAACTCCTTGTTTGATGCACCATTTAATGGGTATAAATTGCCCATATGGATTGTTTATCCATCTTGTGAGGAGTGTTCTATGGTAATTTACTTTATTACAACTTATAGATATGTGATTGATTGACTCCTCTTCCCTGCCGCACATCTGGCACATAGGGTCTATCTTCTTTATATTTCTTTGGTGAGTCAGGTAGGCATTCGTGGGAAGGAAGTCCAGGTTATATTTGATTGGTTCAATGAACCAACAAAGATATTTATATATCAGTTGCTGATTGGTGATGTCCAATTTTCCATCAATTATGCATTTTTCTTCACTTAATAATTTATGAGCTGTCCAGTATTTTATTTGTGATTGGGATTTCTTTTATGTCAATTACCTTTTGAATATTTGTATATAAAGAACTAATCCACTTGTTATTAGCTGGTGGGGCCGATCGGTAGGGGTGATGTCTTCTTTGAATGATATGTTTGGGTATTTGTTTATTATATTAAATAGTGAGTTATAGTTATTTTGTATAATTAATGTTTTAATAGAATGGAGCGAATGATCATTAAGTCTTCTTGGTGTTTGTAATGTTCGGAGACTGATAGCAGCGACCTTTCATCCCCAAAACAGTTTAGTACAAAAGGCATTTACTTTTTGAGCGAATTTTCTGGATGGGCATATCCCAGCCAGAAAATATGTGATTTTCGGGAACACCAGTGACAAGCAAATAACAGAAATCCAATAATGAAGAATCTAAACAGCATTTATCTTTTTATATATAACAGAGATAATAATTTCAGATAACACATAAACATAAAATAAAGAAAATTTAAATAAATTAAAAAAACTTTCCACTATGACTCATCTCCACCCCCCAGCTTATACATCTATATCAGGCATGTCAAACTCATTCAAACAATGGGCCACTTTATGCTACTGGTAAGATTCTCGCGGGCCACATCACACAAATTTTCTTAAAATTGTATTTTGAAAGTGAAAATGCAGGAATATAGATAGGGTAATTAAAGCATATTATGTAGTTTAGTGAATTCACTTCAATAATATACAATTGATATAGTATTGCTTTTATTTAAATATTTATTTTATCTGATTACATATTTATAAAACTACAATTTATTGTTTTTACTGGAAACTTGCCAGCGTTTTCCTCTTACTAGTTTTTCAATATCTGGATTCAAAGACTGAGAACAAGCAATTTTCATTATGGCAGATAGATGTTTATCAGTTAATCTTGATCTGTAAGCTGTTTTATTTAATTTCATGCATGAAAATAATTTCTCACATAAGTATGTACTTCCAAAAAAGCTTAAAATTTGTGCAGCAAATTTTTTAATTTCCGGGTATCTTTCACCTAAATAGGAATAAATTTTCGGAGTTCCTACTTCTCGATATTTGGTTTTTAAAATCGAATCATTCTGGAAATCAATTAATTCCAGTTGTATCGAAGTCGGAGCTTTTTCGACTTCAAAGGCAAATGGTCCCGTGAAAAGAGAAAAAATTTCTTCGAACTCCTTGAAATCATCAAAACGTTTATCAAATTCGTCTTTTATTTTTCAATTTTTGCAGAGTGATGTGAAAACGAGCAACTTTGATTTTGTGCTTTTAACTGCTCACATGTAGGAAAATACGTCAAAACGTTCTTTTGCAAATGATTTTTAAACAAATTCAGTTTTTGTACAAAGCTTGCAACTGCATCATACATATTCGTTATCAATTGATCTTTGCCTTGCAATGTAATATTAAGATTATTCAGATGGCCTGTAATATCTATTAAAAATGCTAGGTCTTGTACCCACAATGGATCTTTTATAATTGATATATTTTCGTTGGTTTCATCTTTCATTTCAAAAAATAATATTATTTCCTCCAAAATCAGATAGAAGCTCTTTAAGACATTGTGGCAGGACAACCAACGAACTTCTGTGTAATAAGGAAGATCTTCGAATTCGGATTCTAAATCTTTAATCGGAAAGAAGTAAATTGGCGATGGTTAAGTGCTCTTGATCGAATAAAGTTGACTATCTTTGTAACTGTTTTAAGTACTTGATCCATTTTTAATAATTTTAAACAGAGAACTTGTTGGTGAATGAGGCAATGAAAAGCTTTGATTTCCGGTTTATCTGGATATTCGTCTTGTAATTTCCTTGCTAGTCGTGATGCAAAACCTTTAGTTTCACCTGTCATCGATTTAGCACCATCAGTTGTAACAGAAACAAGCTTGTCAACAGGCAAGTTAAGTTTTTCTAAAATGCTCCATACGGCATCAAAAATATCTTCACCAGTTGTTGTTCCGTGAAGAGGATGAATTCCAACAATTCTTCGGTGATCCTCATGTTATTATCGCAACCACGAAAAAACAGCAACTTGTGCAACATCTCTTATATCCGTACTTTCATCAATAGCAATTGAAAAGAACTGGATTTTGGTAGATATTTTCTGTAATTGCGAAGTGATGTCATCTGCCATTTCAGTAATTCTATCTGCCACCGTATTTCTTGATAATGAGATGTCTCGAAACGCTTGTACTTTTTCTGGACAGACAAATTCGCAGCTTTTATTATACATTCCTTGATTAAAGAACCATCGGTGAATGCTTTTGAATGTTTTGCTAATAAATAGCTTATTTCATAACTAGCTCTTGTTACTGATTCATTACTTTTTATAAATTTTGTAAGCACTCCTTGCTGGCTACTTAATGAATTCTTCATTGTTTTTAATTTTTCTTCTCTTATTTTAGCTTCAAAACACGAAAATTGTTTTTCGTGATTAGTGCTATAATGTCGCTTAATATTGTATTCTTTAGCAACACTAATAGTTTCTTTGCAAATTAAGCACGTAGTCTTATTTATTGTTCACTTCCACACAAAAATAATTCAGTTCCCACCTTTCTTGAAATTTTCTTCCCTCGTCATCAATCTTTCGTTTTTTATTTAGCGTTGGAAGTGGCATTTTCTGTAATAAAAATAGAGCTTTAGATTTAAATTTTTAAAATTTAAAAAATTGCAACTACGTTTATGCAAAATACGCTTCGTAAAAATTTAACACTACTCTAGTATTTAAATGTAAAGAGAGCGCTGCTATCGATTCTCGCTCCTGGAATTATGCTCGATAAATGGAGGTAGCTATAAAAGGTACGGATTACGTTTTTTCTCTCTCTCTCAGTCCTGACTTCCCAGCACGGAGCAATTAAGATAGAGATGTGACAAAGAAGAAAGCTGTGCATAAGGCCGTAGGTTAGAAATGGTCGAAGCCACTAAAGTTTCCCAAGGCCGAACATACACTGGTAAAATTGTAGAACTTTTAGTGTTTTCCAAACTGAAATGTAATCGTTACTAACTTATATGTAAAATATTATTGTTTCTCATGTTTGATTATAATTAAAATATTATATAACAAAATGCATGCTCGTTATTTCTTATGCTGTCTGACTAGTTTCAGAAAGATATAAACTCTTGGATATAGCAGTTTACTTATATTTTTTGAATGAGTTATAAAAGGAAACAACCCGCAAATTTTTAACACACCAATCCGGATAAAGAAACTAGCGCAACTGCCTTTTGTTACAATTCAAAGAAAAAAACAATATCTGCAGATAGGATTGCTACGTTGGTGGCGCAAATAGCTGACTAATGTATTTATGTTCTCGGAAGCACAGCAGCACATTATTAACGTTGCCAGCTTTGGTATTCACATATCTCAAATGCTTCATCATCATAAAGGCATAAGCTATGCGTGTAACCGAGAATTATAAATTAGCTATGTATGTAGACAACAATTACTGTATATATTTTAGTTCATGTAATTAAATATAAGAGCTTTTTAAAAAAAATTAATTTATTGTTTGCAACATATCGTTCTGTTTTCATTTTATTACATAGCATCTTAGACGAGGGCCATGAAAAATCCTTTCGAGGGCCGCATGCGGCCCTGGGGCCGCCAGTTTGACATGCCTGATCTATATAAATTTTAATAACAGAGAGTTATAAATATTTGTGTATGTATGTATACACAAATCGATGTAATACAACTAATATATTTCATATCATGTATGAGGGTGCTGTGTTTTTACACAATTTTATTAAAATATTACATCATCATCTTTTCTTATGCTTATATAAGCTGCTAAACCAAAAGCAAAATTTTTCAACACAACAGTGCCACCTTGTGGAAGCTGTAAATAATCAATAAATATTAAATGGTTGTGCATCATAAATCCTATCCAGTGCTTTTTCATCCAATATCCCCAAACTATTTTCTAGCTTACTTTCAAAATAAAGTTTATTTACACTCTAAGAAAATACAGAAAGTTAGTCCATATCCTAGGCCCCATTGGACTAATCACATATGACATGTCAAAAATTACAAATGATAAATGGTTAAGGCTTTACTTCATTAGCGTTTGAAATCAATTAATATATATGTGCTCTGCACACAGATAATGAAGCTATTAAACATAAGTAAAATTATCAAAAGTTACTGCCAAGCACTTTTGGGACAGTTTATAGTCCCATATTCATGGCTACTTGTGTTTAGTTGAGAACTGTAATATTTATGCAAATTCATATGAAGATGCTGGGTAAGGATTATAAATACATCAAAGGAATGAAAAGGTTTACACAAAGTACAATTTGACTATTGAACTAGCCAAGATTTCGATTACATTACACAAAGTCTGATAACATGATGCTGGGTCATATGCAAATCATTTGAGGAAATATGGAGTAAATAGGAAAATAAATATAAGTAGGTTACATTATAAATGGGTTACAATCTACGTACATTACAAGTGTCAAATAGTTTTAAGAGCAAGAGAAAAATCTGGGGTAGCAATGCCAGATAAATCAGTCAGAGACGAGTAACATTTACAAAATAGGATAACATAATATATATATATTGTAACAGTCAAGTTTGTACATTCGCGTAACAGAATTCAGAATCCAAGCAAAAGAGACCGAAGCTGACCAGACTAGGACTGTGACGTCCCAAGTCCGACCACACTTCAACTCATGAGCCAGGATTCCAAGACTCAAGACTCTACAAATGACCACCTTGAAATTACACATAGTATACCTCTTTCCACACGGCCGACATAGGTCAGGGAGACGCAATAAGACTCTGATGAATAAAAGAAAGGTTCTTAATTGACTAAAATATATCACTAATCTAATTTAACTTAATGCATAGTTTTCACATATATAGACTATAAATAATAATTAGAATTGGATTGAATTAGATCAATAACGAGACAGAGAACGAAATACATTAAACTAATTATACATTTATTTACAATTCTTCTATCCATATTTCATTTATTTACAATAGCATTTCAGCGTAGAATGTACGCAAACATTGGGTAATTCAAAATAACTTTACATAAGTAATCATTAAATTTTCATAGATGGGTTTAACATGTGCCAATCTTATGAATTGCTTTACAATTAATACATAATCAATCACTACGTTATGTCTATAAATCTAGTTAAGCCAAATCCTATTATATTGGTGGCTGTTATATAAATAATTATATTGAACTTTGATCATGAATTCATTTACTAAAAACAATATAATATGACTTAATAACGAGCGCATAAACCAGCTCAAGTAACGATCGATCGAACATGGCTTTCGAGAGAAAATTTCAGAATGCTGAAAGCGTTATGTTAAGGTGGGAGAGTTGGCTGAAATAAGATTTTACCAATGCGCTATGGCACAGGTAAACAATAATAGGAAAAGTCACTCTGCGGATGGATGAAATAACTTCAGGGTTCTTGCGACAAACGCCGGTACCCTGTAACCGATCGCCATGCTGCGTGAAAAGGAACATTGTGTTCAGGAATGGCGGGGGACTTACGTGCTAACCTGGCCTTGGCTCAGGCTTCGCTACTGCTCTACCCTATAAGAGAGGATGTGCTGGCAACGCCGTGGCTCCATCTTGAGATACATATATTATGTATAGCAGCAAAACAAAAATAATTTTATAAAATAATATATCACATCCACCAAGCAAAGAATAGTATATTTCATACTATGAAATACGAGACAATAGCATATTAGCTCTATCAAATTGGGACCAACTCTTGTGTAGCCTGATAATAAATGTCTATGCTACTAAAAGGGAATATTAATACATCTGTACTTTGACATGCTCGATCTATTAAGTTACTTATAGATAATAAATATTTAAGGAGGGAAAGTATATTTCTATGGACTTAAGAACTTAAATGACAAATATACTTATAAATACGATCAAGGCTAAATTTAATTCTAAATAAAACTATAAGGTTAAGTTTTTAAATGGTGGATTAACAGAGCCACATTTCACATATTAAATCATTTAAATAATAAAAAAAAAAATAGGATTTCGAAACAGCGCAGAAAGTTGACGCTATAAACAAATTACACGAAGATTTTCAAATAATATCTTCTTAAAAATATACATGAAATTAAGTGCCCACTGTTTCGAAATATTGGCATATGGAATATAAAAGCATTTAATTAAAATAAGCAAAGAAATATAGACACAACCGCAGTGATATAACTTTAAATTAGACACTTATAATTTACTTTAAATGAAAGAAAAATATAAAAATAGTCAGATTATTTTAACTTTAAACATTAAATTTTGATAGCAATTTACATATTAAATATTAAATGGATTTAAGTTTTGGTTACATATTAGTTTTATAATTATTTTAAAAAGAGAGTTAGCTAACTTATATAGATATATTTACACAGAGCTCTGCGGTTTGAAAAATAAAACGGTACCGGTATTATTTATCTGGACTGCAAGTTCTTGGCTGTATGTTTGGTGAGTTTGACTGGGCAGCTGGTGGCATCATCTTTCCCATTCTGTGAAGCTTGTCTCTTCTATCAGCATGATGGTGGTTCAGGCATTTCGATGAGAGAAACCCCCATTCTCCCCGCAGAGTAACAGCAACAAAATGCCCGCTTTTAGCCGGACATATTAAACATTAACAATCATGAAGACTGGCTGCAATTCTCTCTAAAAATATGGCTGTCTATCCCTTGTTAAAAATACAGAGTATTTATATCTTTTCCTTATCGGAATCTATCGCCTCAAGACTCACTAAACTCAGGAATTTAATTAAATATTTTTCAATTTATAATCCAGATTTTTACAATCTTAGATAACTTATGTTAGAAACATTCCATAAGCTATTATTATAATTAAGATTTTTCGTTGCAAACAATTGTCCAATTTAGATTTTAAAATAACTTAATCTTATCTAAGGAGATTTTAATTAGTAAATTTTGAACTAGTTTTACTTTTTATGGATTCCAGGTGTGGTCGTTAATGACACTTGTTTACAACCAGAAATCTTTTTAATTACTTGACCAGCTTTTATTTTTAATCTTACATATAATAGAAACTCTTTTTATTTAAAAACAACCTTTTAAATTTTTTTTAAAACGCAAACCTTTTTAACATATTTATTTAAAATAATTTACAAACATATTTTGATATAGCTTTTAAATATATTTTCGAGAAACTTTCCCTGAAATATATTTAAAACAAGAAATCTTTTAACAATTTTTAAAGACATTCAATATTATTTTTAGATAACGGCTTTTACATATTTTAAAATCATGTCTTTCTTCTATATAGCACAGATTATATATCCACATACGAAATTACAATATTAAACAACAAAATGAATAATTTACTCTTAACTTAAATAATATAACGAACATTTTTAGAAATATTAAATAAATTTAGTACGCTATAATTTTCCTAATCCTATCTAATTATAGCGTTGGTTCGCACGCAAATATATAATGCTGTTTATACAGACATGAGCGAATTTTAAATTTATTAATATTTAAATAGGTTCGAACTTAGCACAGATGAGTGTGTCATTAGGTTTGATGGTGAAACGATAGGGGCTTGGAAAGTTATCGTAGGGGTGGTTAAATAAAAATTTAAAAATACACAGAGAATTTAGACATAATATACATATGGCAGTATGAGGGACAACAAGCTAATTGGTGATAAAACCATCCATTATAGAACAGGAAAGGCAAGGCCTTAATATTCTGGCAAAACTAAGTCTGGATCGACTGCATGTCGTGAGGAGTTATGAAACTTGGAGGCAAAGAAAATTCTAAAACTTTGCTAAGATCCAAGTTTGATCTGCTAGCAATGGCATACAGGTTCTTTTGTCTTTATCCATAGACTTACGAAACAGCTTGAGAAATAAAACATTTATGGAACAGTCTAAATCCCTTTCAAGAAGGACTTGGCACCTGATAGTCCAGATGACAAAGTTAATAGCTTATGGCTTTCATGGGTGAAGAGTATTAGATTTGGGAATAATGCATGTAGATTTTATATTGACAATAAATAATAAACAAATATATATATATATATTACTATTATTATAAAGAAATTCTTACTTTCAGTCCATCAATATAATTATGCAAATGTATGATAATAATACTATTTTTTTACTATATAAATAATATATTTAACCAAAAACTGTAATACGGAAAACAATTCACATATCACTGTACTTATAATGTATTATAATTACCATTCAAATATATAGGTATAAAATAATGAGAAAGTGCTGGAAAAAGCTTATCTTTTTTTTTATTAAAATAATTAATTATATTTGTTGTTAAATTATTTAGGTTTTATTTATTTTCTTATAAAAATTCCGTAACAGTTTATAAATTTACTGTGGTTTACAGTAAAAAACGAATATCCCGGACATTTGGGGAAAAAATTTTATCATTTACTTATTTAATGATACAACAATTTATAAAAGACATTAAAATAGTCAGACGGTTAATGTTTAAAATAGAACTACAATCTTTTATTATGATGATATTCAAAATATATACTACAACAAATACAATAAGCATATAAGGATGCATTGATATATATATATATATCATTAAAAGCCAGTCAACTCTTAAACAATTCTAATATTAATAACAATCAACAATTTCAAACTATTGTCAACGCAACCTCTTTTTAACAATAAAGGTGGAATTCCTTATATATATATATAAGTACAAACAAATGTTGTTAAGAGGATAAGTAGAAAGCAGTGACAGATTATTATTGGCAATGATTAAATGCTACCTTGTTCAAAATATCTCATACCTAAATGCAAAAAAACATGTATGCGGTCTCCAACTTACAAGAGTAAACTATTTATTCTCCTCACTGCTCCTATCTATTATAAACTTCGGTCAAATCACATACTAGATGGCATGTCTTATTAAATCCATATCATAACCTATTCCCAGATTAGTTTCCAATTTATGGCTTTCATTAGTAAGAAGTTTGGATTTGGATCTAGTGTATTTGGACCTTTGTACTTGGGCCTTTTAAACCTGCAGCAAATTTGAGCCAGAAACTAGTTTTTACCCTCTTCTTTTTTTATTATCAAGCTTACATGCCTGAAATTTAAACATTTTAATGTTTTAAACCCAAGCTAATTTGTTTGCATTTCTAGTACATATTGATTATTGAAATTTACAATAGATGGAAATACCAATTCTGGCTAATACTATCTCCTACAATTATTATAAACACTAAAGATGCCAAAATATATCATAATTAAATTGGTGTCAAAACTAAATAAATATGTAGGAATATTGGCTTGGATTTAAAATAGTCAGATGTTTTTGAATTTCAGGTGAATAGCTTGCTAATACAAATGAATAAACAGTAACTGCCAAATGAAAATGCATGTAATCCAAAAGATCCTGAAACACTACATCCTAATCTGAGCTATTTACTGATGGAAGAAGTAATCCCTAAAGTAGTCTGGGAATATAGACAGAGTATCATTGGATTAGTATTTAATAAGTACTGCCATCTAATATCTTTCAATTACTCAAGTTTACAATAGATGGCAGAAATGAAGATAAAAAAGGAAATGATAAAGAAATTAACATTAAGATCATATAAGAAATATGAAGTAGCAATAATTGTGTGGAAGGGTGTGGCAGTAGCAAGGTTAACATATGGTAATGTGTGTATATGTTAGCAAATTTACTTAGAAAAGTACAAAGAGAAGGAAAACATGCATTAGATGCATATGTGTGGACAGCAAAGAAGGCAATTCAAGGAGAAATGAGATGGTCAAGTTTTTATACGAGACACAAAAAGTAAAATGAAAATGTATGGTATATTGCAATTTATATGTAGTAAGAGAATAACCAAAATAATATTTAATTGGGTTACAAATAAAGAGGAGGCAACAAGATGGATGACAAAGGTAATATGGTAGGCAGAAGATTTGGATAAAGATTTCATGTTAGTATACTTGTAAAAAGGTGGGATGATTGTGTTAGGAATTTTGAGTATTATAGTGGCAAAGACTGGAATAGAAGAATAGACCTATTGATTAAAAATAGGGAGCTGAAGAGATGCAGAACATGAGTAAAAAAAACATATATATATATTGTAACGATCAAAATGCAAGTGGAGATCAAATCTAACCACAAACTATGATATTTGCTCTACAGGGCGCCATCTAGGCATTTAAACCTAGAAAAATTTATAGAGTAGGCAGATACATGCTGTTAAGATATCACTTTATTTAAATATTTAGATCGTTAGCCCAGGTCACTAGCTCAGTGGAACAGTAGAGATTATAAAATATAACTTTATATCTCAAATATAAAAAAAATAAAAGCCACTGCCAGAAATTACCACATAAAAATATTTATTTACGCACATATAAAATCATTCTAATTTGAGGAATAAGTTTAACATTTTAGATGTTTATATTAATCTTTAATTTTACATTTAAATAGATTTCAATAATGAGTTTAATATTTATTTAGAGAATCGAGTATGAATAGACTATATATATTGTATTTGAAAAGAAAATATTCTATCCCTTATTTAACCTTAGGCCAAAACGTTCACAGTCAAACTGGCGTCAATCCATCCGATACATTTATGTATTCAATGTAGCATGAAAATACGACAACACAAAATACTATACTGTCAGGAATGTACATGTACATCTGAACAGTAAGTAGAGTTAGAGAAGACATTGTCTCTCCACCAACAGGAATGCTACATCTGTTGGCAAGTAGAACAATAAACATAAAACTCCATAGGAATGGATTGAGGTCCTTTGCCATCTTACAAACCCATCCATAGGCAAACAGAAGGTGTGTGGCATATATATGCAATCCTGCCCGTAGAGGATCTCATACTACATCTACTAATTACACAAATATATCCAATCCATTGAGCCAATTCAACTACGAAACAAATAACCTAAGATTGCCCTCCCTTAATATAATTTTACAAAACTATATAGCCATTCACACCTGACTTAAATTTAACATTTAAATACGTTCGCACAGATGAATTTTATAAAATTTGTTTTAAAATGTTGAGTATAGATCAGCTACACAGATTCCACGGTTAAAAACATTTCAAAATAAACATAACCGATCAAAATACAAAGTCATCGATAATGTCAATTGCATAGGGAATACAAAAAAAAAACTCAATGGTGTTCATCATAAGACACTGCAGTGACATGATGACTTATATATTCCAATCGACTATGAAACAGCAACATAATTAACCACTAACGAATCTATGCAACATCTATACCCAACTTTAAATTTCATGCATTTAAATAATTTATACGATAAGTATTAATACAATAAACAATTTATACAATAAGAAAAAAAATGGAAATGATGTTTATCAACGCAAAACATATAAATTTAAACATTTTCAATTGATTTTAAACTTAAAAGTCAGATATAAGTCCATAAGCTTGAACGAAAGTTCTTAATTATTTTTAAATTTTAGAGTTCATGTCAATAGCTTACAGTAGAAGAAATCACTGCTCTTGATGTAAATTTCCACGGAGTCTTTATTTGAAAACCCGGTCAGATGTTCCGGAGGTAGCATTAGCTGGTTCATTTTGGTATCACAGTCAGTTCATTTTTTTAAAATAGAGAGAGAGTGTGATATGTGCGTCCTATCACCGATCCTCAAAAAACAAACCGGAAAAACTGACTGGAACTCAATATTTTTCTTTTTATAGTCCTCCTATGGATTCCATGAACAAAGATGTCACTATTCCATTTTTTCATTATGGTCCGGGCCTTTATTTGCTGCTTCTATATTGGACAAGCTAATTCTTTATTCCTTATCTAATTTTGATCCGACTTTTTAATTACACAGCTTTTGGATAATTAATAAACAATCATTTCCATCTACAAAAATATTTTATCTTTAAGTCTTGTACTTTTTTCAAATACTTATTTGTTTTTTAAAAAATATTTTTAAAGTTTTGAATCTGTGCGAATATATACGTTTAACAAACATTTTAATTTTAGCGTTTAGTTTTGTTTTTCTTTAATAGATTTTATTTTTATTTGCGAACTTTAAGATTTTATTTTAAATTAATGTAACGACATATTTATATATCGTTACAATAAATATATATATATAAAGAGAGAGAGAGAGAGTGAGAGTGAGAAAGAAAGAAGTAAAGAAAGTATTGGAGGTGAATTAATTTATGATAATAACAGGGAAAGTAATTTACTATTTAAGGCTCAAACAGGATTGATAGCATCACAGGAATATACACAAAAATTGAGAAATGTGGGTGATTTAGTCTGTAAGTTATGTAAGGATTGCATGGAAAATATTAGGTATTTGCTAATAGAATGTAAATTCTTACAAGCAGAAAAAGTACAAATAATGAAATTGTGGGAGAATAAATATAAACCAAGTGATTATACAACAGAAAATGGGTTATTGGTCTTTATGATGGGATTGGAAAAAGATAAAGGGGATGTAGATACAAAGACCATGGAGTGGATAAAGATGATGCTGTGGAAATGGGATAGCACAGGGGGAAATGTAGGATGGTGAATGGTAAGGAAAGGTAGATAACAGTTTTTTTCTTGGACATATTGGCCAAGAGATTCCTGACTTTGATAAAGGAGTAGCCACTTCACATCACATGCCTTTACATCCAAGTACTTCATTTGTCTGTGCAACAGAACATGTATACAACATACATGTACAAAAATATATCCAAATAAATATATGCTTGCATCAAATTATGTACATATGTAGAAGAATTTACTTTGCTTCAAAATAAAGGGATGGATGGACAAACACACACACATATATAGACAGATAGGTAGAAGATAGACGAAAAATATTTTTATTTTAATCATAGTAAGTTATAAATCTTCTCGAAAAATCCAACACACGTGAGAACTTTTATTTGAGAAAAATAATTCAGAAAAAATGATATTTTGTCTAGTCCAAGGTTTATTTATCTAACTGTCACTGAATTCAAATGTTATTTAATTCTACAAATTTGGCTAAAAGTATAGCTTTACCTTAAATGAGGACAATTAATGCTTTGCAACACCTTATGAATCAAAAATCGCGTGCAAAAAAATAAGCAATTATAATGGCTTCCTGTACCACAAAAATTTAATACATTATAATAGATTCATAACAAATCACGATAGTAATAAAAAAACGAGGCATAAACTTGGAAAAGAGTGCCTGAGAACAAATATAATGTGTAATATATATTTTTAAGGTGATTTTAAATTTTTTTTTTTTTAATTGTGATAATGTTTTTATAGGCTACTATTAGTAAATAGCAGCTTATTTGTTGAAATAGAAAGTGCAATTATTGCTGTAGCAAATTATCATATAATTCAGGAGTGATTTTTTCTTAGTGTTAAGAAAAGTTATAAAAAATTACTACCTGTTAAATGTTAAGATAAAAATTGCTGATGCGAAGCCAATATATTGCCAACACCTTCCATTGAAAAAAGGGAGTGAAAAAGAGATACTTATCAAGTGTGGCAATTTCTGAGTGCTGATGCTTGAATGTTTTTCCATCATTGTTTTATTCTCAATATAAGTATAGTTGGATAACCAACTTACTGACCAATATTGCAGGTTTAGACATAATGGATATAGACCAGACATATTGAATATGGAACAGATATGTGAGATAAATCCTACTCTTGATTTAAACATACAATTTTAAAGTTTAAGCTTGTTCAGACACCAAAGCAAAGCTGATGTATTAACACTTCAGTAGGAACTACTGTTTAATGCTATCATTAAAAGCATGATAAAGAATACTCTTTATCTAATGTTTTTATAATTCATATATATATAAACGAACATATACATAAATCATGTGCATGTTTTATATATGCACATAGAGATGTTTATTATTACAGTTATTCATCTCAGAAATTATATAAAATTTATTTGAAATCCAAATAAATCAAAAGATTATACTCAGGATACACATTAATCCGCACTGTCTTAAAATGATAAAATAAATCACAAATACAGTAATAAGTAGGCCTGCTTAGTCCCAGATTATCTCTACATTACAACTGCTTTTCACCTTCTTCTTGGTGCAGAAGCAGAGAAGCAGATTTGAGATCTAAAGATCCATAAATTGCAACTCAACTGTAAATTTTTGCTCACAAAAATATAACCTCCCAACCAACAAATTATATGATCATTTTGTTGCAGTGCTTAATTTATTGCAATGATAATATTGGGAACAAAAGATCAAGCAATCACCATTCAATCTGTCATCTTCCGGTGTTTAAAAATCATACAACCCCCTGAATAACAACAAATCATTCATTACATTTATGACATGCGAATACATGACATGGAGCCTTCAGATCCACACATTGAAGTATGATGATGAATATTTTGTTTAGTAATACGAGCTGATCAAAGAAAACAAGCAATATCACAGACATCAGTGAAAGAATTGAAATATTGAAATGGAAATGGCAGGATACAATGTTAAAAAAAATTATAACAAATAGGTAAGTAATATATATTAAGAATATAACCTTAAGACTATGCGCCTAGATGCGACAGTAGGGACAAATAGATAATTAAGTCTTTAATAGGATCTAAAGGAGGGATTGTAAAAGTTCTTGACAAAAACCACATGTAAGGTGAATCCATGTTGACCGGAGTGGAGTAAAAAGTATGTGAACTAGAAAAATGTGATTAAGCTTGGAAAAATCATATTGCAATAGATCGAGAATAAATAAAAATGATAATATATACACAAAAGCTAAAAAAAAACATACATAGTAAACAAACATATAAAAAAAAGGGTTAAATTTTTATTAACAAATTTTTATCACAAGGTAAAATCTGTAGTTAAAATCAATTTCTCTCTCATCTGCTGATTGTAAAATCAATCAAACTTTAATTAGTTTAGCAAAAGTATAAGCTTTCCAATTAATCTTAAATTTATTGCAAAAACATTAGACAGGATATGAAGCACATTTGGATTCGCGCAGTTCACTGCTTTCATAGAGAAAAATAAACAAACAGTTCACCATGAGAATATTACTGAATCCAAAAGGAATTCAAAAGGAAGTAATAAGAAAGAAAGGCAACAAAATCTCTCTCCGATCTTCTTAAACTTAAAAAGATTAGTTGTTGGATTAAAATAAAAATATCATTAAAAGAAATACATAATATGAAAGTTAATATAGAACAGTAAATCACAAAAGGATATATTGAGTACTAAAATTTATTTTTATTTAATGTGTTATCTTTTTTCTTTCTGGACAATTTAACTATTAATAAACCATCTTAAAAAATATAAAGCGATTTCAACCAGAAAATAAATTCATAATGACTAAGTTCTTCAATGTTGTTCTAAAATTTTCACCAAACATTTGCTATGTGATTCGTGGCCGGTGTTTCCCAACCTCTACATCAGTCATTGTTTGACAAATTCCATTTATGAAGTAGATGAGCAGGATGAAAAATCTGTCCGTGAGACTTCACTAATGTCCACAAAGATAAAATCCAGCAAGCTTTACTATTGTGTGGATAAAGAAATTCTCTGAAACCTTATATGAAGTCAATTTTTTTATGCCATAATTCTTCAGATGTTTGAAAGAATTGTTGAATAAACAATCAGAAAGAAAATATTGATTTGAAACAAGTCTTAGATAAGAAAATTCTAGCCAATCCTAAGTTCTCACTGGAAAAAAAAAACTAGATACTGGTCGGGGGGGGGGTAAAAATTTAAATGTGCTACCAATGATTGGTCAAAGATGAGACAAGAGGAGAGAGATCATATTATTTATATCATATTTTGTATGCTAAAATACAAAAAAAAAAAAATAAGACAATAAAAGATCCATAGATTATTAATTCACATAATTATTGACAATATCAGATCAATACAAGTTGATTTAGCTTCATCACATGATCACTATCTCTTATACTAGCACATAATTGTTAATAAACAAGACATAGGGATTTTATGCACAAGCCTTCTGGCATCCATTGATTGCTCTGGTTGGCACAGGGTGGCGCTATTACATGGAGAATTTTGCCTTGTTAGTTAGCTTCATAATAAACAATGAATTAAGTATGGTTATAAGATACTTAACGGCAAAGATTTCAGATTTCAATCTCGTGCTTTTATTGAATAAAAAGCAAAAACCAGAAACCATTCTGAGAATGAGAATTTAAATGCACTAATAGCTAATAATAATTCATTACTTAAACTTACTGTACAGGATGTCACAACGGAAAGCTGCTTTTGTTTATAAGTGTAAGTTAAAGAATCAAGTGATATTATATTACTGAATCTTCAGTAGGGGGGAAATTCTAATCTACTTATGCATAAAATTGTAAATCAGTAATATTTTTGTCTCAGATACATATAAGGTTGAAATGTCATAATATGTAGATCATCTATATCATTTTCAATTATTATTAGGTCATCTGTCCATATTTAAATCTAGTTCCTATTATCCATAACTTTTATTTTCTATGTCACAGTAAAAATCATCATTATTTCATCTACCATCTATCTTGCAGGTGGTTATTTTCTAAATCTTTTACATTTTCTTGGTACCCTATTTAAAACTACTAGTTTCTGTTTACTATATTTCTTTTAGCAACATGTCCAGATCAATTCCAGTCTTTTAATTATTTTACTGATGTCAAGTGATTCCAGTTTATACCTTCATCCACATATTTCATGTTCAATTATTGATATTCCCAACACGCATCACTCATATCGGTAGAATAAACTAAAGTTTCGGAATTGCTCTTATATTAAGTATTCAAGTCTCACATCTATAAATAAAAGTGATAGAACATATCTACTAAAACCTTCATTCTTAAACATCTAGATTTTCTTTAAATACTAATTTCTACCAAATGATTAATTTCATCCATTGTGTCTGTGTCTATTAATAACTGATGACGGTATTTATAATTGTTAATTTCTTCTGATGCATATCATCCTTATTCTCTTCTGATAAAAACTATGAGAAACTTTTTTAATCTTTTTTAACAATTTATTTGTGATCATATTCTTTCTTTCATCTGATAACTTTGGTACTATTTCTGAAGCTCTGAAACATTATTTACTAAAACAATTATGTCATCTGCAAAATATAGATGACTTAAAATGTCAATTTATTTTTATACATCTAGCTTATCATTTAATCCTAAATAATTTATTTTAAAATTTATATAAAAAAGTTTTGGTGGTGTGGAATCACCCTATTGTACACCTTTTCCAGTGTTAATCTTCTATCATCCTATAACCTATCATTGCTGTTTCATTTTGATAAATATTCTTGGAAATATGTCAATGTGTCTAGTCAATATCTCAATGATACAATGCTTTGAGTATTATGGAATCGAATATCTTTTTAGGACTATTTCCACTATCTTCTTAATCAACTTTCATGTATATCAAAATTAATGCTGCATTTTTCCAATCATCTGTTACATCTTTAACATTTAAACTATTAGATACAGCGTTTTCTCACAATTTTATTAATTTTTCATCTACTTCTTTTAAGATATCATAAAAATTCCATCATTTTGGGTTTTTTTCTTTTCATAGACTTAATATATGCCTGATGTCTTCTGTAAAATGTTTGATAATTAAAAATGTAGTAATTGTAGAATTTTTTTTTTTTTTTTGCTATATAATTCTTTATAGGCCACATACTTTATAAAATTGTCCCTCTTCTTAGCAATATTTTCTTCTACATTTTTCTTTACTAATTCACAATTATATTTTCTTATATCATTAACTCTTTTTTGGATCACTTTACGAAACTACAGATGTTCGATATTTTTTAATTGATCACTTTTAAATATTTTCATCATATATTGTTTTTGTCTCAGTTGAAATTTTACTGATTCTTAATAAACTATCAATTATCTTCTTACTGATTTCATACAAATCCAAATCATCTTTATAACCTGTCAATATTTTAAAATGCTTTGTAAGTTTTAATTTAAATTCAGTGGAGCACTTCTCTAAGTGAGGGATAACATTTGTCTAAATTGCATGTTGTTGCGATTTAGACAAATATTATTTACATATGTTGCTGATAAATTATATTAACATCTAGAAAATTGTGGTGTAGTAAATCTAAGATTTCGCACTGTAATATCGTAAATTAAAAACTCAGTGAGTAATAAATGAATATGTTTATATTTCAAGCTTTCAGGCCAAGATGCTTAAGACTGGCTTATATATATATATAAAAGTTAAGTTGAGAGAAGGTTGGTATCATCCTTTTCTTATCAAAATCTCTGCCGTGTGTCAAAATCCTGATCATTCTTAAAGACAGCTATTTAAAAATCTGATTGGCTGTCTGAGAAATAACTGTGGTGCATGTGAAAGACTAGCAACCTTTCATTTAAGTGAGGAATAGTAATTTTTAATATTCACATAACAGTTTTTGCCTCTCTGGTTTTGCATTAACACATATTTTGTAACTCATTTCATAATCACTTCCTGGGTTAAATCTTTTTTTGTACCTTCATTTAGATGTTTGCACATCTACTTCCTACTTTCTTATTTCATCTGATAACTCACATTTCCTGAGGTGCTAAAGCATTATTCAAAAAACAATTATATCATCTGCAAAATCTAGATGACTTAAATAATCTCCATTTTCTTTTACTCTCTTAGTTTCCCATTTTAATCTACAAAATACTTGTTGCAAAACTGCTGTAAAAAGTTTTGAAGATATGAGTCACTATGTCATATACCTATCTAATCTTCCTAGTATCATTATGTAATTTAATTGTTAGTGTTGGATTTCTCCTGGATCTATACCATGATGATCCAATGCTTATTCACTGAAAATATGCTTAAAAAATCAAATGCCTTTTCATTATCTAAAATCCAAAGCATAATGATAACTCATATTCATTTATCCTTTCTATAACTTTTATTGATACTTGGAAATGACCCACTGTATTAAAACCAGTTTTAAAATCAGCTTGCTCTTTTTTTTTTTTTTTTTCATATGTCATAGCATCGGCCGGGATGCGAATCCACAACCGTCTACAACCAACTACTTGCTTGCAAGGCGGTTGCGGTGACATCTTGGCTAACAACGCTTGACAAGCTCTTTGGCTGGTTAAAATCCAAAGTTTACTATAGTTGAGTTGTAATTATCTTGATAAAAATTTTGTATAAAACTGATAAAAGACTGATAGATCTGTAATTTCTAATATCTTCTTTATCATCTTTTTTAAATATTAATATTAACACTGCATTATTCCAATCAACTGGTACATCTTTATCATTTAGACATTTTGTATATATCTTTGCCAAAAAAATGTCTATTTCTTTACCTGCTTCTTTTAAGATATCAAATGAAATTCCATCATTACTTGGAGCTTTTCCCTTCTTCACAGATTTAATTGCATTTCTCACATCTTCATTTAAAATCTTGGGCAATATAGAAGATATAGTAGTTGTAGGAGGTATTTTTCCTTGTTTTTTATTATTATATAATTCTTGACAGAACTCTTCTACAATTCTGATGAAATCTTTCTTTTTTTAATAAATAGTTCTACCTTTTTCCCTAATTCTTTTGCATTATTTTACAAAATTCTAGATGTTCAATCCTTCTTAATGCATCCTTTTTATAATTTTTTTTACACTTTCTTTTCTTTAAAAATTGTCTTGTCTTAGTAGAACTTTTACTAATTCATTGCTGTTCTTTTTGTATTAGCTTTCTTTGTTGCAGTTTTTAGAAGTGTATCAATTATCTTCCTATTGACTTTGTTCAAAACTGAATCATGTTCAAATTTTCTTAATATTTGAAAATTATTTGCAAATTTTAATTTAATATCACTGGCATGTTTCTTAAGATTAGAAATGTCAATTGTGAATATTGTTTTTCTTAATAATTTTTGTCTTATAGTGTATTATAATAAATTCTTACATGATTTCTAAAAAAAAAAAAAATTTTTAATACCGATCAAACTAAAGTACTAGCTCCAAGAACTGGCATATATATATATATCAAAATTACCCCAAATCCAAAACTCAAGCAGACTAGCCAAGAAAGTAAAATCTAAAATACAACCAATGGTTTCACAGCTACATGCAGAATTCTCAAGTATAAAAAACTACATAACAACAGTATACCCATAAAACTTCCCATCCACCTTAATATTAAAAGAACTTTTAAATAAGTTAATTGCTTCAGAATCATAAATTTTAATAATAAAGATTCTGAAGCAATTAACATATTTGATGGCAAGTAAATGGAATTGTGGATAATGGTTAATATAAATACGCTGTGGTTTTGTAGTTCTTTACACTTGAGAATTCTGTTTATAGCAATGAAACCACTGGTTGTGTTTTAGATTTTACTTTCTTGGCTTTGGATTTGGGGTAATTTTGATTATTTATTGACTACTTTAGCTTTATGCAGTTAATGTTTATATATATATATATATATATATATATAAACATATATATATATTGTGCCCTATATATATATATATATATATATATATATATATTGTAATAGTACAGAGAAATGCATGTGAATCTGGGGTGATGCCACTTATCATCAAACCCAAGTCAAAGATTAGACTAATTTAAATATACAAATTACATAATATGACAAGGTATAAAATTATAAAAGGAATGAGGATGAGGAGGATGATATGATGAGATCAGAAAAAAACTAATTATAAGTTCACCAGCATTACAGAAGAATAATAATCATCACTCATCATCATTAATGATCAAAAAAATAAAATCAACAGTCAATCTTGTGACTGGATTTGAACGTGAGCCACTATAGATCAGGCTAATTATTTAGCCCATGGCAAATATGGGAAGATTATATAAACAATAATTTGAATGCACAAACTTAAGTGCTAATCCACCAGAATATAACAATTAAAAAAATAATGCTGGGATAGAGAAACATGCCAATCACCATCAATGCCCTGGCCATTTAGTTAACATTAATGTGCTGGCCAACTATAAATTTAATTTCTAATAATAAAAACTAAACAAAATGTGGTGCATGGACTTTAAATATCATTTTGTGCTAACCAGGATCATCATCATTTGGATTTCCATAACACTAACCACACATCCCAATCTATATAGCTGATTATTATGCATGAATCCAGCTCAGTGAGCAAGAGTTCTATAACTGTTAATATGAGCAAGAGATAATACTAACAAATAATAATTTTTATTTCAAACCTATTTTAGGATTGAATGAATCCATTGGAATAACCTAATGAAATATAAATTTATTAATTAAAAACAACAATAATAAAAGAAAACCAAGGTCTGCCAAGCATGCTATAAATATAAATCCAGCATTGTGATTTTGATTCAAATGTTATAAAAAATATATATGCTATTACATTATAATTTACATATATCTCAGTAGGTTTATATCAAACACATCTATATATAAGAACTCAGATGTGCTGTGGAATAATTTAAAATTAACATCTTTGACTTGTCATAAACCAATAATAAAAATTCATTATTATAATTCATAATTAATTTTAATATATATGTGGTTGATGACTGATTTAATATACATGGATCTACATGACACATTTAAATGTGTGTGCACAATGATATTTTACTAGTTAAAAAATAAATTTATTAAACCATATTATATTTTCACAAAACATAATTTGATGTTAAAAAATATACATAATATTCACACATATATGCATATTATTATTCCCCTACAAACCAAAATTATTAATTAATTCATCATTTCTAATGATAAGTAAAAGTTCTTTTTTAATATATATTACTTCTTTTTTTTTTCAGATTACTATTCATTTTAACTGTCTATAAAAATATGCTAACAAGTTCTTTTGTTCTCCAATATCAAAAGATTTTTGGAGTTTTCCTTTTTGTAATAAAATAAAACGGGAAATGTATCTTAGATTTAGTTAAATGATTTAGACAAAAGTTATTTACTTCTAAATCTTATAATTTAAAGATTTTAACTGCAAAGTTATTTCAATAAATATTCCACTCACTATAACTGACAGAAATTATAGGTTTATAACTGCTCTGCATACAGATTAATCAGCATATGATATAGCATGGTAATCTCACAGCAAGCTGATTAATACTGTAATCTTGCAGTAAATTGGTCCATTATAATCACATCTATAGCAGAGTTGTATAATGTCCCATTAACATTTTCAGGGAAGATATAAATCAAGCTAACTGTTCGGATTCAGCCACCTCCATTTAGTCTATAATTTAAGGGACTTCAGATAAGTGATCTAGTACAGTGGTCTTCAACCAGCGGGCCGCAGACTGGCACCGGGCCACAGAAGTTTTCTGCTGGTCCATGCTAGATTGCCAAGAAAGTTTGTAATAATAAAATAATAAGATTTTAAACTTTTAATTAATATAAACGATTTTTATTTATTTTTTCATCGCAATTGCTTAAATAAAATTAATTATAAATCAAAATTTTATTTAAATTATTAGATAATGCTATAATTACTAAATAATAATCAAATGAATTTATATGAAAATGCAATCTTTAAAAGACAAAGTGTCAATCTCATGAGAATTGCACACATCATTTTCTATACCTAGTAGGCATTTCTGTATTGCGTCAGCTCATTTATTGTTCACATATAGCAAAAATTTTTATTGCATTTGTATTATCTTTTTATTTTGTGTGTGACAATTTTTTCGAAATTGTAAATTTCACAAAATGGAGACAAAAAAAGTCAAACAGCAAAACCTTTTGGCCTTCTTAAGAAGAGACAAGGATAATATTCCATTAAAAAGAGATACTGATACTGAAAGTATGCCAAGTAGTAGTGTTTCAACTCTTGAAGAAACGAGGAAAAAGAGATATGCCGATACTTCAGAATGTGCAGGAAAAAACAAAAAAGGTCATTGTATTAGAAATTATAATAAGGAGTATTTAAAACTTGGTTTCATAGTTGCTCCTGACAGTGAACTATCACCATGGCCTTTGTGTGTAGTATGTTCTGAAATTTTGTCAAATGAAGCTATGAAACCTTCCAAACTTGCACGTCATTTGCATTCTAAGCATGGAGAACTTATGCATAAGCCATTAAACTTTTTTGAAAGATTATGTGATCAAATGAAAATTCAGAAAAATCAAATGATTATGATGATGACTAGTGACAAATCACTGCTTCAAGCATCTTATTTAGTTGCTCTTCGAATAGCTAAAACAAAAAAAAACCATTTACGATTGGAGAAGAATTAGTAAAGCCTTGCATCTTGGATATTGTACAAGAAAATTTGGACCCCAAGCTGCTAAAAAACTAAATCTTGTATCACTTTCAGATACTACTATTAGGAGGAGAATTGTTGATATGGCCACAGATATGGGGGCATTAAAAAATCGAAATGTTTTGCGATTCAGCTTGACGAACCAACTGATGTGAGTAATCACACTATTCTACTCTGCTTTGTGAGATATAATGAAGATAAAGACTTAAGGGAAGAACTTCTTTGTTGCCTTGATATACCTGCATGGACTACTGGTTCAGAGATATTTAATGTTCTTGATGAATATTTTCAAGCACAAGGTTTGGACTGGAGTAAATGTGTAGAAGTATGTATGGATGGTGCTGCTAGCATAACTGGATGTTGCTCAGGAGTAGTTATAAAACTAAAGAAAATTGCACACCCAGACATTTTGTTCACTCACTGCATGATCCACCGAGAACAACTAGCTGTAAAAAAAACTTTCTACTGAACTAAATATTGTAATGAATGATGCTGTTAAAATTATTAATGAAATTCGCAGTCGAGCAAAGAATTCCAGATTATTCACAATATTGTGTGAGAGCATGTAATCACACCACCAACATCTTCTTCTACATGCAGAAGTGAGATGGTTATCGAGAGGAAGAGTTCTAGTATGACTTTTCGACTTAGAGAAGAAGTAAAACAGTTTTTACTAGAGCGGAAATCAGACCTAGTAGAACCTTTGTAGAATGATGAATGGATGGCTAAACTTGCATACTTAGCCGATATATTTGACCTTCTTAACAGACTTAATCTTTCTCTCAGGGACCCTGTACAAATATTTTTATATTGAGAAATAAAATGGACACATTTAGAAAAAAAAATGTCGTTTTGGGATAGTCGCGTACAACAAAAAGATATAGATATGTTTCCACTTTTAGGAGAATTTTTGACTGCTGCTGATGTCAACCAGAAAGTCATTATTCAACATAATTAGTCAGCATTTAAGAGTGTTAGCTGAAAACTTTGATAATTATTTTCCTGAAAATGAGGATCCTCGTAAAGGTAATCTCTGGATTAATAACCCTTTTTTGGAAGATGTAAACTCTTGTGCACTTGAATCTCATGAAAAAACAATCTGATTGAATTATCATCTGATCTCACTCTGTTGTCCAGACATAAAATGCAATCGTTATCTCAATTTTGGCTATCACTTGAAAAAGAATATCCAACTTTTAGTTACAAAGCTATCAAATTATTAGTGATTTTTTTCAACCTCGTATTTATGCGAGAAAACATTTTTAGCAATGTCTATAATAAAAAATAAAGAAAGAAACAGAATGGATGTTAAAGCAGCACTTCGTCTTTCCGAAACAACGCTACAGCCACGCATATCAAATTTAGTAGCAAAAAAACAACAGCAGACATCACATTAGGTAGGTAAAAAATTGTAGAATTTAGATTTTTTTGTAAATAAAATATTACCTACAATAGTTTTTATTTCTGTTAGATAAAGCTGTAGAATTTTTTAAATGCAGTTTAATATGAGAAAATTTTTGCCCTAATTACTATATTTTTAAGCCTTAAAAGCTGATTGTTTCTTTTTTTAATTGGAATTCAAATGAATTATATATATATATAGTGATGAGAACACAACTACCCACCTGAATGGAAGGAGTCACTCAATATGTAGCTGCACCAATATATAACGGAACTCATCGACCACATAAATTGTAATCATTCATATGCTGGCTATCCATTTGATTTACAGATATAGTTGACTGTTCATTTCAACCCTTTCTTTATGATTTCTAGTAATTATTATAATCATCATCAGATCTTAAGGAATCATAATTTTAATCTTTAACTATAAAATGCCGTTGACTACCTGAAAATATTTTAATTCTACAGATCATTGATAATTTCATTTCAGCGAGAACATAAATCTATTATCTTTTTTAGCAAAATGACATCTTTATAATGATTGTTTTATTTCTATGTAACTCTACCAAAACAACTTTTCAGCTCAATTTTCTCTGTGGCTTTACAGGTGGTCCTCAGGTGATTTCAAGAGTAAACAACTAATGCAATCTGGTGTTATTTTAATCTTATTTTTACCTAATTAAAAAAAAACAGAATGAAAACAAAAACTAATCAATCATAAATAAATTGTTTCTCTAGTTATCACTGATTTTTATGAATCAAATATTTTATAATTTTTCGAAAAAAATTCAAAATTTATATTAAAAAAATGTTTTTTATTATACAAACTCCATATATATATATATATAACTTTATCTTGTATATTTAACATTAAATACAGATATTTCCCAACATTCAGGTGAATAACATTTTATTCTTGCATGTTTTAACGATGAAACAATAAACGTAGCAATGCAGGCACATTAATGAGAATGATTGTTATTGTACTGTTTTCTGTGCTCGAGTGTTCAGCAAGGGAAGGTAAGCAACACCATTACAATACACAGTAACTAATGTATTGTTTTGGTCAGTTATAACAATTATGCTCATTAAGGCTAAGCAGTCTAAATCTTTAAGAAAATTTATCAGTAGACTTCTACCGGTTCACGAAATCTTATCCTTATTTTTGCCGGTCCACAGGTGTAAAAAGGTTTAAGACCACTGATCTAGTACATATGGGCTATGAACCACATACAAGCTAGCCCTTGCATCCATGTGAATTCAAACTGTATTATCATGACATCAGCAGCAGCTGATTTGTACTCTGCATCTTGAGTTATAACTTTATAATGATCCATGCTGTATATTCTGGTAATGATTTAAATATTTCAAATCCATTTTTATACTATTTCATGGAATTTAAAAAAAATGCAGTAATTAAAAGTTTTTTTATTGTGATTTTTAAAAAAAGTTAATGACTTTTTTTTAATTCATCTTAATTAAATATCAACTTTTTATCTCAAAAGTTGTTTTAATCCTTTCAACATCTTTGTAGGATTTTATTAAAATATATTACACAAGTTTTAATTTTAAAAAAATATCTAAATTTAATTAAAATAGATAGTGGAATTATATAATTACAAGTATATTATCTATTGTAATATAAAAACATCCTTGTTTTAATTATCAAAATCAGAATACAATATTAAATAAATCTTTTTTGGAATGTTTGATTCAAAATAATTTCTAATAATTTTAAGTATCAAAATTATTATTTAAATTCAAAATTATTGTTTAACTCTTAACTGTTATTCTAGTGTAATATAAAAAATATTTATAAAAAATTTTGTGTTTATTTCTACTTTTTCTTTCAACTTATATATATATATTCATGCACACACACTATTATGTTATTGTATGCCATGAGACCCATGAACTATCTCAGTATTTATATATTTATGTTTGATTCATTAGTACTGTCTAAGTGTTGAATGCTTTCCAATGAATTTACATATATGTATGTATATATATAAATTGAAATCTATTAAAACAATATTTTTATATATAAATGACATCCATTCTTGGAGAACCAATGTCATGCAAAAATAATATATTTAATTAAACTCTCATAGAGTCATTTTAACAGAACTTGTAAAATGATTATGTAGGAGTTTAGCTTATGAAATATTGTCATTCTAAGCGTATTCTCATTTAATTGCCTGGGAATATATTATATGTACTAAATGCTATATATTTAATAGCAGAAATTTATTTAAATGCCTACAAAAATTATTAGATATAGATCAAATAAAATTATCATTATAAGTTTATTTCTGTGTTCAGGTTAAATTGTTAAACATTTGTTAAAGAAAAATTCAAACTTTATTTTTACCTTTTTAAATACATTAAAGTATTAAAATATTAAAGATTTTAAGACTTCTCATTCGATAATTTAATATACAAAATTAACAAAGCGTATGACACACTTGAATGAGAAGCTATAAAGATACACAGAAATTATTACACGCTAAGCGTTTTCGAGGCCGTTTGCCTCATATTCATAGCGAGGCAAAAGGCCTCGAAAGCGCTTAGCGTGTAATAATTTCTGTGTATCTTTATAGCTTCTCATTCAAGTGTGTCATATGCTTTGTTAATTTTGTATATTAAAGTATTAAATAAATGTGAAAAGTCAAGCATTGGTGGGCAAGGGGTCAGCAGCAGTTGTCCCGGGTTAGCGGATTCGATTCCTGGCTGATGCTATGACATATGAGAAAAAATAAATAAATGTGAAAAGATGTCAGCTCTAATTATCACATGCAATACATTTTTACTACATGGAAAGAATCAACAAATCACTCTGCAGTATACACACATTTTAGAACTTCCTTTATCGACTTCCTTGAATACTGCGAACAGTTAATGCAGCCATAATAAAAATGCACTGCACATGATAATTGGAGATGACATCACCCACATTTACTTCTAGTTTAACATATATTAAGCTATTTATTATAAATTTTAATGTTGGAGTTCGTAAATAAGATCTTTTAATAACATAAATTTCAGCTTCTGCCTTGATTCATGTATAAACATGTTGAAATAGGCAGATTTATACTAAGAAATTACAATGCTAAATATTCATGCTTTAACATTTAGTAGGTAACATTTGGGAAGACTGATGGCACAGAAATTTATTCTTGAAGTGCATACATGCTGCAGAGTAATTATCATGTAACGTGACAACCATAGTAAAATGCAATGCTAACAATGACTGGAATACTCTCTTCATATTTGTTTACATGTAATTGAAGATCCTGTTAACCTATTTACATTTAACTGTTAGTAATAACATAGGATTAGTATGGAATACTAGTTGATGAATATAATTCAACATAAAACTATAGGTAAAATGTCATTATCATAAATCTTCAGCAAACGCTAATAAAATTGCCTTAGTACTGCATAAACTTTATCAATGTTTTCATTACATCTTTGAAGTATTAACATATATATATACAAATGTAATTATATAGTTGAATATTTATAAATACAGTAATTAGATATATTTTAAAAATTTTAGCCACTTAATAGCACTTTCGACTATTCTTGTAGTCTTTGTCAACTATCACTTTAAAAGGCTAACCTTCCCACAATTCCATGATCTTAACATTTGCTGCCCGCCTATTAATTAAGTCATGTTTATATTTATATATTAGAATATCTTCTTTTATTTTTCTTTTGTTGTTATTTTTTTTCAATTTGCAATATTTTAACATTGTTGTAATTGAAGTTAAATCCATAAATATGTGAATTGTTATGGTCATGAAAAAATGGATGCTGAAACATTATTATCTACTTTGCAATTCTCATTTGATTTCTGAACTCTTTTTAACAACAACAACTGCTCTTTAGTTATTTTTTCCAACGTACAGCTCGATTCACCTATATATCCACTACCACACCTACATATCCATTTATAAATGATACCATTTTTACTTATAAATGAGGCTTTATCTTTAGAATTATTTACTAATTTGTTTAATGTAGGAGATGTGTAAAATGCAATATCACATATATCTTTATAAATCTTCCTTATAAAATTTATTTGATCATTTGAAATATATGGCATTGATATCCATATTTTTTTATTAACAGGAGGATCAACATTATTAAAAATTTTATTCTTATATCTCATATTAAAATCTTTAATAACATTTGTAATCAACATTTAACAATTCATTCGAATATACTTCAATATTTTTACCTTTATTCGATGAATATTTGCAGACTATTATTTCTAAATAAGAAAGACTTCAAACCTGTCATTTTATATATATATTTGCGAACATGTATCGTATATTGCAAATATATGTAGAAATATTTATATATGGGTATGTGTGTTTGTTTAAAAAAGTTTTGTAATTTGTACGATAAATTTTATACAAGTTAAAGCTTTGATAAAATTTGTAAAACAATTATATGTATATATATATGTGTGTGTATGTGTGGGTAATAATTCATTTAAGCTTATGTTACTTATGTTAATATATCTGTATTATTTATTTTTTATAAAAATTACTCTGATAGTCAGTTATCTCTAAGTTGTCAATGGGAAGCAGACGAATTCTCAATTCTTATCTTAAAAAAGATGAAGAAAAAGTATCTTATTCTGGATGACTAAGATGTAACTATGCTCTTACCTCAGTGAGATTCTAATGTCATATGACTTCAAGAGCATCTAATCATATATTTAAATAAATAACACTGCCAACAAGTTCAAATGATGCATTATAAATTACAAATAATTATATAATGAAACAAAAATCCCTAAATGTGTTTGCATGATATTAAGTTGAAAATAAATGAGTAAGATTTCTTAGGTGTTCTCAAATAACATGTAGTCCACCATTAATTTGAACATCACTAATTTAATGACTTCTATTATCTGAACAAAATATGAGCATATTTTTGTACTTTATGCATCTTCAACAGAATTTAAATTTATAGTAAAGATATTAAGAATTTATTACTGAAATATGGAAAATTTATAAATTCAAATAATCCTAGAACCAGGGATTTAGGAGTAGTCCTCTTGAATTACAAATTCAAAAAAGTTCTGGAACCAGGAATTTACGATTAATCCTCCTATATTACAAATTCAATAAAATCCTGGAACCAGGGATTTAGGATTAGTCCTCCTGTATTATAATTTTTAGATCGCAAAAAATGTGAAGATATTAAATCATTTACAATAAATATTTATATATGTTTACACAAACACGTATGTTTAAACATATATAGTCAATAAACACATACACATATTAATACAAAGGTTTGGCAAGGTTATAATTAGCAAGTCATAAAATGTTTTTCGTTCTGATCACAAAATTGTTTTCTTTACATTCACCTTCAATACATCTAATACTTTCTATATATACAATATGAGAAAGAATAATGATTTGAAAATTTAATAGTAAAAAATGAAAAATTACTAAGATTGCGAGTAAGCTGTTATACTAAAACGATTACAAAGCATTAGCATTATTCCCAGCTATAAGAAGCTATGATACTAAAAATAAACCTTACAAAAATTAATTATGATATGACTTTTAGAATAATCAATCTTATATTTAATATTTCACTTAAATTCGGAACAATAACATTTTCATAGAACTTTTTAAAAAAAATCCTTACCTTTCTCTCGTTTTCATTTTTAAGAAGTAAGAAAAACATTTAAAAAGTTTCAACTTCTTATTTAAGTAATTCTTGCCACAAATCGTTTTAAGAGACAAAAAAGGGTCTAATGCAATATTAGAACACTTAATAACAGCACACAGAGTAATAAATCATTTAATAGTACCTTTAACAATAAAGGCCTGCAGTCAGCAGTGAAAAACAAAATTAAGTTTTTATTAGAAAAGAGAAAATATTAATTGAATCACTAGTACTTAGTAATATCCTTTAACAATTAGAAGGGGAAAAAAAGGAAAAGACTAAATTTTGAAAGGGTTTCGTGAACAATATTCAATATTGTATTAAAGATTAAATTAGCCGCCTCCAAAACGAGACAAATATATATTATATAAACTATTGTCATGAAGAATTAGAAATAGATAAATGTTAGGCATCTGTTTCTAAACAAACAAAATCTGATAAGATATTTTGGTAACCCAATGTGCTCTCGGTCACCCGCAGTCTCGTTTATTAAAATTGCTTGATTTCCTGAGTAAGACTTTCTATTTTAAGTATTCTATAGATCGTTTTTAGAATTGTCTAAAAAAATACTTTTTTTTTTGGTTCTTGTTGATAAACTGACAGAATATTTTCCAAAATTACTAATGCTTTAGAATTAATATGGCAAACCAGTAAAAAGATGATCAGTTCTCTCTCCAAACGTCCTACCATATGACATCTGAATCAATACATTTAATACATAATGACATAATTTAGCTATTCACCACAAAAATTTTAAAATGTTAGCATGTATGGATCTAAAATTATGAGATAAATATGATTCATGTGTTTAATATTTACTTCGATCACCTTCAAGGCTATACCTGTTCCTTGCAAACCATTTAAAATATCCTTGCAACATATGGTTCTACTACCACATACAACTAGAATCATTTCAAACATTTCAACAGCAATTTTACCCAATTCAAAATAAAATTTAATGCTAGCATGTTCTTCCAATATGGGTTAAGACATAAAATATCCTGTCACATTTCATGTTGTAATATGTGATCCAAACATGTTAATATCTTAATTTTGGTAGTAAATAGATAAATTATATCAGAACAAAAAAAAATTACCCCGTTTTTCTGCAATAACTGTAATGGTTCTAAATGTGTAAACATTTTTATCTTTCAAAAGTAACCTTTATTAGTAAAAGGATTACAAAAATTTTGGGTACACTTACCCCTTGAGAATTACAAAGTGTTCAATGTGACAAACAAGGTAAAACAATTATTGATTATATAAAGTAAATACGCTTGATAACAATTATGTCCATTAAAGAGTTGCTATAATGTTGATATTAATGTGCATCTGAACATGAGTATGGCCCAGCTACTGAGAAGCCATCCATCACCCAATGATCCCACCCCTGGGGCCCCGAAGCAAAGACCCAAATGCTTCAGCTGAATAGGTGGACAAGTCCAGCATTGCACCAACCACCACAACAGGCAGCGAGGTCCAAGGCTCAAGTCCATTGAATAATAAATTCTCGACCTGCAGCCGAGCCATGTCAAGACCATTCCAGATGCCCCTGTCTCCCAATCAACAGTCCAAATGTGCAGGGACCGCATTCGGTCTACCTGCCCAGAATTGGAAAGCCAATTAAGAAAAACACATAGCGAGCACAGATCTGCACTGCCTAAAACCACCCTATCAAGGGGGCACAGCAGCCAACCAGAGCAGGAATGGTGCTGAGACTTTGACCAGGTACCCTCCCAGCAGGTTTTCCAGGTAGCGGCAATAATTGTCAACAGCCTGCACCAAAGAACCAGCCTCCTATCGACCGCCACCACCCCCGAGGAAGAAAAGAGGAGTGCAGACCCATGCCCGGAAAATTATTGCAGCAAAGCCTCCATCAATGTTACAAAATTTGGAGGTGGCCCAAATCAGACCAACCACCTTACAAACTCTCTAATTTTAAAGTTAACCAAAGAAAAAAATGATTAGCTCAAATCAACACTACCATAATAAACAAGCCATCAGGGGGTTGAAACAGCCTCCAAAGTCTGCTTCATTGTTGTTAACTCTTGATACGTGTCATATATTCTAAATACTAGTTCAACTCATCCGACTGCAAGGTTCTCCAGGGATTATGATCTAGCTTATATATTTCCATTTGGTTATTCCAATTATGAACAGTGATTAGCATTGTAGGATTCTTGCTTATTGTTTGGTTGTACAGTAGAGCTGAATGGCAGCAACCTGTTATAGTAACTAGTTTCTGTAACCATGTTGTGGACTTGGTTGTAGTAGGATCCCAACTGGGACTCTTGTATTGATCCTATTTGAATTCTGCTTATGTTAATTGAAATCTAGGTCTTGATTAGTAGTCAAGGTTTCAATTGTGTAGTGTAAAAGTTTGTAATCTTTGGATTATTCCTAATCATTGTTGGATTAAAGGAGTTGAGTGAATTGCAGCTTCAATATCTTTGTTTGGGTCTATACCATCATTTGAACTTGGTTTTTATCTTTAAGTGTATACATTTTTAATAACAGAACAGGTTTAAATTTGTAATAAAGAAAATTTACTTCAAGCTCAGCACCAATCCTGAGAAGGTATCACAATCAAATTTTCTTTATTAGAAACTCAAACCTATTTGTTATTAAAAATATTTTAACACTTTTTGAACCATAAACTACATCACTATGCAACCCATTTATTGATTCAGATAATGTATATATCGTAATAGTAGAAATCTGAATTAATTTTTTTGTGTATGTTCTGAGTTAAGTTTAAAATCTGAACTTTATGTATTTATTTTTCTTTCTCTTTCATTTCTAAAAGAGAAGGATTTTCATATGCAAATATTGTAGTTAGGATATTAATGTTTTGAAAGTTATATTTTGCAACAATAGATTATTATTATTATACAATAGTCAATAATATGTTTAAAAATACATATATATAAGCAACAAAGATTACAAATTATAAAATTATCATAGAAAAGCCTTTTTCGGCAAATTATGTTTTTTGCCCTTTTCACTGTCTCCAGAATACCACGATTTAAAGTACATACAGCGACATCTATATCAATACATGAGAGAAGACAGATAAACAAATAGATATCAGACACGATCTATTATGTGATTTTTTTTTCAATCCTACTACAAAATTACCCTGTTATATATATTGAATGGATATATATTCACATATATTAATTAATTAACTATCCATTCTTTATCCATTAGCCACTTATTATTCAACTTAATAATGACTTTATTATTATTATTTACAGTTACAAATCGTTTTTATTTATTTTTTTATTTTAGTTTAATGAAAACTTTGATTACATTACTCTTTTGATACTTTTGACTTATTGCACTCATTACTGTTTATATGTTCAGATTATGAAATATAATGAATGCTATAAAGATCTGTTTTTGTTTTCACAACATATGTTTATTGTGGAATGAATTATAGGTAAAATATTTTTATTCAAAGTGTAATGAATGTGTACTATAATTTTTTTTTTATATTGAAGTTTAATATAGGGTATATGAGCACAGACTTTCAGATGACCCATCACTGTCCACTCTATCTAATAACACTGATACACTCAAGCACATATATGCTGAAAAGATAAATAATCACCAATATACGTATTTCATGCTAAACCAGCAATCATCAGTTGGTCCAGATTATCATCTCCCACACATATATGCTATAAGTGCTCAGATATATATTAAGATAGACAATCTTCATACTTTAATGGACAGGTTCCAATCTACTACCCACTCCAACTCTTCAACCGTCCATCCAATTGAAAATCTGATGATGGAATGCTCGAAGGCCACCCTGAGACCGAGATTCTTGTCACACCCATGTTGACCTAAGGTCAATCTGAACCCCACATGTACAGGACATAATCCATTTAATACATATGCAAGGATGGGCAGACATCTCTATAATGTAATAACTGAAACACAGGCTTATTATATACCTGTGTCTATATATGTAATATAGGGTATATGAGCACAGACTTTCAGATGACCCATCACTGTCCACTCTATCTAATAACACTGATACACTCAAGCACATATATGCTGAAAAGATGGGTCATCTGAAAGTCTGTGCTCATATACCCTATATTACATATATAGACACAGGTATATAATAAGCCTGTGTTTCAGTTATTATATTGAAGTTTAATATTTTATTATTATTATTATTATTGTTAAAGTTAGGCTTTAAAATGAAGAACGCTGTTGGATTTAAAAGTAGAAAAAAATATTGGTATTGCCATAAAAATGTGTCAATAACATTGGGGGGGGGGGAGATATAAAAAGTAGTTGTCGATGTAATAGCATTTTGTTTTTGCTTCTCCTTACGCTTTCTGTTTATGTTTGTGTTATTTTAAATCAGTTTTATTCTGCTGTTTATTTACTAATATGATTTGGCCATCTAAAGGGAATAATCAATTATTTTTAGTAAGGTAACTTATTTATTTAAAAAGTTCATGCTAATATAAAGAAAACTATGGAGTAAAAAAATATATATATTTTATCTAAAGACTGCAGAGAACTGAGAGTTCAGAGAGCATACAAGAAGCAAGCTATTAAATGATGTCGAAATAAAAGTGCTGTAATCTTGTAGTAAAGTAAGTCCTGGAAATGAACAAGGAAAGTTTGTATAGATCTTTGGAAATATTGATATTTAATAATTTGCTGCTATACTGAAATACCTTATCAATTAATATTGTTCTTATTATCAATAGATTAATCTTAAAGCTGAAATTAAAATTGTTAACTCTATTGAAATCAAACCTGCATTCACTCGATATTATGAAAAATAATAAAGATTTTTTTTTTTCTTTTTAATATTATGTACGGATACAAGCTTTAAAAAAAAAAAAATTCAAATCATAAATATTAAACTTCAAATTTGGATGAAGTCAAGGAAGGATTTTTAAATCAATCAAAACATTGTGGAATTTGTGTTAATCAGACAATACTAAAGACAATTCAGGTGGTATGGAAATATGATATTCGTTTCTTTTGTAAAAATATGTGTCTTCTTTTATTTAATAAGATTGATAACTTTATATATGTTTACGTTTTAAAAAAAAAGTGACTGTGATAATAATTTTAGTTGATTATTTGTAGATATGTGTGTGTGTGTGTGTTTTTTAGGATGAGAAAAACGTAAAATATCTCAGATCCTTGTTTCTATATTTAAATTAATTTAATTCACTTTGGTATATTTATATTGATTTTTTTCAGAATTATTATAATCAATAAAAAAACTTTCTCTCATTCTCGAAACATATTATGGAAACATATGTTGTTTTGCGTATAACTGCATTTTCCTTCGTGATTCAAAAAAAAACACACACACATAAAACAGAGTATTACATATTGGCAAGGTTAAAAGTTAAATTAAAGACAACATGGGTTATCGTACAATTATTTGTTTGTTGATAAAATGTAGTCTACTAATTTTTTTTTTTTTGTAATTAAACTTATGTTAAAGTTAAAATATTCAAAGTAGTTATTAATTTATAGTTTCGCACATCTATATATAATAATCGCAAACATATTTAGGTTATAAACAAGTAAAATACGTGAATATAAAAGATTGGGTATTATTATATATTACTTTCATTACATCAATTTTATATAGCATTATCATATCATATACTATGCATTTATATTAGATAAATACATTTGTAATCATAATAAAAATACTAAAATATAATGGTAATAAACTATTATAAACAGTCTTTCAATCCACAGAAATACTTTCCCTTAATTTCTTAAACCTGCCTCAACTGCCATTAAATTTAAAAAAAATTAAAGTGGAAGCCAATATCATCAATTCAAATCCCATGAATCCCTGTATTTTAATGTTAGCAGCTTGTCTATTTATTAAATGCACTTTATTCCTATTTATAAAAATTACCTCCTTAATTTTTTTTTTATTATGGTTTCTCTCTTCATGAAGAATTTTCACACTTTCAATATCAAATTTAAATTTATATTTAAATGTTTTTTCACATCAAAGAAAATTGAAGCAGTTACTAAATCACCATTATTCTTATTTTTTACAGGTTATATAATAATTCATGCTCCTTTAATCTCTTTTCAATACTGCACCTCGATTCACCTATATATAACATACACTCGCAAAAAAATTTGATATACAATATTATTTTTCTGCTTGTAAGTATGATATCCTTAGAATTATTCACTAATTTATTAATATTGTTTGGAACATAGAATGAAACATTAAACACCTTCTTATATATATATATCCTTAAAAAATTTCACTTGTGGATTTGAGAATAGATATATCAATTGTTTACTATCAATCTTCATTTCCTTTAAACTGTTATAATACTTTTTAAATTGACATAAAGTATTGTTTATTTGTTCCATTTTATAACCAGCATCAAACAATTCCTTGGCAAATGTCTCAATATTTTTTCAGTTTATCACTTTGATAATGACATAATTTTTCATTACAAAACAAAAAAGATCTAAAACTTGCCATCTTATGCATAATTGGTACTTTTGATTTACAATTTATATATCCCCTTTTTTTTGCATCAGCTTGATTATTAATTTATAATTTAATATACTGCTATCTCTTGTAATAATTAAATCCAAATATTTAATACTTTTGTCCTGTTCCTTTTCAATAGTCCATTTCAAGCCACTCAAATTCTTTAATTCCTCTGTAAGCAAATTTATAGTATTAGTATTTCCACAAACAAAAACATCATCCACATACCTTTTGAAAATTTTAATATCTTTAAAAAAGAACATATTTAAAATACCACTCTCATATGTTGACAAAACAAAATTGCAAAATTGTGCAACTATAAGCAAACCCATAGGCCAACCATTAGACATTTATAATATTGACCTTCAAAAGAAGCAACAAGTTAAAAAATTTTAAAGAACCAACAATGAACTTTATCACATATTTACAAATACCTTTACTTTTTAATGTATGTTTAATCATTTTTATGGAATACTGTAGGATATGCTATATGATAATTTTCCATGCACTTATATTTACTGTAAGACTGACCTCATTGCATAGTATTTTATCATCATGCTCATGACTAGATTCAAACTTAGAATTGAGCTTGGAATTTTTTTTTTCAGTTATATATATTTTTTTTTATAAAAGACATAATCCCCCACCCCTTCTCTCATATAGCTGAACTATAATTATTCAGTACGAAATGAATATTTAAACGATCTTAGTTCCAAATTTTAAAAAATCACATGCAATTGAGAATGAACAGATCAAGTGCTTAACTGGATATAAAATACAACTTTGCCAGTGATGAAGGGTAATATAATTATGATATATATTATCTTTTATATTTTAATGCACTTCTCATCTTGTCCTAAATAATAACTATCATCTACAGTAAAATTTACTAGACCAACCTCTTTCACTATATTTGGGTTTCAGAGATAAGTTCAATTCATTAAGTGAATTAAGGATTTAAAGGATTTAAAATATCCAAACACACAGAAGTAATAGCTTGATTTTTAAATACATGTTTGATCTTAAGTTTGAATGTCTTAGCAAACAATGACATATATATATATATATATATATATATATATATATATATATATATATATATATATATATATATATATATATATATATATATATATATTATATATATATATATATATTGATATTTGTCCATCAGTGCCTCAATGTTCATATTATCTAATGACAGAGATAATTTATATCCACATTACATCACCTAATTGTACAGAAATGTGATACTGTAAGGAATATTGTTTTCCTAAAAGTTTGTAATGGTGGTATTATAGGTGCATAGACATTTAACAATTAGTAATAGCACATAGATAAATATATATCACCAATGTTTCATGCAATATTCTTTTTTCTTCAAATGTTATTGACCTAACGAGTGATAGTACAATCAAGGAAATTGAACCTGAACTTTTAAATTCATAAATACTGAATTTAATGCAATGTTCTAACCAAATAGATTATTTGTCAAAAGCAATAGTCAGTAGAAATTGGTTTCCAAACAATACGAATTGCCATACTTAGATTGACTTATGATATTGTTTGCCATTGCTAAGGGAGCAGCTTTTATATTCTCTGTGATGTTTTTTTTTTTCATCTTTGTCCCATATTTCTATCTTTTCCCAATAGAATATGCTCATTTGGTGAATATATAACCTGCTACTATAGATATATTTCTTTTCTTTGTTTTCATTTCTATCATTAGTTTGTATTCTTTTAATCACTTTGCAATGGGGCAACTGATTTCATCAATTTACGTCCTTCCACATTCACATGGTATTTTGTAGGTGCAGTTTTTGTTTTTCAGCATTTGAAGTTTTAATTTTGTAGAAGTTAGGATATTTCATAGAGTGCTATGGCTTTGGAAAGCTCTTCTGATGTTATTATGATTGCGTATTTTTTCTTTAGTTTGTTTGCTATGTCTTTCGTATCTATAATTGTTTTTTAAGTTTCCTTTTGTTGTCTATTTGAGGTTTTTTTAATGTTAACTATTGGATAATTGTTTTTCATGATTTCGTTCTACATAGATCTTATCTTTTTTCAAATCACTGGTCTCCAAATAAATTTCTTTTGTTCTTTTCCTTAGTAATAGTTTAATTCCATGCTTTATATTTTGTCATGATTGGATGTATATGCTACGTATTTTCTGTGTATGTGAGTTTTTATAAACTATAATTTTAATTTTTCCATGATGGAGTCTTGTCATAAGAACATCTAAGAATGCTAATTTTTTATTCTTTTTCAAATCAATGAGTTGGTAAAATAAAGATCTACATAGAACAAACTCTCATGAAGAATGGTTATCCATCAGCTATTATTATAAAAATCTTAAATAGAAATATAAAAAAAAGATAAAATAAACAAAACAATTATAGATACTGTAATGCATCCAAACATACCAAGCACAGCAAACAAACTAAAGCAAATCCAGTCAGTATAACATCCAAAACCATAGCACTCTATGAGGAATCTTAACCTTTAGAAAGCTAAAATTGGGCATAGTGTGGATGGATAAATTAGTGCAAAGTCATTAACAGAACACAATCTGATGATAAGAAATGAAAAAACAGATATATAAAGCAGCAGATTATGCATATAGCAATGAACATATTGAAAAAAAATGAGACTACTGGACAAAGAGGAAAAGACACAAAGAAAAAATTTTAAAGATGCTGCTCACATGGCGATGGCAAATAACTCCATAAGTTAATCTAATGTGATAATTTATATTGTTTGGAAACCACTCATTAAATGTGCTCTTAAAAAAAATGGAGACATGAGGATGACCCTCATAGATAAGTATACAAAATTTCTATTGATTGTTGCCTTTGATAGAGTAGCCTAATTGGTTTAAGTTTTGTCTTAAATTCAATATTCATAAACCTAAAGACTCCAGGCCCAGTTATCTTGCTAGTGCTGAAATGAGCATATTAGCAACACCCGAAGAAGAGAAAATAAAAGTACTTAAAATGTTGTTATATATAATAATCTGTTAATTTTTTTTAAAAATATTTAATATTAAATGATGACAATTCCAGCATATAATTAAAACTGTAAGGATTATGTTTGTAATAAATTAGGTAATGTTAGTAGATTAATACCATGATATATTTTGATTCTATTGAATGACAATTATACATATAAATTATCTTCACCATAATGGATATAAATACTGATGCATTAATAATTTAATCCCCAATATATATAGAGTGTACCAAAGAAAACATAAATAGTGACTGATTTTCCCTCCAAGCTGCTTACAGCACCACTGAATCAACATGTGTCTTATGTAGTGACTAGTTTAGCTATTCACCACAGAAAGTTTAGGCCATTAGCACGTGTGGATCACAAGTTAAAATATGAAATGTGAGACTGTTTCATACCTTAACCAATAATGGATCAGTGCGCTAACATTAAATTTTGTTTTAAATTGGGAAAACTGCTACTAAAAGATTTGAAATGCTTGAAACTGTAGAAGACAATCTTGGATAATGTGATTCATAGTTATACTTAATGTCATAAATCATGGAACAGACAGACTAACATCTTAACTTTTGGGCTGAATAGCTAAAATATGTAGCTAAGTAGCCATGCACGATGTGGAGATGGCACAGCAAACGCATGGAAAGAAAACTAATTATCTTTTTACTGGGATATACTATGCACATATTATTTACCATGAGATATTTCTATTCTATTAGATATCACAAGGTAAATATAGGTTTTCCCCACCATTATGAAATATGAATATCCCATACATAGCTATCACAATGATTCTTTAAACATTCAAGCTATAAAATCAAATAGATCATATATAACCAAGTTTTATAAAGTGAGACTATAATTTCTGTATGGATGTTCTAAATCTCTAGTCCAACTGAAATAAGAAGGTTCTCAAAATGCATATAGAATAAAAAAGATTGAGCTGGAAAATTTTATTCTAGACAATAGTTTGTGACTTTGGAGAAATATCCTATAAAATTAAAAATTTTGCTTGGTTACAATTATGTTTTAAGAACATTAATAAGTTTATGGCATATATATGTAAATATACAATACATTAAACATGGGTGGTCATTGGAAAAACTGGATATAATATGCAATCCTATACTTACACCTGTAAAAATTATCGAACTGTTTTATTGCTCAGAATTTCATAAGAGGTTTTGAGTACCGAAAGCGATAGTACTAGAATCGACACAAGGATCTTGTCCTCTAGATTTCGCTGCACCAAATCCTGCAGGGCATGTCTGGTATTCCGAACTTCTTACAAATTATCGAACAATAGTCATTCGATTATTTATTTGATTACACATCAATAAAAAGATGGAAATATTTTCCCATTACTATTAGATAAACACTTATACATTAATTTTTTTTTAAAAAAATACTAGACAAAAGTAATAAAAAAAATTTACAATATTTTTATATAACAAAAATATGGGGGAAAAATCAAGATGAGATCAATAAATAAATTAAAAACAATACCTTACCATTATGTTGTTGTTTATTCGCTTAACCCATGATTAATCAAAAGTGTGATAAGTTATAAGCAAGTAAAAGCGTAGATATAATTCCAATTGGAACTACTGGGCACGGGTTTTATATTCATTTTCTTCTTCCTGTCTATCTACTTCCATTTAGGATGCTTTATATAATGACAAATAGTTGGCATAGAAACAAGATATATTTATTAAGTAAATTAATTTTCATTTAATTCTTTTGTTCTATAAAATAAAATAATTCCACAATTTCTAGTAGAAGATCGTATCAGCGTTCAAAAAATAACAAAGATTTTATGGATGAAAAAAAAATCTCTTATATATTAAATAAAAATTCTTTGTTTAAAAAATTACTAAAGAGAAAAACGATTTCGCTATTAAATAAGATTTCCGATTATATTGTATTGATTATGTTTAAGAAATAAATAAATGTTATAACCTTCGCTGGAAATTCCATTTGCAATGAGAGAAAAAAGACGTATATTAACATATCATGCTAATAAAAATGATAACTAAATTTCTCAGCTTATCCGAATAGATTCAAGAGTAGGTCTCCTCATCCTATTCTAGAGTTAAATATTATATTTTACAGTGACTGATAGTAATGTTTCATGTATTCATATGAAGTTCAAAACTGGGAATGGCAGCTGAGTTTTGCCTTAGGCTGGTGCTTGATAACTGTACTAAACCATGTGAGATGGTATTCACTGATTGGTCAAGATAACAATAAATGGCTCTTGAATAGAATAAAAGGCACTGCTCTTAGAAATATATCATAGTCCCTTTTTTACACTTTTTTATACAAACTCCTCTCCCTTCTTCCCCTCTCCTTTATTATTACCACTACAGTTTAGATTATCTTATGTTATATCGTTTTCAACCATGTTTAACCCACTGCAGAATGAAAGAGATTTCTACAAGTTTAATTTGGTGTCTCTACTCCACATTGCCTCATAAAACTTCCTTAAGTGATCCATTCCCCACATGCATGTTAACTTTATAGATCCCTTGCATCTTTTTTGGGATTCAACTTACATACATCAGTTGTACATCTATTGACATTAATTTTAATAACATCACCAGTCCCATTTCACCTCTTAATTTTTTCCTCTGGGAACAGTAATACTCATTTATCCTCATTCATGTGCTTGTTTCTGATCCATCTGTGTTACTCTGAACACACATCTCTCCATGTTTCTAGGTCTGGCCTGAAGTTTTTGTATTGTTCTTCCAACTGTTTAAGTCTCAATGCATGAGAAAGAACTGATAAAAATATATTTTTTTATAAACTTTTTCTAAGCACATAGGAATTGTCCTTTTTAATATTAAGTTATTTCTACCAATAACACTCCAACCAAGCTTAATTCTATGATCAATTTCATAGACTGTTTTATCCTGTATCAATAATCTAACTAAGGTATTTATCATTGATAACTTCTAATTCATTATTAACAATGTCGATTTTCTTTCCAAGAGAAGATGAAACCATAAACCATTTCAGATTTGGATGTGTTCAGCTAATGCAGCTCAAAAAAACATTAATGAGTTGGATCAAGGTAGATAAAGCCAAATTATCTCATCTGAAAGACAGTATCAGAAAGGAATCATACCCAGAAATTAGAATGACACTAATTCTAGATCGTTTGATATGGCCTACTAGATGTAAGCTAGTGTTTAATCCTGATAAATTTGATCATATTGCCTTTATGCAGAAAAAATTAAAACAGACAAAAACAAGAGATAAACTGATAACCCCTGAGATCATTTTCTCTATGACATGGACACATGTTGGATTTAGCCTCACCATGTCCCCAACCAATGGTAGGATGCTCCTAAAAGGGGAAAGAGAAGAATAAAAGGCTAAAGTCTAGCAATTTCAAATGAAGGAAAATGAAACCATATCAAATAAAATATATCCCAAAGATCTACACAGCAACTGTGCCAATGGCGAAGAGATAAAGAGACTGATGATTAAAAGATAACATGATCAGCCTGGACAATTAAATTTAAAACTATATGTTAGAATATCATAACTGCTAATGGAATAATGTAATTATAATAAATTATTTGAGAAAAGAAAAAAAAACTGCTATAAAAGATTTGAGAGCTCGAATTACATAACAACACGCCCTTAATAATGTTAATCTTAGTATCACCTGTATAGGTTAATTCCCTGCTGTTGCCTTTTCCTGAATATTCTTCAGAAATTTTATAATATTCTGCATCTATGTCATAAAATTTCAGAGTTTTAATTTCTGTAATAATGTTTATAGAATCAAATGCATTTGTAATATTAACAAATTCAAATCACATCAACTCATATTCATATGTCCTTTCTATAATTTCTCTTAATATACATATAATATCAATAATTATGCGCTTATAACGCTAGTTAAAGAAGTTATATATACACATATAATAAAACGAAAACTAGTTAAAGAAGTTATATATACACATATAATAAAACGAAATACTGGAATTAACTCTATGATTTTCAATACGTCATTTTACAAATTACTAAATAAAAAATATAACTAACTTAGGATATGATTGTCATCTTGAGTAAAATTTAAGTAAATGCTACTTAAAAAGGCAATTATACCATATGCCAGTTATAGCTTTTATTGAATTATTTATTGGTAAATTGGAAATTATAAAATTAATCCCAATGTTTTTATTAGTTTGTCAGCTATTTGGAAGTATTTAGAAAGTTATTAAAATCATTATTCATTAATTGTACACTTATCAATTTAAATTTGAAACTTAGCAAGTTGTCTTTGTAAAATTCTCCACTGGTTCAAATATTTGCTGTTATTTTTACAGAATAATAATTGTTGTCTATTTATAAGATTTCAGATCCTAAATGGAAAAAGATAACTTTTTTCTATTTATTTGAAGTTATTATTGTGACAAATATGCATTAAAAAATAAATAATTGTATTTCTATTTATAATAAATCTATCTGCCTAGCATTATATATAGTATGTTTATTTGATATATTTATATAAATAGATTTAAATTTGCATATGCGTGTTCGTTTGTTTAACGAGGTAGGTTCTTTCTTCTTTATAACCTAAAGCTGAGTACACTTTTGGTGAAGTTTACCATAATCATCGCTCTCTTAAATTAATTATTTTTGCTGCTAGATTTATACTGTAAGGTGACTATGCATGTATTTTTATTTAAATTAGCCTATTTAAATATTTTATTTCTTACATAAAAATACAAGCATAATAAATAGCAACAAGAATTAATTTAAGAGAGCTAAGATTAACTGCGCCAAAAGCTCGCCCAACTAAGAGGAAAGAAATTTCTTCAATATACAGATGAACATTTGTATGCAAATTTGAATTATAAATACAAACGAATGGGAAAATCAATATTATACACATAGATGTAAGTTGTATCAATTGTTTCAAATTTATATTTCAGGAATTATAATCAATGTTCATTGTTACATTTTAACCTAAAATTATATGTATATATATTGTAACAGTCAGAATCGTCTATCTCACTAATACACTGCAGAATTCAAACCCCCAGACACGAAACTGAACATTCTAGGAGGGGTTGCCTTCTAGATATACTAAGTTCGAATCTAAAGCCCAAATTTCACAGTGCCATTTACATGACAACGCATCTGATGCCACTACTAGTATGACCTTTGACCGGTGCCTGGTGGTCAGGGAGAAACAAAAGACTCTATACTAAAAGAAGCTTGGGTGGCTAATTAACGTCTATGGATTTACAAAAGAAATGCAGAAAATATATATATATAGACCGAGACAGTGATAGGAATCAAATAAAATAAGAGATCAAATTTAGTTTTAAATAATTTCACAAAATTTATTCATATAAATATATATATAACGCCACTGTCTGCTTATATGAGACAGGGACGCGTATTAAATAATTGTGGGCATTATATTTCAATAAATGACAAAAAGGTTTTAAAACAAAGTGATATATTCTATTCCTCGGGCTAATAGCATTACGATAATGTGCTTGACGAGATAGGAACATGTGCGAGGTGCTTTGAGTAATTATACAAGTTTAAGAAAATATTTGAAATTAAGTGTTATAAAATATTTATTGATTTCGAGAATAGCACGGACAAAAGCTTACTAAGCAACAAAGTGGGAATGTGATCAAAGCATTTATTTGAGAATAATAATAATAGAGTTGCATTGGGAGGTCAGTATTGCTGATAATGAATTTATTAAAGTTGGAGGGTGTGACACGTTTAAGTCACGGATGCTTTGTAAAATAAATATAAAATAAAACAATATTGAAGATCCGGAATAATTACGGAGGGCATCTCGCCGCTAACCCGTAGGAAAGTATTTTATGAACAGCCGAAACTTAGCGACTGTGTGACGATTGCGTTTAATTCCCAGGTGTGTCATTTGGAACACACTCTGCCTGGAAACTTGCAATATACGAAAAGAACGGACTTTGCCGTGTAAAGAATCCTTGGAAAAATAAAACAAAGCGGTCTCAACAACCAATTCATTTACCAGCAATACGAGACTAGTGTATATAAAAACATACTGAATGGGTTTTACTCGGATTAAGAGAAATGCCCAATCAAATTCCCCGAAATTCATTTAAAAGGGTCCGCACATTCTCGACGTCAATGATGAACTTTATAATTAAAGTAGAACACGGTAATTAAAATAGGAAAATGCATGCTTGCGGGTTTGAAAAGTAAGTATAGATTTATATACGCAATCATGCATTAGGGGACACATTTAATCATTGACCTCGCACATACTCTCATATTAGATTAAAATCAATAACATGTAGATTTTAAACTATGTGATTATATTATATATTAAAGAATAGAATCGCCCTCGAACGAGTGATTTGCAAGATAATAAAATTGGAAAATTATTTAGAAATTTAAAATATGCCTTAATAGCGGCGTCTTACTTTCAATAAAGGGAATAGTTCACTCGGTCAAAGATGATTCTGACACATTATCATAATAAAATAAAAGAAAGCTTTATAAATAGAAAATATTAACCCAAGGATAGATCAAAACTGTTGATTATATTATATTAACACGTTAAAGAAATACATAATGAAGTTATGTGAAATATAAGGAAAACAATTTTAAATAGCTATAGCATGTTAGTTATCACAAGAGCTCTTGGGTTAATTTAGGGTTACCTCTGGAGAAGCATTTTTAGGTAGATTGATGGTCGGCAGGTTTTTATATAATTTAACAGCAAAATCTGGAAATGTTCATATTTTTGGCAGCAGCAGCAGTTCCGGGGTTCCCTGTGTGATAACTTCCGATGGTCTACGGCAGCATATGACCATTTCGGAGAGAAATAGCCTTCTTGCACTCTACTCTGTCATGTCAAGATTTACAAATTACTACTATAATTTTGGTTAGAAACATTAGACCTCAGAATGATTTCTCTTAGAAACATTAGAAGAAAAACTGGAGAACAAAAGAAAACCCTTCTTTTTATAGTAGACGTTAACAATAGAACTGCCCTGGAGCATTACAAAAATATATCGGACTTATCAGCTGTAATTAAATCTATCCCAATGTCTAAAGGAATTCAACATTAATTAATTTCTTTTGTTAATTTCCCTGTCGACATTCGGATTACAAACTAGATTTAATTAAAAATTACTTTTATTAATTAAAGAAAACCTTAAGTGGACATCTGCTGTTTTTAGATAAAACTTATATAATATTAGCTAATTAAACTATTGTCCCTCATTTATTTTAAAGAAATATTTGGAATAACTTTTATTAAATTAAACGAAAATGATTTTACTTTTTAAATTGCAATATTTGAATCTATTTACTAAACGAATATTTACTAAATGAATTTTATTTTAAATCAAAATATATTACGACGGTAATATATTTGTAAATAGATTCAAACAAAATAACTTTAACAATTTATAATTTTGATATGTTTTAAAATGCATATCATAGTGTGTGCGCAATTACGACTTATATAACCTACTTTTTAATAAATCAAAATTATGTGAACATATACATAATCTATAATCTTTTATTTATTTGGGAATGACTTATATATATAATACGAGCATTGTACTCGTGGTTTAAAATTAGGTGGGATTTTCGGTATATAAGTGTATTGCAGACACACTACGATAGATTGGGGTTCAAACTAAGGTATGAGGGTAGGAAATAGGTAAGAAAAGGTGAAACGAAGATCTGCAAAACAGACCTTACTGTTTCAATATATGTAATACACTTTTCACATACACAAAAACCACCAGACTATTCAAAATATCACATGACCACCACTTCTTATGCTTGTGTATAACTGTTGTTAAAACAGGCAAAACTCACTATACTTACTGCCACACAGCAAGCTAGAGTAATCAATGGATGGCAGAAGACTTGTGCATAAAATCCCCATCTAAGGCCTACTCATCCAATATCCCCAGACTCCTCACTGACGAAGGCCACAAGCCAGAAACTAGTCTGGGGATATTGGATGAGTAGGCACTAGATGGGGATTTTATGCTCAAGCCTTCTGGCATCCATTGATTACTCTAGGTTGCTGTGTGTGGAAATAAGTATAGTGTTTTTTGTCTATTCAAAATATCATATAAATAACCTGTCATTTACATTGTTAGCCAATCATAAAAAGGCAGAATCATATCATGCTGTTCATGCAATTGGCACATACTATGGCATGTGGAAATTGCTGAGCTCCAGAAACATCAGTTGTAGAATCTATCACTCTATTATTGTATACAAGAGAAATTGCATCCTGTGATATGTGGGTAATTAATCAACATTTATTAGGATAATAATTTCACAGCATTTCAGACAAAAACACTTGCTGATTAATATGTTAAGTTCCAAAATAAAACAAGTTAAGAAAACATTCATTCTTTGTAATCACTATTAGAAGATGATCTCTATTCCAAAATAAGTTATCATAGCACAGCACTAAAAATATATTAAGAAGAATGAAAAACCAGAAACATTGCAGATAGAAAAATTACACACATTAGAAGGTATATCAACATATATATGCAAAATTTATTACATAAGCAATGATATGTGTGAGAATTGAGTGGAAAATGGCATGGAGCACTATGCATGAAATACCAGACTGAAAGATTCACTAAGAATCGTTGAATTTGTCCTGTGGTTAGGTCATAAGACTCGATAATTATTCCAGACCAGACGAATTAAAATTTAATTCTGAACATGGCATTGTCATTCTTATGGATCCATACTGCAATTACTCGCCATGATGCCTTTGGGGTCAATGACAGTCCCTGCAAAAACAGCTACAAATTTACACCTACCTCAGCCAATCTTCAGTTCCACATCTGATACGGGAATGGACATCAAATTTACTTGCTTGTTATTTCTAAGTTGGATTTTGAGCAGTGAATAAAAAAAAAAACATTTCCCTTGTACTTTGTTTTAAATGTAAATACCATAGTAGATGAAATGTAATTACATAAATATGCAACAACTAAATAAAAGTATAGTACTGCAGGCATCCGCATATTTTTAGTTTATTCAAAACACCATATTCATAATTAATATATATAAATAATAAGAGCTTCATGATGATTTGGTAACCCATTCATATGTCTACATCCACAACTTGGTTTCACAGAGTAAAATTTTAAAACTTTTTCAGCTTTTAAATTAGTCTTAGAATCTCTTTTCAGCTTGACCCACCTAAACTCAACTAATCATGCAATATTAGTTGGAAAAACAGAAGGAAAATTGCTCAAATGATCATCATCCAGCAACCAACAAATCTAATGTTTATGAGTCCATGGGGGGGGGAGGCCTTTTCTCTGAAATGAGTCCCAAAGAGGCTGCTTAACTTCAACTTTTTATTTTATACATTGATATAATGACTGACAATTTAATGAAGAGGTAAGCGTGAACATCTTGTTTTAATAGGAAAGAAAAATCTGAAATTTTCAATACCACTGTTTCTGATTTCAAACCTAGGTATTATTAGCCAAGAATGTGTTTAAAAGTGTAAGTGAATAAATAAAAGACTATCTTTAGTGTAAAAAAGTTTTTACTGACTTTCACATCTGAGGGATTAAAAAAATTAGTAAAGCAACCTCATCCTAATCACCTGAGATGAATTACTCTGATAAATTACTATGGTTACCAAACTAATAAAGGTCATCATGATACAGCATCCAATCTGCCAAGACTATGAACTGGGATTTGAATCTTGAGCCAAATTACAAGACTTTTTCATTCAGGTAGTTGACCCATAGCCATCAGATAACTATTCACTACTGATTGGTAAATGGGTATTAACTGAAATAAAAACCACCCCAATTCTTACTATGCAGTGGTTGACAAAGTTGAGTTAGCACTGATTTCTCATCTGCTGCTCTTTTCTGAGGGTCTATTGGGAAGAACTCTGTTCTTAGAAGAATGGGAATAATATTAAAGAAGTTGTTTTACTTTCTACCAATTATACCAATAGATTCCCAAGTTATAATTAAACCAGTAAATAATAATAATAATAATAATAATAATAATAATAATAATAATAATAATAATAATAATAATAATAATAATAATAATAATAATAATAATAATAAACTGTTAAAACTATAATAACATTTCTAATTACTGTTTGATTAAAATTTAAATAAAATAAAAAACCAATGCCTGCAAGAACTTTACCCATTCCAAGATTTTTGATATCCAAATGCAAATCTCAAATGAGACATTCTTTTATAAGAAATTTTAATGAGAGTTATTGTGATTAGTATGGGTACAAATGATTTATATAATACCAACAACAACAACACACACTTTTCTTATAACATCACATGATCAACATTTCTTATGCTTGCTCAAGCTATTAAAACAGGCAAAACTCTCCATACAGTAGTGTCACTCAGTGCAAGCCAGAGTAATCAATGGATGCAAGAAGGTTTGTGCATAAAATCCCTATCTACTACTTTATGGCACTACTGTATGGAGAGTTTTGCCTGTTTTAACTTTTCTTGTACACTTACAGGAATATTTCCAAGTGCAGTTCTTTTCAATCCTACTCTAGAGTCATCAGTTGGAAGCTTGAGCAATCAATGCACACCCAAGAAAGGAATTTTAAATGTATAAGAGCATTAGTTCTGGCTTTAAATCCTAAGACATCACTGACAGGGATGAAAGACAAAATCCAATCCGAAAATGGGGTATTATTGTACTATGCTATCTGGTATTCACTGATTATTCGAGCTTACAGTAGACGGATAGGAAGTATAATTAAAATAACCTATCAAATTTAAAAATATATGACTCTCTTCTTATTTTCTTTTTAAAAAGAGGGAGAATGACTTCAATAAAGCTGAATACTTTGCACTCTATGAGCCTGTGTTCTAATGTAAAAGTAAGATAAGATGTTATTTTAGTAATTCCCTAAATTCTTTCATCTTGTAAGAAATGAATATGTTAGGCAAACAAATAGTGGATGGTATCGTGTGGTTAAAAATCAGTCTTCTAAATATGGCCTTCGATTATATGGCCATCTCTCAGATGATATGACACCTGTGGTAGTTACATGATTTAAAGCAGTGAAAATATGATGGATTCTGGAACTCAAGGTCCCTGAATCACATTCCAGTTTTGCTATTTCCAATACTAAAATTTCTAATGAACTTTTAACCAATGGAAACCATTTGATTATTTTTGCTATGTGTGATCCGGCATAGCAATGAACCTGACCTAGCTGTATCCAGTGTTCAAACTTCTTATGAACTCTTTAGCAGTAAACTACTCAATTTTGTGCATGTACGTGTGATTTCTAAATTAAAGCATCCTCAAACCATAATAATAGTAATGTCACAATCAAAATGTTATATGCTGTTCAAGTATCAAAGAAGCATACAAAGCATAACAATTAAAATGAACTTTTGTCCCCTCAGCTGACGATTGATCCAGGAATTCCTAAATCTGGAATGTGATATCCTCCCCACTATGCCAAATAAAGCATGGGTGAATAATTTATAAATATCATACACATATAGCAGCACATTCATTTAGACTTGCACTGTAATCCTCCAAAGGTAATTATGAGTTGGTTCATTTGCATAAAATATCCTAGATCTGTCTGTTCTCACTAAGCATATATTTCATCATCAATTTCTATTCATCAAAATTAACTTAATGATATCCACATGCAAATAACAGTATGGTTTTTCATTTACATAAATAAAATAAGACCTTTTGATTTTGTATATATGCCCATGTGTAAAACTTTAAATAGTAATACAAGGCACTTTCAGAAATAAGGTACCTTTGGAAACTGAAGATGCAATCATATTGGTTTTTCCACTATTTAGAAAATTTTATATTCATATATTAAATCCAAAAAAATAATACTCTTGAATATTGGTGCATGGTTAAATGAATGCTTAGCAACATAAACACTGATGATCTCATTATTTCATTATCATAGTCATGCAAGTCATATGCTCTTTAACTCAATGACCAAGTGATAAACTCAACAGCAAGTAGATCTTGGATCAGAGCTCAACCAATCAGGTTCTCATACTTGAACATCATTTCCCTTCCTCAGCAACTAGCTATTTTTTTTTCTCGTTGCACTCTATTCTACTTCATTATTGACATGAGTAATCCCTATATCGTTTTAGTGAAGTGCATAAATGGTTTATGTGTCTGCATATGCATTAACATAAATTTTAACATTATTCTTCTCCCTGGGTCTTTCAAGTGTCAACATTAAAGGTTTTTTGATTTAAAATAATAGTTACAATAACAATAAAAGATAAAGACGTTTTTAACAAACAGCCCACTATGGAACAAAAACATCTCTGACAGCACATCATAAATGAACAGTGAAAGAGAAGGTCATACTCATCATACCTGACAAGTGCCAGATAATGAGAGTTTGAATATTTTTCGGTTTATCAGTCAAAGGTTGATATTTGAAGTCTGAGAATAAAATTCTAATTCTCTTGGAAAGAATTTCACTTGGCTCTGATTCAAATCCTAGGTCATCAGGATGGCAAATGGATGCACTATCTCTGCATGAACAGGTTCTTACAAAATAGTAAATATATTCTATAAAATCAGTACAAGATCAGATTTTAAAATAACAAGCGTAAACAAAATTTCAAAATCACATCACACACTAAATTGTCAGTGCTTCAAAGGAACATATAGGATGCAGTATCGTGACATTTTCCTGTATAGCATGGGAGCTTGCTGTATATCTTATTACTTATCAGTAAATAAATAAAAAATGATTCATTGATCAAGATGTCATATGAAACGTTTGAACCCTTAAAGTGGAAACTAAGCTGCGATCTAAAGCTTCACCCATGAAGTCCATCACTGTTGTTGTTCTAAAAACATATGGAGCCAAAAATATTTAAATAGTTTACTGCTTAAGAGTTCATAAAAAAATGCAGTACTAGATGAGCTGAGTGGCCATCTGTGAACCTTGAGCTCTAAAATTGAATCATTACTCTACTACTAATCTACATTTCGTAGAGCTCGAAATAATCCAAGTGTTTAATAAGAAGTTTGAATCCTGAAAGTGTTACCTGAGATTCTAATTCCAAACTGTTCCTTCACAACAAACAGGACCAAAAATAATTTAATGATTTATTGCCTACAAGCTTGTAAGAAGTCCAAGCACTTGAGCTCGCAAGAAGTTTAAGGATTGAAAGGGCTCGGCTGTCAATCTTGGACCCGGTGCTTCCAAATATTCTAACACTGTTGGGAACCACGCAGGATACTTAACTATAAGTGATAAACTTAACACATATCATTGTAACATTATTTTAAATGTGAGTGATATTATTAAAAAAGAAATTTTGCTAAAATTACTCATCAAACAATGATAATAAGCTCTTGTTAATCTAAAATGGAATAAATATGTATCTAAGTTCTCAGCAAATAAATATTTCGCAACGTTAATTTACATTTTAAATATTCTTTTTTTTTTTTTTTTTTTTGCTGCTGCTACTGCAGCTTTTAATTGTATAAGCATTTTCTCCCCTAACTAAGTTAATTATTACACGGTTGCTTATCGCAATGCATTCAGTAGAGAAATAACTTGGAACATCAATCGAAATATTCACTGCTAAAAATTGCAAATCGATTTTGAAAACGAAAAGAAAGAGAAATTATAAATACTTTCCTCCTTTTTTCCCCCCTGAAGATTAAAAACTTACAATTGTATATATTTTTATATATCCTCTGACTAAATGCAGATCATGACTGATACTTGGATAAATCAACCGAATATAATCATTGAATACTAACAAAAAGCGGTAAAAAACTTGGCCTGATTAGTACAAAGCGTTAAGCAATGATTATTGTCAAGAATCTTTGCAGTAAGGACATCTGCTCTACAACAAATGATTTACCTAACCTATATTTTACAAAGAACTGTAGGCAGTCTATCTTTATAGATGACATATGAAATGATTTTTGAATACTACATCTACAACTTATATGAATATTCTCGCAGCAATAAATAATTAACTCCCTACCATATTCAGAAATCAGATGATTTTATTCAAATGTGATTAACACCAAATGAGGTGCAAAGAAATACAACAGATTTGACCATAGGTGGAGCTCTTACTGGAAAGTCATCCTCCTCACAGCTCGCACAGAATGGCTCAGAAAGGTTAGTTTTGCAGCAGTGAAGGGTGCCTTTTACATTTATTCGGCTCTTTAATAGCCTTACTTTGCTGCTAATATACTCTTTCATTCACTAAATGTCAGTTTTAGTGAATTTTTAACACAATTTCCCTATGTCTACCTTGTGCTTATCAGCATTTAACTACCTCGTCGTCATCATCCCTTGTTTGATGGGTGGTTCAACTGTTTCGTGGACACCATAAATGGTTTTATTCCCTCTTTGACTTAAATATTTCTCTTACTCCAATTCCCTGCCACTCAGAACTTGTTTATAAAGTTTTTTGTGTGTTGCTCCAGTTATTTAGGCCATTTTAACTATCTTTTTTTTAGACCCCCCCCCTCTGGGGTAACTACCCAACTAAAATTCCACTCAATTTTCTCATTACTCAACTAAAACTATTAATAACAAGTTTTTCAGTGTTGTTTTTTTTTTTTGCTTTTACATCAATATATTTAATTTTTCCAGTTAAAAATTGTTTTCTTCATTTTACTTTTCATTCTTTCAAATGGTTTAAAGATGGCCACTGCCTCTAGCGGAAAAAACGTGCAGAGTCCTAAACTACATGAACTAAAACCTTCAAAATCACCCAAAGTTTATCCAAATCGAATTTCAAACAAAACTTGACTAAAAACATGATCATCAAAGAATCAATACAACAGCGAAAACTAAAATTTACTCATCTACAAATGACAAAAATCAGCCTGTTGCATCTAAGCATAACTCAGAAACCTCCTCATTCATCCCTGAAACCTCTAAAGACTTAACATATAGCAATTCCTTTAAAGTTAATGTCACATATGGATCCTCCTATTAATCCACCAGGGCAACCAAGTTTATCAAGATTGCTCTTTATCAAAGACTCTTTTTTGCCTGGACTTCACACCCTTTCCATATCCCCTTCCCATTTCATATATATCCCTTCTCCCTCACAATATTGTACTTGAATTTCATTTTGCCATGTAGTCATCTCTTTGTAAACTTTTTAACTGTTGTGTATTTTGTCTTTTTGATGAATAAAAACTTTCATCGCTGAGAAAAAAAAGAAATACAACAGAGAAGTCACATTGACAATACTTTCAATTTAGATTGCTCATAATATAAAAGCATATTTTTTCAAGTTTTTTTTTTTTGTTTTCTACCAAAACATCAATATTCTCAGCTCTACAATATTACAACCATCAACTAGAACAGAAATTCGGACCCTCACTTTCACTATCACTGCATTTTGTGAACAATCTTTGCTTGTCAGGTGAGCTAGAGATGCCAAGTACTTGAATCACAATGTCTGTGTAGATAGCTTGGTACTATTCACAAGCAAATTACAGGCTGATTTCTATTCACTTTGCAACTTGTGAAAGAGCGAATAATCAATGCATTACAAATATATTTGAAGTTTTTTGTTTTTATTAGTGCCTATATCATCTCCGTGTACAGCAACCATCAGCTAGTGCTGAAATTCAGACCATTCTATCTCACTATGCATACATTTCATGATCAATCTTCATACCCTACAGAGACAGTTTGGAATCAGGAAGCCAGCAACGAAAACGAAATCAATCGAACCATAATGTAGACCATTCATTTATTTTCGTCACTTATCAGCTCTCTAGCCATAATGTATATCATTTTAAAATCGCGCGAACCCTGAATAAAAATATTCCATTATTCTCTTCTAAAACATGGGGGGGGGGGAGAAGCTTGCAAACAATATCTTTTAAAATCGCGAACCCTGAATGAAAATATTCCATTATTCTCTTCTAAAACATGGTGTGGGGGGGAGAGAAGCTTGCAAACAATATCATATTTTATAACAAAAGAAGAAATAGCTGTTTGGTTGCCCCGTTCCAATGCAGGAAGATTAAGTCTTTGCCGACTTTTCTTATTTCTAATCTCTCAAACATCATTAATTCATAATTTTTGATTCTAGATTTCAATTCATCATTCAATTTAAGAATCGACAAGATTATTATTTATAAATCGATTCAGAACGAGCAAAACCAAAAGGATCTCAAAATCTCCTTATTTTAAACTTGATTCGTAATCAACCGCATTTTTTTTTCTCTTCCTTTACAGTCTCACTTATTATTATATTTCCACTCTCATATTACAGAGTAAATGATCGATAACATTATGCATAAAAGGGCTACAACATTTAATATGATTAAAATGTACATTAATATTTTTTCGTTCAGTCTCAAATGCAACTTCTCTAATTTTCGCTATATGCATGCACACGCACACCACACGTTGTTGAAATTTTTATTAATTAACTCATATACGTATGTTTAAGCATAGATTGCCCTTTGCAATACACAATAAATATCTAATAATACAATTCAGCTTTCTTATGTAGTTTATTCCAATGGCAACAATAAAGTAGTTTATATACCTTTTTCTTCTCTTTTTATTTTTATGCAGTGTTTCACCCTAAGTAATGTGGGCTGCACTCAGGTTGATATGGAAAATTACAAGAAACTTAACTTACAATATGATAGTTATCAATGTAGAAGTTTTAATTAATATATAAATATTTTTAAAATTTCAAATGCTTTCAATTATTTTGGTTATTAATAGCTTCCTTACAAAAACAATCACAAACGTTCATATTTGAATGAGAGATTCATTCCTTTATTATTAAAAAATAATATTCAACTGTAGATATGCTTACTATCATCCAGTAATTAAAAATACACTAATTAAAAATATTAATTACTTCGAGCGTGATAGATTTCGCATGAATTGAGAAATAAATTTTCTCAACATCTTCAAACAATATTTACATTTTTTTTTTTTAATTATTCAATAAATATGATTGAAATCCAAAAAAAAAGAAATCAATTTTTAACTTTTTTGCTTTCTATCAATGCATCTTTCATCTTAACTCCACCATATAGCAACATAAGCGGTTGTCCAACACAGAAACTCTGACCACCTTCTCACTATACCCACATATCAACAATTTTTGCTCTTCAGGTGAGCTAGAGGTAGCAAATACCTGAATAATATAGCCTTGGTAATAGGTTGATACCTTTCATCATAGCATATTCACACAAAGGGGCTGTTTTCCATGCATTTTCAACATACTATGGGAGAGTAAACAAACATTACATTGCAAAAATATATATTTCTTCTCTATTTTTTTAACGATGCATCTCTCTCCACTTTTTATTGCAGAAATATAATTTCTTCTCTATTTTTTTAACAATGCATCTCTCTCCTTCCCTCTCTCTCCCTCCCTCCCTCTCTCTCACTTTCTCATCCTAACTCCAACTCGCTACAACCATCTACCAGTTCAGAAACTCACAAAACTCTCTCACTAGACTTCCACTTCAAAGCAACCTTCATTCTTCAGATGAGCAAGACATATCAAATATGTGAAACTCCATATGTACATTCCTCATCTCTCATTACATCACACCCAATATAAGAACTGGTTTCCATCCACTTTCAACTCCATATGCACAATCATCAACTCTCATTACATCACACCAAATATAAGGACTGGTTTCCATCCATTTTCAATACCTTATGAAAAAATAAACAATTACTTCAGACGTTTTTATGAGTGTATCTGTCATTGCATCTCTACCATATTACAGCCATCCATATGCACAAAACCTCACCTATGTCTTCCTGTACATGAATTCATAAACAAACTTTGTTCTTCAAGTGAGCAAGAGATAACAAAACCTGAAACTCCATGCCCATGATGACATCCGATATCTTTCATGACACCACCCACTTTCGTACAAGAAAAAAAAATAGTTATGATCTCATTTCAATTTTTTTCTTTTTAAAAAAAAAAAACGTTTTACTTTTATATTTTCAAAAGTAAGTAATCACGATAATTAACGTAAAATATATATGTAAAACAAAAAGAGATCCCATACGTACAAGAGATTCACCAATAAATAAAAAAATATCTTTCATGTGTTTAAAAGAATTAAGCAGTTGCCTTCGCAAAAGAGTAGGTATTAAGAGAATAGCATTCCTATAATTAAATTAATCCATTACTAATTAAAAGAAAAGAAATTCTCAACTTAGCCAATTAAATAAAAGTACAATTTTCTGGCTGACACTTCAATAATCCTAATATTACGTCTTCAAAGCTACATTCAATCACAATTTTCATTTCATTTAACGCATTACCATATGATGTGGTAATGTAAAAGAAGAAAGAAAACATTAATTTATTTCACGTTTTAAAATAGTGCCAAATAATTTGTTTGAATACTAATTTAGATATTACATGTGTGTGTACTATTCTTTTGGGAATAAAGCAACCATTATACTTGATGTGTGGTGTTCACTTTTAATGATAGTGCCCAATGGTGAAAATGTTTTCAATATTTTCTCCACAGATGTTAGTATTGTATATTACTTTTCCTGTATAGAGTTATCAAAACATTCTTTGTCCATTAATGAGCTGGTAATATCACTACAGTGTAGATATAAACTTTAATATTAAATGGATTGGATTAGTAGTATTTAATAATACCTCTTATGTTATGGGAGAGCCAGTTCTACTCAAAGCCCATTGATAGATTTGTTGCCAAAATATTTATCCTGTGGAAAATGTTTTGATTTGTTTACCATGTAGAAAAGCATAGAATAAATGGTGGTCTGTAGCACTTTGAGAATTTAATGGGGTTTCAATATTTTCCATTTTCAAATTAACTATACCTTGAAATTAAAGGGGATTTAAACACAGACTTTCAATCTTCCTTCAACTATCCACTCCATCTTATATAACTGATACACAAGACTACACATATGAAAAGGATAAATGATCTGCAATATAAATATTTCATGCTTAACCAGGACTCATCAGTTAGCCCAGATTATCATCTACCATATATATATATAATTAATGCTCAGTTTATATTAATATAGCAAATCTTCAAACTTTAATGGACAGATTTCAGCCATCTATGCCACTGAAAAATGAAGGAATGCTCAAGCCCTAGTTGATGCCAATATCGTTGTCATACCCTGGTGGTTTAGCATGATATGTATATAGGAGATCATTTATCTTTTTTCCATATGTGTGATCATGTACATTGGTTATGTAAGATGGAGATGAATAGCTGAAGGAAGCTTGAAAGTCTGTGTTCAAATCCCCTTTAATTATATCTTAAAGATCGGTATTTACGATATACTAGTATTTATTTATTGCTACAACTTTATAACGTAATAATTTAGTAAAAGTTAGGTATTCTTAAAGTAGTTAAGATGTACAAATAATAATTTTAAAAAAAACTATCAAGTATTACATTAATCTCAATCAAAAAAAAAAAAGAAAAACGATTTATCAAAATCATCAAGTAAAAACAAAAATAATAACGAAAAGTTTTCTAAAAGGAAATCAATTGTTTTTTTGTTTGTTTGTTTGTTTTTTAAAAGAGACTTTATTGAGTATAAAATGTTTTATTAGGTAAATATTGATTTATACAGTGTAATATGGAGATTTGAAATGACAAATTGAATTTTTTTGTCCATAGCATTTCCAGAAATTGATCACCCCGTGGAAACTCAAAGCATTAATCCACGAGAAGATTAACCATTAAAGACAAATGAATGTTACAATTATGAATTATTTGTAAAGTCTAGAGTTTAAATATGAGTAGCATTTAAGAGTACAATATTGAGAAATCCAATTTGCGATAGATAAGTTGAAAATAGAAGAACACTTGGGAGGAAGGCTCCCAACAACCAGACTCTCTCATCCAATCAGCAAAATTGAGTGTAATGAAAATTTCAATTAAAAAGTACAATTAGGAATTATTTTGAAAGTCTAGAGTTCAAATATGAATAGTGTTTTAGGAGTACAATATGGAGAAATCCAATTTGCGGTAGATAAGTTGAGAAATAGGAAAACACTTGGAGATAACATAAAATATGGACTAAATCAATCTACTGCTCAGTTCTTCCAAATGGCCTTGAATATCTTCACAAGAGAGCAATCCTGAATACTTTGTAAAGATTATGGAAAAACTATGGAGAACAAAGAAAAAAAATCCAAGTTTCAAAATCACATGAATAGCAAAAGACCACTCCTGCTTAACAGCTTATTATTCAATCTTGTGGTTATCAAAACAGCCATATTATATTTCTGGAAAATTGAATTTAAGACACAAATTTTTATGATAACTTCAATTTTCATTATGCAAATATCAAATGTGTATGTTATAATATCAATAAATATAATGAAACTAAAAAAAATAGTCATTACATATTGAAAATAATATTTTTTAAAAAATAATGTTACCACTTTTAAAAATTTACTTTCATGTTGCTTCTTAGAGTCTGAATTTTAATAGATAAATTAAACATATTTCAATTAACAAGTTCATTACATTCCTCATAAAATTTCCAATTAAATGATATACAGCATGATTTATCTAAGACAATCATTATTCCAAAACAATAAAAAAATCTCTCCTAAAGACTCTACAAATATACTTCCCTTGCAGGTATCTGTGTACAATCAATGAAGAAAGAATGATAAAGATGAATAAGCTAGTCTAAAATAGTCTTCAGGATGTAAATAGCTGATACTATATATATATTAATTCTAATATTTTCACGGATAAAAGATGTCATATTATTATTACTATTGGCGGGATATTCCATGTAGTTAAAAAAGCTAAATGCTGATGTTTCAGTACAATATCAAAAATTGAATAATATGACCAGAGATTGCTAAGAGAAGCTATAGAGATTTTTAAAAGGCCCAAGGAATAAATGAAAGATGTGAATTAAAGAAGATTAACAACATTTGGAAGAAGCTATTGGAAGAGAAAATAAATTTTAAAACTTCTCAACCAATATATGATGAGAAAGAAAACAATAAAAATGATTTTAAATCTCATGTGCATTCTTATTATAATTTGAGAAAGAGAACGCTCTGAGGAAGGTACTTGATATTGTACTGAAATGTCAGCATTTAGCTATTTTAACTACACGGAATATCCTGCAAATAGTAATAATAATATGACATATATATATATATATATATATGACAATAGATGGCATTCTACCAAAAACACCGTCAAGCATATGTTTTGTTTACATAAATGTCAGAGCAAGCATTCACTATCTCTAACTTTAGTTCCACCTTCAGATCATGATTTCAAGCTATTTGCTATCGTCAGTGAAGGACAGGAATAAGAAACTAGATCTAAACACAAACTCTGAGCATTTATGAAACAGTTTCTATTCAGCTTGCAAGCATGAATCTTTTAGACACATAATGTCTTCAAACTCAGCATAGCAAGCCAGATAGCTACATGGGTCTGATATCAGTTCAGCATCACCACATAGTAGAAGCCTCTGCAATATATATCATTGCAAGAAAGACCTCAAAGGTACATTTATGAAAAACAAAAAAACACAAGTTAAAACTTGCTAACACTTGTATTTATGACAATAGATGGCATTCTACCAAAAACACCATCAAGCGTATGTTTTGTTTACATAAACATCAGAGCAAGCATTCACTATCTCTAACTTTAGTTCCACCTTCAGATCATGATTTCAAGCTATTTGCTATCGTCAGTGAAGGACAGGAATAAGAAACTAGATCTAAACACAAACTCTGAGCGTTTATGAAACAGTTTCTATTCAGCTTGCAAGCATGAATCTTTTAGACACGTAATGTCTTCAAACTCAGCATAGCAAGCCAGATAGCTACATGGGTCTGATATCAGTTCAGCATCACCACATAGTAGAAGCCTCTGCAATATATATCATTGCAAGAAAGACCTCAAAGGTACATTTATGAAAAAAAAAAAAAACACAAGTTAAAACTTGCTAATGCTTGTATTTATGACAATAGATGGCGTTCTACCAAAAACACCGTCAAGCATATGTTTTGTTTACATAAACATCAGAGCAAGCATTCACTATCTCTAACTTTAGTTCCATCTTCAGATCATGATTTCAAGCTATTTGCTATCATCAGTGAAGGACAGGAATAAGAAACTAGATCTAAACACAAACTCTGAGCGTTTATGAAACAGTTTCTATTCAGCTTGCAAGTGTGAATCTTTTAGACACGTAATGTCTTCAAACTCAGCATAGCAAGCCAGATAGCTACATGGGTCTGATATCAGTTCAGCATCACCACATAGTAGAAGCCTCTGCAATATATATCATTGCAAGAAAGACCTCAAAGGTACATTTATGAAAAACAAAAAAACACAAGTTAAAACTTGCTAACGCTTGTATTTATGACAATAGATGGCGTTCTACCAAAAACACCGTCAAGCGTATGTTTTGTTTACATAAACGTCAGAGCAAGCATTCACTATCTCTAACTTTAGTTCCACCTTCAGATCATGATTTCAAGCTATTTGCTATCGTCAGTGAAGGACAGGAATAAGAAACTAGATCTAAACACAAACTCTGAGCGTTTATGAAACAGTTTCTATTCAGCTTGCAAGCATGAATCTTTTAGACACATAATGTCTTCAAACTCAGCATAGCAAGCCAGATAGCTACATGGGTCTGATACCAGTTCAGCATCACCACATAGTAGAAGCCTCTGCAATATATATCATTGCAAGAAAGACCTCAAAGGTACATTTATGAAAAACAAAAAACACAAGTTAAAACTTGCTAACGCTTGTATTTATGACAATAGATGGCGTTCTACCAAAAACACCATCAAGCATATGCTGAGTTTGAAGACATTACGTGTCTAAAAGATTCACGCTTGCAAACTGAATAGAAACTGTTTCATAAATGCTCAGAGTTAGTATTTAGATCTAGTTTCTTATTCCTGTCTTTAACTGACGATAGCAAATAGCTTGAAATCATGATCTGAAGGTGGAACTAAAGTTAGAGATAGTGAATGCTTGCTCTGACGTTTATGTAAACAAAACATACGCTTGATGGTGTTTTTGGTAGAACGCCATCTATTATCATAAATACAAGCGTTAGCAAGTTTTAACTTGTGTTTTTTTGTTTTTCATAAATGTACCTTTGAGGTCTTTCTTGCAATGATATATATTGCAGAGGCTTCTACTATGTGGTGATGCTGAACTGATATCAGACCCATGTAGCTATCTGGCTTGCTATGCTGAGTTTGAAGACATTACGTGTCTAAAAGATTCATGCTTGCAAGCTGAATAGAAACTGTTTCATAAATGCTCAGAGTTTGTGTTTAGATCTAGTTTCTTATTCCTGTCCTTCACTGATGATAGCAAATAGCTTGAAATCATGATCTGAAGGTGGAACTAAAGTTAGAGATAGTGAATGCTTGCTCTGACATTTATGTAAACAAAACATTCGATTGACAGTGTTTTTGGTAGAACGCCATCTATTGTCATAATACAAGCGTTAGCAAGTTTTAACATGTTTTTTTGTTTTATATACATATACAGCAATATAGTAAAAAAAGATTAAATGTAATGTAATATAGATTATTATTCTTATTATTATTATTAACAATAATAATAACAATAACCACAATAACAATAATAATAATGATGATGATAAGAATAATAATAATGTTTTTATTATCTAACTTACTTTTTACATTGCAGAAATTTTTCACTGTTAGGCATAAAATCAAAAGATTGCTATAAAATAATTGCTTACAAATAATAAAATGTTACTAACATTATACACCAAAACAGTAAAACAGGAATAAAAATGCAGATACAATATAATTATTAGAAATTAATTACAGAATCAAACTATCTACATGGGAGAGATGTTGGATAAAACTAGTACATTAATCAATTCTCCTGACGAAGCAAAGTAAGGCAGAGTTTGAAGAAACACATTGCTTATCTCAATTTCAGTTAATAAGCAATGAAGCAGCCTCTCTGAACATTTTTGCTGCGAGACCAATTACCACTTCGCTCAATCAAATTTCATGACTTTAGGAAATTCTTTTTTTAATGTTATAAAATTATTGAGAACACAGCTTGAGTAACCAAACACTGGCCACTGTTGGAAGTTGTATTTTTTACTTGTGTACAACTCTATATGGCACACATGTCCATCATGGTTATCTGCACAGACCCATTATTTAAATCCTCATTATAACTATCTGCACAAAGCCATCATTTGAACTTTCACTTTGCTATTTGTGAATGATCATATCATTTCATGCTATCCTTAATCACTAAATTTCTTAATAGCTTCATCAACTATCACTCTACGCATCTGATATAAAAATCTAAAATGTACATTATGGTGGTCATAGAAATATAATTGGCCTTTTTATTTTTAATATTTAACAGTTTATTAAAATTTAGATGATAACATATAAAAATAATAATTTCTGAAAAATAAAAATATCATTGTTTCTGGGGGAAATTCCAGACATCCTTTCTTCTGTACATGGATGACTGTAAAAAATTACAAATTTATATCAAAAAATATGTTAATTCATTCTGAACCAGAAGTGTTTTTTTTTTTCCTTCAGTAGTATATTGCATTAAAATCAAAAATGATTTTTTCATATATTTTTCTATCAATATTTAAAAAATAAATAAATAAATGCTTAGAGGTGATTAAAAACTTAAATCTTGACAACATTTCTGATTGATATTGATATTAGTCAATAACATTCAATAATAAAATCTCGCTTCAATCTGACCAGAAAAAAACACAAAGACAATCCAATTCCTAAGCTTATGCAGTAAAGACAATCCCTAAGTTTATGGATAAAGAGGGCTTATTACTTGCTTTTTAGGGAACCATAATTATTACTACTGATAAATTATTATCTGACCAGAAAAAAACACAAAGACAATCCAATTCCTAAGCTTATGCAGTAAAGACAATCCCTAAGTTTATGGATAAAGAGGGCTTATTACTTGCTTTTTAGGGAACCATAATTATTACTACTGATAAATTATAATCAGAAAACTACAAGGAACTGTAGATACCATGATGTACATGGAGATCTCTATGTCAATGCTGGAATTGATTAATCCATTATTCTCCACTGCAAATTTCTTGGTAAATATTAAACCATAAGAACAATGAAATTGAGAAAAAATTAAAATGCCTTAATTTAAAAAAATCATTATCATTATAAAATCATTAATTTTTATTGCAGAAAAATGAAACTTGTCTTTCCTGAAAGTAGAATAAAAGAGAAAATGAATAATGAAACTTCAGTATGTATACTACACTTTTCACATTATTTTAAACTGAAATCAACAAGTATTAATTTTAAGAAGAAAAATGCATACACTGCATTAAACATATCATGATTGTTACAAAAAATGAATCAATATTTTAATTTTCGTTTTTGTACTTGGATGGCAGATGTTATTGGACAAGAATTGTTTTTCTGCCAATCACTTATTGCACAATGATTGAAGTTTTTTACATTTCATTTATCAAGACAAGAAATACATTTTTTGTCTATTTTCAAAAATGAAAAAAATAATTTCAAAAATAATTTTGTTTATTTCAATGACCTAATTAGGTTTAATCTTATTCAAAAGAATTAAATTACCCAAACTCAGAAATTAATTACTTGGACTAAAACCATATAAGAATCATCTATACATACAGTTATATCCATCTCAAAATTTATTACAGAGATAAAATATCATTAATTTGAAATCCCTGGTCTGACCAAAAGAGTTGTGAATTTTTCCAATTTCAAAAATATATTTATTATCACTTCATTGTCATCATCATCAACTATTATCAATCCACTGCAGGATGAAGGTCTCTCCAAGCTCAATCCATTTTCTCCAATCTTTAGCTTCTCTTCTCCACATCACCCCAGCACACTTTCTTATTTCATCGTTCCACCTCACATGTGGTCTCTTTCTGGGTCTTTTACAATCACTTCATTGTAAACTCTGTTAAAATAAAATAAAAAAATAGGTAGCTCACTGCAATTATGCTTAGTAATTTATAGGCATTTACTGATTATTTTTTTCTTAACTTTCGTTTCATTAAAGATCAGCCTGTCAAGCTATTATGCATGCGCTTTTTATGAGTGTTAATAATAAATGAATACTTTGACTCCCAACACAAGATATAGTATTTAGGAAAGAATAAAATGAATCCACTTATTCTATCCAACCCAAATGCTTATATATGGGCAAATCTTAAGTACTGGGAGTGAAAGTATGAGGATAGACCACTCACTTTAAATTACTGTTTATGATGTCTGAATGAATGACTTCGACGAAATTATCTAGAATTTACTAAACGTCATTCTCAAATGAAACTTAAACACATGTAAATAAGCATATATATTTATATAGCGCATGTTTATAAATTGTAATTCATTAAAAATCAGCGTATGCACAATAGGATGTCAGGCTGATCTTTAATGAATTACAATTTATAAACATGCGCTATATAAAATAAATGCTTATTTGCATGTGTTTAACTTTCGTTTGTAAATGTGTGTAGAAATTAATCTATTTATTGTAAATTGTTAAAGATAACATTTGAAATTTTATTAGAATAATCTGTTTATGTACAAAATTTTATTTCAATGACATATTTATAGATACAAATTTTTATTTTTCCTTAATTAAAAAAATAATAATTTCTTTACATTGTGTAATCTATCTTGTGCTTCACTTTTCAAATATTTAATCAAAGAAATTTGCTACTAACTGGAAAAAGACCCTCTGATTCCTCTTGGAAGCTTTAAAAAACCAAACAGGGCAAATTCTTAAGGTCTATTCCATACATTCTATCGCATTGCAGCTGTTGTTACGATATGATTATTTCTATAATATTTGAACATGGATGGACTGCTCACCATCATGCATTAGCCAGCATAGTGAGTTTATTGGCTTTTTACTTCTGAGTTTAACATCAAAAAACAGCATCGTCTTCCTTCTCAACTGACAGATAGTTATTGACTGAAAAATCACTTGAGTTTTCTTGGAGGCAAAATAAATTTTTTTAATTTTTTTTCTTAATAGATAATTCCAAACCAAATAATAAACTAGTCAGCTCATTTTATTTAAAATGAAATAATAATAGAGTAAGAAAACATCAAATAAATAAACAAAAGCAGAGAAGACCATCCTGATATAGGTAAGGTAATATAAAAAAATAAAAAAAAGTAGATAGAAAAACTTTTTACCGTTACAAATTTTTTACTTATTCTTTTACTTTCATGAAATTACTTTCAAAAAGCATTTATCAATAATTTTCTCCTTTACAGCTCTGAGAGCAAAATTTAATAGCAAGACTGTTATTTTAAAATAATGATTCCCAATTGGGACTTGAAGTTTGACTGAAAAAAAAATCCAACAGATTTTTTTGTACTAGATTTTGTTATCTTCAAATCTGACAAAGAAAAAAAAAGATGTAGCTAAGTGTCAAATCAAAAGAGTTATTTTAAATCATGGTAGAAATTAGCTTCGTAGAAATAGCCCGTCATTAGAACTTATCAAATCCCACAAGAATTAGTTTAAATCCAAAGCAATTTAGGCACTAAACCTTAAAACATGGGCAAATACTTTTAATAATCTTCTTACTTCGGTAAAACGATAAAACATACTTTTCTTTTACATTCTACACTATATAAGAAAAATATAAAACTTTTATCTTTAAAAGTGTGTGTGCGCGCGTTTTTAAACAATGTCATTCATTGTTTAACTAATCTCTTTAATTAAATATGTAAAATGTCTCCTACTTTGAGGTCCTGCTTAGGCATATATATTAGGAGTAATATTCACATTTAGGGTACTTATTGAGATTCCAAATAACTATTAGCCAGGCAATACTTATTTTGGAAAATGGCCACCTATAACTTTATTTAGTGGAAATGAAACAAACATGCATTTACAAAATGTTGTTTCTTAGCATCACTGCGGTTTCTCACCTTGAACCACATTCTGTTACAAGTGGCAACTCTCTTTCGACAATCCTGAATGAAATGCTGCTATTGTTTAAGCGAAATGTGGACATAAAGCCATAAAATTAGCAACAAAATCAATATTTTGACGAATAGCTTTCTTCTCAATATTCCCTTACAAAATTAATTCATTTCCTTTTTAGAAAATTATAAATGTGTTTAATTGGGTCTTTGTATACATATTTGTTTGTGCCAGAAACAATTATCATTACCGGGCTAATATATAAGTATCACATTTAGTTAGACCTTTGCAGATTAAATTACAATTCCAGTAGTTATTAATACAGTAAAACTTCACAAAGCAGTTCCTATTTAGCAGATTATTGCTACAAAGCCATTATTCTTAAAGTGGGTGTGCGATAAGACGTGATGTAAAAGGGCTTTTCCTTAAGTCCATATATGCAGAAATGCTGCGAGTCCAAGTTAAAATCTTCTACTTTTTAAAAATATTGTATAACACCAAAAAAAAAAAAACATTTCTTCCACTCCTTACTCCCTTTCATTCTACAATAATCAAATCATTCTTGCAGGACTAATGGCATTCTTCTATTCTGTTTTAATAAGAGCTGTTTTGGTAATTCTAATATCCTGACATCACATTCCCAAATTTTACCAACCTAAACAAAAACCCAGAAAAGTTCTATAGTTTCCCACTTCCTTCTCCTGCTTCTCTCATTCTTCATACACTTTTTCCTGAATCTTTTTCAATGCATTATATTCTAAAAGTAAATTTTCAGCATTCTCTCTGTCATCTCCACATAAATTGCAATTATGCCCACAAATTCTTTAATTATTTTTTTTCTTTCTGTTTTTGCATCAAATAACAATTAGCTCCCTCTAATGTAATTATATTTCTTTTCATACTCTATATACTTTTTATTCTTATGTAACTCTAAACAATTTTGGTTATTCGTATTCAGTTTCCATCACTCTACTCTTTTTTCCTCTAACCAATCTATATACTTCTTTCCTCATTCCTTTCTCACAGTTATATTTTTTTTTTTTTACAAATACACATAAATAAAATCTCTATGTATTAATTTTACATATTTGGTATTTTATAACTTTCTATTGAATGCATTTAAATACTTTTTTGCTAATCTATTTTCATTCACTTAAACTAATTAAACGTTTTAAATTCTCTTTCAATTTTTTTCCATTATAAACAAAAAAAAATCCATTTCCACAGTGAACAGCCTCAATTAGCCGGATCGCAACTTAATGTCCTTTGCATACCTACCAACTTCTTTTTCAAATGTATTATCTACTACAAAATTCTTCAGTTTCAAATATTAGAAAAAAGGTAACATTATCTTTCTCCAACTTATAGTGTCTAAACTATATTGCCACTTAAAAAGCATGGCAAATTTTTAATCAAGCCCATTCTTTTTAATAATAAACAACAGAACTAGTAAGGTTCAATTTAAAACAGGCAAAACTCTCTCCATATAGTAGTGCCACTCAGTGCCAACCAGAGTAATCAATGGATGCCAGAAAATCCCTATCTAGTGTCTACTCATCCAATATCCCCAGTCAAGTTGCTGGCTTGTGGCCTTCGTCAGTGAAGAGCTTTGGATCTGAGAGCACTGCACCTAGAAATAGTGATCATGTGATGTTTAGTGGTTTAAGGTTTAATTTATTTATAACAATAATTAGCGATTATCCAAACTGTATAAAGATATTAAATATTATATTTACAGCAAATTCAACATATTCATTATTCTCAACTGCTACTAATGCAAGATTTTGACAGTACTCTCTTACATCTTAATTAAATTTATTATCGGCAAAAATATATTTCATTCACAGCTTAGATACTATTGTTTCTAAAGCTATAAATTAATTAATAAAAGTCTAATATTCTTAAGCACATATAAATGAATTGTAATGCAATGTATAATTAGCGAGCACAATTTAATGTGTTTTAATAGTCATTAAATGAACTCCGTTTACAATATGATGTGGTGGATCAGATCGCATCATACCTTAACATTTTAGAAACAAATCTGCATTTCACTTGGCCTAAGTGACAGTTATCTTATCTGGAAATCAGAACATTATTCCATTTAAATTTACCATTAAATCACGTTAACTGAAGACTTGCTGAGGCAGTGGAGTGGTAACCAAAATGATGATTACAGTTTTAAATGCTTTGTCCACACACACGAAAAAAAAAAAATCCAAGAACAAAAATTCACAAAATGTTTTAGTATTCTTTTTAAAAACTTTTTTTTAGAAGAAAAATTAATGATTTAACTTCAGTTAAACATTGATTAATAAAATCACTTCTCATGATCACCATCTCTTATACTAGCACATAATTGTTATCAAACAAGGCAAAACTCTCCATACAGTAGTCCCACACTGGCATCCATTGATTACTCTGGTTGGCACAGGGTGGCACTACTGTATGGAGAGTTTTGCCTTGTTTGAAAATCACTTCTGTTATTCATAATCTTTTAGGAGAAAAAAATGCTTAAGAAATCAAACTAATTTCTCTTTAATTTTGAATATTAAAAAGCTACCATGATGAAAGTCTAAGCCTAAACCAAGCAATACTCTAAATCTAAGTATTAAATATAAATAACTATTTAAAAAGTTAGATGAATAAATTTATAAATTGTCCGGTATACTGACTTGTGGTACATAAATTGTTTCTCTATATAGGTAGAGCTAAGTTTGTCAAAAATATAAAAGAACCATAATATTCATATGACCATCTATTTAAAGCATTAATGTTAATAATATTGTTAATTTACACATTCGTTGCTTTATAATGCAATATGTCCGTGTGTTTCAACAGGTTGACAATCTTAACTAGGGCTTATATTTGGAGTAGGCCTTATATTACAAGCATCCTGACAAATCATGCTAGGACTTATTTTGGGGTTAGGTCTTATTTGAGGGAATATGGTATATCAAGATGTGTGAGTACATTCTATATTTAAACTGTTGATATGAAGACTGCAGTTACATGGGAACTGCATTAATTTAAAGCATGTTTATAGTGAATGTTTTATCTTGAAAACAAGTTTTACTTCATAAAAAAGATTATTTATAATATATAATAAATAAATAAGCTGCAATGGATTGCAGGATATAAAATAATGTGTTATTTTAGTGCTCTCACACTCAGACCTGGAACCTGAAATGTAATATTTTCATTATAACCCATACTTTCTAAGCACTGTTCTATTTGAATGCATATACTGACTATAAGAGCGCATTTATTTTTTTATTTTTAAAAAAAGAGTGAAAATAAAAATGGCAGTCAGTTAGTGAAGTTCTGATTTGTACCACAAAAATGTAAACTAGCAACATTAATTGTGATTTGTCTCCTATTGATTTATAAAACAAGGGCATGACTTAATGTTTTTTCAGTGAAATAATGTCTAGATAAAAAAATCTGCTGTGGATATATCACTGACTCTTTATTTTCTATTACTTCTCCAAAACAAAATCACCCAAATCCGAATATGGAAAAATCTTCCCTATCATCCTAGTATATTTCATTTGCTTCTTTTAGTCCCAGAATTAGTTTCATAAAAATAAACATTATTTTTCATCCAGATTTATCATTCCTTGAAATAATATTTTATCATATCAATCATTGATAAATCAAATGCAATATTTTCATAAATGTATATCTTTTATTATATTTAAAATATCGACAAAACTTACTTTTTCATTCTTTCTTGGAATTCAAAAAAAGAAAAGTTGGTAATATTATTATCAAAAATCACACCTCATCATGAGGCAATTAATTACAAGCAATTCTATTAATATTTGTGTCAATCAAAAGCAATACAAAGACTTCAGACTATGCAAAGAAATACGGAGAAATGCATGTTAGAAGTAACGAGATTGAAAATGAAATACATGTATAAGAGAACAAACAGGTGTTATTGACATCAAATTAAGAGACTAAAGTGGAATTGGGATAAACATATTGCTAGAAGAGTTGATAATAAATGGACAGTTGAAATCTTAAACTGGATTCCAAGAGATTATAAAAGATGAAAGACACCACATGGGAGATTGATTGATGAAATAAGAAAGTGTGCTAATGTGATGGGAAGAAAAGAAGCTTAAGATCAGAGAAAATGGATTGACCTTGGAAAGACCTTCATCTTGCACCGGATCAATAATGGTTGAAAATGATGATGATGATTGTAATGTAATGACTAAATTCTTTATTTCTTAGTGTTACTATTTGCAATATTTTATTAATCTTGGACATTGCCCAAACTAAAAAATAATTGAGAACTATACATAAGAATCAGAAAATAATCTTAAGAAAAATGTCACCAATAATGAAGAAATCTTCTGGGTCTTGAAAGGCATATTTTGAATTGATACATGTAGTTTCAGTAAATAGTGGTTTATTTTTTTATTTATTGAAAAAATAAAGAAAATTAAAGTTTTGCTTTTTTAAAATAAAATAAGAATGTTATTAACATAAATATGAAACAGTATCTAATCATTATAATTACTATTAATCCCAATTTCTAAACTTAATTGCTGTGATAATAAAATTATATATATACACACATTGTTTCAGAATGTTTTGAATTAAAATATCTAAGTTGTATTTAAAGCTGAATAAAAAGTGAGATCTATTGTTTGCATATGATTTAATGTATTCATCCAATTCACATCACTATACTATGCAATCATTCATAGCTTGGGTAATTGATATAAACCAAAGTGAATCCTAGATTAATTTCTCACTATTGATCATCATCCATAAGAAGCATGATTTTTTAATTATAACCATACTTTTTTCTGATATTTTGACTACAAACTATGGTTTTTAGGAAACGACTATAAAACACACACATCATATTTGTCTCTCAAATTAATAAATTATATTTAATTAGTGAACAAGAATTACTAAGTTGTTATTATCTGTAATTTTTAATGATTCCATGACCTATCATTTTCTCATATTTACTGTTTAAGTGCTTTATTCCCTAGAAAAGGATAGGCTTATATATATATATATTTCTAATGGGTTCCAAATAATTTTTGATCAAAAAAAAAGTATGACAGTATATCACAGTGAAAAAGTATTGGTGATTGGTTCTTTTTCAAGCACCATCTTTGAATCGAGATGTGTATTACATAGTATAATTTTTCATCACAAAAGTTTCAAGGCACTAGAATGTCTGGATTACAAATAATGACGTGAAATATGATCTGTTATGAAACAACATGCTAATATTAAATTTTGGGGGGCAAAACTGCTACTGATTTCAAACTGTGTGACAGTAAAGCCATTAAGTTTCAAGAATGTTTCCAAATTGTTTACCAGATTTCAAAATGGCATAAAAAAAGATGATCCACAAAGATAGGAAAAAACATAGTCACATTTCATGTCAGAACTCATGATTCAGACAAGCTAGCATCTTAAAATTTATCTGCTGAATACTTAAACTGTCGCTACATAGTACTTATTTTGATTCAGAGATGGCACTGCAGTCAGTTAGAAGAACTAGTCACTAGAAACACTGTGCCTATTTTTAGGTATATTGTAAAAGATGTTATTCATTAAATATTGTTTATTACAATAAACATAAATGATGAATCATGAAAAAAGCTACCAGTATGTTATTCTATTATGTGTGAGCATGTGCTGTGATTAATCTGACCTAATATTATCTTCAAGATGGATTGTGATACTTTCGGTTAGTATTTTCCACACAATCATTAAAAAGCTTCAAAAAATGCCAAAGGTGCACTAGAAAGTGTTCTTGTGATCACAATAATAAATGTCAAGTAAATATAATAAAATGAGCATAACATGCAACAGATCAGGAATACTTACATATTCACAAAATAAATAGAACTCAACCATTCTAAAATATTTAGCACATTTATATAGATGCCCTTATCTTTTCATTATGACTGACTATCAATTATATTCATCTGTACTCAACCATTCCACTTTCTCCTTTAATTTTTCATTGACAGTTCTTAATGCTCATCTGAGGGATGCCGCCTGTTCTATTTAGTTCACTGTGATATTAACAAAATGATGTTCCTTTAGTAATAGTTACATGCTTAAGCCACTTTTTTCTTAGATCACTTTATTTACAAAAACAAAAATTTTATCTTTTAGTTTTCACTTTTGTTCATAGATGTCATGCTTAATAAGGCAGTAAATAAAGTTCTGAAACACATTCTCACCTCATATAGAAGCAAAAGTGCTTTTTCATGTTCTGTTTGGCAAAAAAGATACGTTTTATTTTAATTTGAAACTTATTTTTGCATTGCAAATTTATTTTTGCTTATTTCAATGATATTTTTATTAATAAATAAAAATATTCATTTTTATATGCATTGTTTTTCTTTTTTTAAGAATTAAAATAATCTATTTGGTAACAAACTAACAATTTAAAAGCTCAAATGTAAGGTGTTTTTTTGTTATTGTTATTTCTCATTAGAAATTAAAACGTAATAAAATTTAAGATTATTGTTTTTTTTAATATATTTATTAACATTTAAAATATTAATTAATATTGAAAAAAAAATGTTTTTTAATTAAATTCAAGCAGAAGGCTATATTTATATATAGGTAAATTTAATACTAACATTTTAGATTCATCATAGTTACATCTAATCTATAGCGCTAATTCAATAATAAGACATCACCTTTAAAGATGACAAAAAATTAAGATGTATTTGGATGAGAAAAGAAATAAAATTTGCCAATACATCAAATTACTAATCTGCACATATAAAGTTAATACAGTTTATCACTATAATAAATCATTTTATTTATTTTCATAATTTCTGATTCATGTTATGTTGAGACCTGACTTTCTCAAATTTAACTGAAATAATAGACTAAAATTATTTCATTTATAAAGAAATATAAAAAGACTTCAAATTCATCCAGTAATGAGTTATGCTTATGTGGTACTCAGCCTACACATAAACACACCCTACCCATGTAGTATACTATATAAAACCAAAAAAACAATTATCACAGAAGACAATTTATGTTATACCCATATGGACATTTAATACACTTACATAAAGTGTAACTTGCAAGCATATATAATCCATGCTCAGCTACAAATGCAGTTTAAGTAAACAATATGATCAATTTTTCTGTACATATTATTACCATCAACTTAAAAAAAGCATGATCACATGAACCTATGGATATATGATACCTTCTTTGCTAATACTCTCCAATTTTCTCTTTCAAAAACACTACGTCAATTGCAGGCCAACTCTGTGCAATTCTGTGACACCATTCACCATATTTTATTACATCTTTCATTTTTTTTGTTCATTTCTTCTGCAATAACAAAAAATTAGAGTTTTTAATTTTCAATCATTATATATTCTAATGCAATGTGTGGTTTGGAACAGTGGTAGAGTACATAATTTAGCTTTATTATTTCAGGTGTTCAAATATCATATGATCTCACAAGTAACACTGAATGATAGATTTTTCAAAAGTTCGAAAGAAGTTTTGGCATTAGAACTAATAGATTGAGTTGTGTTCCATAGACCATGAGTTCTAAGGTCCATAAGCCTATTGCTTCAGGGAATATACCAGAGCACCATTCAATTACTTTCAATAAAATTATTCTGCAATTCATTCTTGTTCAGGCTAGTCATAATTTTATTTCCCACAAGTGATTTTATATCTGCAATTGTTTTTTTTCCTCTCTTCTATTATCTTTCCCAAGCATTACTGCTTTCTTTTTGGCTATGTTTGTGTACAATCCATATTTTTCTGTTTCCACATTCAATGTCTCCAACATGATAATTTCAACATTTCTTTATTTTCTTCAGTGAACACAAATCACTTAGATATCATAAATTTTCATTTCCACATATTCTTATAATCTTATCCAGGACTCTTTTGAAAATATACAAAGGAGATATTGAATGAAATTAAATATAATACCTACCTGCTTTTAATCAAAACTAATAATTAATTTTAATTGGATCTCCCTAAACTTCCAAAATCTCATACCAGAAATAAACCTATTTCAGCACTTTTCACACTAAATGATTTAATTATATACAACATTATAGCACACCTATATTCTGCTTAGCATGGAACCTTTATGCAAGAATTCACCATAGCAATCATTTTGATTTACAGTTTATAATGATCGTAAAAAAAATTGTATTTTTGGTAGCCATCTTGTAAGATTAATAATATCATAAGATAATGACTTTATGTCATCTAAAAGAAAAATGGCAACATTCACGCTAAAATTGTACAATACAGAGTTTATTCATTGTATATGGTACAGTATACAATATTACATGTATATAGTATTTTGATTATAAAATTTAAAATACAATTAATGTACAGAATTTATTTTGAACCAATATCCATGTAAGATAATGGAGAAAGACAGGCTCTCATTTTTAACCACCCACGAATAGATAAACATGACTTATAAATGTAAATCTATTATTATAAAGCCCCGAAGACTTTGAAATTATTCAAATGGAAATCAATCTTCGATAATGTGCTATTTCTTAAATATTATAAATTTTCATGCACTCACCCACTGGTAAGAATTTAAAAAACTTAAATGAATCACTTAAGTTTAGAACGTACATTCTATATACACTAACTCTTACAGACTATGCTCAAATCAGAACTTGAGTCTAGTGTGTGCCTGATGTTATAATCAAATATTCAATTGTACAAATCTATTTAACCCATCACAGGAGATAGTGTCTCATTTTTACCACCTACGATTAGACAAATGTGACTTATAAATGTAAATCTATTATTATAAAGTGCTGAAAACTTTGAAATTATTCAAATGGAAATTTATAATATTTATGAAATATCGCATTATCAGAAATTGATTTCCGTTTGAATAATTTCAAAGTTTTCAGCACTTTATAATAATAGATTTACATTTATAAGTCATGTTTGTCTAATCATAGGTGGTTAAATATGAGACACTTTCTCCTATGATGGGTTAAATAGATTTGTACAATTGAATATTTGATTATAACATCAGGCACACAATAGACTCAAGCCCTGATTTAAGCATAGAATGTAAGAGTTGGTGGATATAGAATGTACGCTTTAAACTTAAGTGATTCACTTAAGTTTTTTAAATTCTCACTGGCAAACAAGAAATAATGCATTATCGGAGATTGACTTCTGTTTAAATAATTTCAAAGTTTTCAGTGCTTTATAATAATAGATTTATATTATCATTAATCTAACTTATTTTCAATAAACAAAAAAGAGGGAGAAGAAAATAATTTTATGAATTATATAATAAATAATTACTTTATATGATCAAAAATTTACTAAATCTAAGTTAAAAATAATATTTACTTGTTAGATTTCAAATCATAATCTCATAATTTGTTTCAGATATATGCAAGACACTGGTGACATTATAGTAAACTTAAAAAAATTATAATAGTAAAAAAATACAAATTTCATTCAGCATAAATCTAAAAATAAATTTGAGTCATACATTATTAATGAATTTTAAATTGTGTATTGCTATGTATTAGCTAAAATATTCAGTTGAACAACTTTAAATTAAATCTTTTACAAACGTTAATTTCAGTCAAATCAAGGCTGCTTAATATTGTAAATATATTTTTTATAAAAAAAGGAGGGCAAGGAGAGAGATGATTTTATGCATTTTTAAATAAATCTTATGTGATGATATAATACAAATAAATTGAAGAAGTTTGATGCTTTTAATTTTTATTTAAAAGGTCGTATTTCAGCCTGCCATTACAACATACTGTACTATTCGAAAAATTTTGAGAATATTTCAAGAAAATGGCTACTGCATGTAATAAAGTATGACATCTCATGCAATAAAAAGAGACCATAGGTAGCATATTTATATATAAAGCATTATTTATTTAGATCTGCGTAATATACACTGTAAAAAAGTTTTAAATATTTATTACAATATGCAAACAAGAATGCTATTAGACACATCGTTTTCTTTTTTAATATGTCAGAATTTTTAATTTTCCCAAAATTAACTGCATGATTAGTTATGATACTGTTGATAAATAACAGTCTTTATGGCACAACACAACAGAAAATAAGATGTTATTAAACAATGCTTTTTTAATTTTAAATAATATTCACAATTTGAAAAAAATAAAACTCCACTATGGGTTTTTTTTTTCAGTGCAATGATTAACAATTTTGTGGAAGAACACTAAAAAATTGTTGCTTGCCTTACCTTTTTCGGCCCAGTTTTCTATATGTCTTAATATGAAGTCAGGCACTTTTTTCCTAGCGATATTGGATTTTTTTTAGAAGTTTACAGTTACATATGATTTCAATTGGAATCATAGTAGCAACTAATATGACCAAACACCCCATTACTTCTTCAACCATTAATACATTTTGCCAACACTTTGGATAAAGACACTGATAAAAAATTGCTGATGACAATATTGAAGAGTTTTTGCAATCACACATGAAAGAATTAATTAAGAAGGAATTAATTAACCTGGAAGAAGAAGCAAAAAACAAAAAAGGAAAGAAAATCAGCAAGTATATATACTTGGACATCAAAAAAATGAAAGAATTGATTTTGTATCACTGAGGCCACATTATATGAAAAGAAAATCAACGCAAGTCAACCATTCATTTTTTCCCTGGAGATCTCTAGAAATTCTCCCATAAAAACCAAAATCATCAAAGGATTTAAAAGACAACAATAAATTCTTAGAATGAGCAACTAATGATTCAAAAAACTGAATGGCAATGAATGCTAGACGGATGGATTATAAAAAAAAAAAGCAGTTTTAAGCTAAGTATTTTGTTTTCTTTTTACATAGTTTTAAATTTCGTTGTCTTACATACATACATATTTTAAGTGCATCTACACATATAGTACAGTTTAAATATACATATTGTGCATTAAAGCTTTTTAAAATTATTATATATACTAGGTTAAATTGTTTGTTAATATATTTATGGTATAATTTTTATCTGCAGGACTCAGATAATTATTTCCCTTAGAAAACTAATAACCTCTTACTTTTTATACTATCTTCTTGCTTTATAATGAATTTTGGGGAACTAAATGTCCTCTCTAAATGGGGTAAAGGCATGTCTTACTTAAATCCTAATATTTTTCGCACAATTATACTTTTAATTGATCATATCACTGGTGCAACAAAAAACACTCTAAATTGTCATAAATATGTAATACCAAAAAGTGATAGATTGAGCTACAAATTATGAATTTTTAGCTCTAGACTCTGTCATTTACCATTAGAGGGCGTTCTTAACAGTGATGTGAAATAATGAACTGTGCTAAGGAAGCAGCATTCAATAATAAACTATTGTCAATGATTAATTATTATTCAAAATCCAGTATTAATTGTTTAATAAATTCAACTTGAGTTCAGGTAAAAAATACTGATATTTTTACTATACCAAAAACACTCTTACCTCCTTTATCTACCTTATTACATAAAACTTAAATCTTTTGATGAAGACTGGGTCATTTGAGATAAGTAGACAAGAATGTACGATGCAAAAGATTATACAACCAATGACTAAAATTCAAAGTCCTTGTAATATAGTGGCAATACATATTCTTGTCAAGCTCATAAACTAGATTCCAATCATGCCCAGGTAAAGCTTGAATAAATTTCTAGATTCCAACTAGGCTTGAAATTTTTCTTCCAGAAGCTGGCAGAAATATAATCAACCTACATAATCATCTAATATTGGTTGGTAAAGAAGTGTCTTGGCTATTCATAGCTAGAGAGAACATGGATAGAAAATATTCAAATGCTCACTATCTAATATACAAGCTCGGTGAGTAAATGTTGTTTTTTTTTCCTTTATTGTTCCTCCATGAGAATACTGGAAGATCTTTGCAATGCAGTGGTATATTTAAAAATTATTTTATTTATCTATTTTCAAATACTCTACCCATTAACAAAAACAGAAAATATAACATACATATAGGGCTCAAAATGGCTAATTTTTTAAATGTTTGAAGTGTTAATGGATAAAAAAAAGAGATGTGGCACATAAAACAAAAATACACAAAGATAAACAGCCAATTTAAGTTTCAATAATATAAAAAGGATATAATTATAAAAAAATTGCAAGTTTAATGAAAATTCTTATAACATTTCCTCCTATGTATATACAGTATTACATTTAAACAGGACAGCCTCAATAGTTAGCAAGTAACTTTGTGTCCAACAAATATTACTTCATAAATTGTAAACCTTGTAAATTTCTTTATATTTGTTAAACATAACAGACGTTTTCTTTCTCCACTTTTTTGTAATATGTTGAATTTATTTTTGAATCAACTTAAAAAATATATTACTAAATAATCCAACATCTCATCTATTTAAATGCAATCTTTCTCAAAGATAGTACAGTACGTACTATAAGCCAGGAATATCCACTTATGATCACGCATCAAACATGGCACATTATAAGGCTAAATTTGGTGCATTGCCACTTTTGTAATAAAAAATATAAATTAAGCCCAATTCTTGTAATATAATACTGCAAACAAAAGCTAACGTCAATTAGTACTCAAAAAAAATTCTTTTAACAAAAATTAAAATTCAGTGATGCTAAAAAAAAATTTTAATTTGGCATTCATTCTGTTAATGCATAGTAACTATTGCCAAATCTTAGAGCAAGACTGAAATCATTTTTAATTTTTATTTTATAACATTCATCTTTCATAGTCCTTGTAATTTTGAAATTGATAAAAAATAAAATGCAGTCTGACCGATTCATTCAAATTTGAAACATTCTGCTTTCATTTACAATCTTTCACCCAAACACTGAAAATGGTGAAAACAAATGAACTCATTAAAATTAACATAAATAATGAAAATATTTCTTTTGTGTACTTGCTACAATGTAACACTTTATACGTCACACTTGCAAATTAAATGTGACAGTTTTAACTGATCAAGTCTTCCTCAGAACTAAGAAGTTTTAGGAAAAACTGAAATTATCATCTACTTGCTAGCATAATGTTTGCATTTCATAAAGAGCACAAAATAAGTGTTCTAACAAAAGACTTCTGAAGAAGCCTGTTGTATAGTCGAAATTGTCAGTTAATTAACATGCTGCATTGGATAAAGTGCATAAATGATCCGAGGAAGTCTCTTGATCAATCAAAACGATCAATTATTTTGCGATTGTGATATATAAGTGTCACAATATATAAAATGAGTTAAAGAAATGTTTTCATTATTTATACTGGAAATAATAGTCATTTCAGAAAAGTTAGTGACAGGAAAAGAGAATATTTAAGTCTCATTGAAGTAAGCAATATTTTTTTTTCCTAAACTACAGTACTACATCATGAAGGGGAGGGGGTGAAGCTAAACCTTATTTATTTATAACATTTTGTATCTTATATGAAAATTGTATAGTAATGCAAATGGGTGCAAATTACGCCAATGTATGCCATATGGGAAAATGTTTTTTTTTTTTTAAATTTATAATATCCTTGAAAAAGACTACAATTAAAGTTTAAAATGCTGAAATATTTATTTATATAGTTTAAGTTTATTCAGAAATAAATTCAAGATTTTACAGTTAGTTGAAGCAGACTTTATGTATATTTAAATATACCATATTGGATCCTTTTAGGAGGTGTTTGAAGAGATTCTCATTTCTCATTTATTTATTGTTAATTTATATTTGTTAGTAAACAAATGAAAATTTGTATAATTTTTTCAAGAATTTCTAAAGGAACGTTTTTAATATGCAACAAATAGTAACAGAATTTGTATTAATTTTTGGGGAAAAAATGAAAGGTTGCAATCATTTCCATTCCTGCAACCGTATCATATATATATATAGCATACACACATATTAATTTTAATAATTAAATAATAACTAATAAAAATACATTTGCATTCGTATGATATTCAAATAATACTTTTAATTATTCAAAAAAATAAAAAACTTTCACATAAAATTATAAAGCTTTTTCTATCATCTTTATATTAAAAATAAAAACATTTACTCTGAACTTTTTAACAATTTTTCAAATGCAAAATGAATATCTCGGCTTCATATATTAAATATGAAGGCAAGAATAGAACGGATCAACAAATCTGTTCGGTGGGTCAAGCTTCCCTGTGGGCGATGTTACCTTCTGCTATTCATAACCACAAGACCAACATAATTCCCATTTATTAATAAAAATGGAAATCACAAAGCATGAAAAGCTTCTGAAAAAATTTTATACAAGTGAATGAGTTAATGATCGATAATGAGAGAAAGTAACAGGAGAGAGGCTATAATACATATACTTTAGAAACAAAATGATGAATAGTTTAGAAAATCACTGCAAAACTTTTATCTATTAGTTGAGTATAGTTTAAAACCCCTTAATAACCTATTATAACGATAAAATGATATTGGATCCTCAAAATCTATTTAATTTATTTTTATTCCCATTTATATCTCTTAGCAATTTTTTTAATACAAATCTTTTATCAATACCTTTTTTGTGTGAATATATATATATGAACACACACATGCACGCAAACTGCAGAAATTAAAATTTCAATAGTGAATAATATTTCTGTAGTATAATTTTCACTATATCAATCTCACGCAAGTTAGGGACTGGTTTCTACCTGCTTTTAATATCTTGTGGAGGAGTGTAATCATAAACATATGATCAAAGACGTCAAAAAGAACTATGATCCTCAAGATACACATTTCATGCTGAACCAGCACTCTCATCAGTTGGACCAGATCACAATCTCTTACACATATCTTTATCATTGTTCAGTATATATATATATATAGATAGCCAATTACTACATTTTTAATTAATTAGAGAGGATATAAACCCAGCCAGACATTCGAGCTCCATTCCATCCATTCTATCTTATAACTTAGTTATATATACTATACTTGTATTTAAATATTACATTTTAATTATTAATAATTTCAATAACTTTAAATTTAATAAAACTTGAAATTTTAAATAGTTACTATATATAATATCTCCATCATCATCATTGTCAATCCACAGCAGGATGAAGGTTTCTCCAAGTTCAATTCATCTTCTCCGATGTCTATCCTCTCTTTTCCACATCACCCCTGAACATTTTCTTATTTCATTTATCCATCTCACACGTGGTCTCTTTCTGGGTCTTTTACAATGTAATATTTAAATACAAGTATATTATGTATATATTTGTATTTAAATATTACATTTTTATTATTAATATATTTCAATAATTTTAAATTAAAAAAAAAAAGACTTGAAATTTTAAATAGTTCCATATGTAAAGAAATGTACTGATCTTTAACTGGGTTTAAGTCTATACCTGGGTTAATAATAATATCTAGCCAATAAATAATTTTTAATAATATTGATATACCACAGTGTGCCCTAATAAAATGAATAGTGTTTCACTTCAAGCTGCTTTGTGGTGCTATTTGTGAATCAATATGTGCATTATGTAATGACATAATTTAGTTATTTGCCACAAAAATTTTAAGGCATTAGCATGTCTGAATCACTAGTTATGGCATGACATGTGACAGTGTGTTTAATACCTTAATCCCAAGACAAACAATGCACTACAATTAGAAGCTACTGAAACATTTGAAATGATCCAAACTGTGTATGGTGATGAAACCATGTGTCACACAAGAATATCTTCAAGTAGTTGGCAAGATTTCATTATGGTGGTGATATCAGTGGAGATCATCGGAAAGATATAAAATCACTGCTACATTTCATCGTGCACACATTCTAGGCTTAAAACTTTTGTGGTGACTACATAATACATACATTGATTCAGAAATGGTGCTGCAGATCGCCTGGAGAAAGACCCATTGTGTATTTATCCAAAAGATTATAACAATATCATTGAAATTGTACATGAATTGTATATATGAAAATTAAGTCATAATGAAACATGATGTATAAATAATGAATAGGGATGAATATATTTGAGAGGACTTGAATCTGGCCCACATAATGAAACTGTAGAAATGTATCTTAGAGGTTCTTTATTCATTCGTTTGAAGAAGTACAATGTTGAATTTGGTGAAATTAGAGAGGTTCTAAATAAGTTTATAATTGCATTATTTTATGCTCATTTCTGTAAATATTTTATATACTCTATTTTCAAGTGCTTTCCTTTTTTTTTAATACTTTGGTTTTTTTTTCCATATCCCTGTTATTGATGATGAATATATAAAAAAGATTTATAAAGTAATACACAGAATAAAATGCATGAAATGTAATAAAGTTAGAGAAAAAAATTTGAGAAAAAATTTCACAAATAAAGACTTAAGAGACCAGGTCATTTGTGAGTTTTGAATAAATTTAAGTGGAGTGAGTCTTTGCATCACAAGAATAGATTTGGACACCCAAGATCTGATAAAAGTTGAATCTCTTCAATAAGCATTCATAGAGTATGATTCAGAGGCAGCCTGCAACGTAGGCTTTAAAAATAATAACCATTCATAAAATTTTGCTTTGACTTACATAAAACACTTAAGACATTTAAGTCATTCATAACATGCAAAAAACAGAGTATCTATCAATTGAGGATGATAAGGTGCACGAAACATACTGATCAAAATCAAAATGAAAACCTACTTAATAAGATTTTGTTTCATATGTCATAGCATCTGCCGGGACGCGAACCCACAAGTCTGCAACCAACTACGTGCTTGCAAGGCAGCTGCGATGACCTCTCGGCTAACAACGCAACTTTCCACAAATGTGGAAAGGTTAATCAGCAGGACATATTTAGTTGGATCAAAGATCAACTGAATTTACTGAATGAAAAAGAGATACCAAATATATTTGGCTTCGTATGTGACTGGTGCATATTTTGATATGCCTAATAATTCCTCAAATTTTAATGCCTTTAGAATATTTTTGACATAGTAGTCTTCCAATAGGATGGGATAGCATGTTTCTATGTCTTAGTTGTTTGGAATTATCTCAACAATTATCATCCAAACTGATGGACTGGTTGTGGAGAATCGCATTCTGGACAATGAGGTCTCTTTCAATTTAACACCCTTAAGATTTTATTACCTGTGATTTCATTAAGTCAATGATTTATTGTGAATATAATGAAAAATGTAATTAATCTTTAGAATTGTATTCTGGAGAAGAAGCAGATTATTTTACAATCCGTAGAGATATTAATGGTATAGACTACAACTGCGAACTGAAGTTTAAGCTACATTTTTTCAGACATTTATTTTGAAATAATTATTCTTTGTTTAAATATATATGCAATGTTATGCCATGAAGAATTTTTTTTTGCTTTGTAATTCTTAACTCACAAAATAGATTGTTAATCTAAAGATATCCTAAACTAAATGCATATAGGCAGTAGAGGATTACATTGTGCTTAATGAAAATTAAGCTAAATGGATTGTCAGTTTTATCCATTTTTTACCAGCCTATACTTATGAATCAGTTTGCTTTTCTTAACAATATAATTTAAAAACATTATTAAGAGAAAAATAGATTTGGCCAAACTAGGTAAATAATTTCACAAACAATAATCTCAATGCTCAGGATCAGTTTCAGAAGTCAAATTAATGAATGGGATTTAAGGATAATCCAGAATAGCAATGCCATGTACTAACTACTAATAATCTGTTGTATTAAAGATTTTCATACAAATGACTTGATCTAAAGCCAAAAGAAAAATAATTAAGAAAACAATAAAATTAATGTCCTGTGCAGTGAAAAGGCTGCAGATTCAACAGCTTAAGATCCCTGAATAGATTCACGGCTAATTTCAGTAGCAAATCTGGAGATATTACATATAGGACATGGAATACAAAAATTTTGCTTGATGTCAAGTCTACAAGATCTGAATGGAAGGATAGGAGTTGTAATTAAGAAGTACCAAGATTTAAGATATAGCTGCTCATGACAAAACTCTTTTTCAGAAGAAAAAAGTTTAAGTGAGCAGAAAGATGATAACAACTAAGGATTTGCTGCAAGATTTGCTTTGGTATCTTTTATTCTGAAATTTCCTAGATCATTCAATGTAGGTCTGATGATATTAAAAACTGCCTTAAGCAATAATACCTCATCCCATTTTTTATTAGTTTATGTCCTAATATTAATTTCTAAAAGACTTTCTTTCTCCATTGGATCATGTTATTACCTTATTATGATTGAAACATTTTATTTTCTTCTTGAAGAATTTAATGCACAAATTAGTAGAATCAGTAAGATCCAAAATTAATAGAAATAAAAGTATTCATGTTGTAAACTCAAATGTATTCATAACAAGAGTTTGCTTAGAAGACAGATGCAAAAGAAGATTATAATATAAAGTGACTTATTGTAAATATGGCTATAGATATTATGGATTAGTATGTTCCAAAGTCAAAATGATAATTCTATTAAAAAGTATGATTTCAAACATATAGGTAAGAACCAAAAAGTGATATTCTTTCTCTAGATGCAACTACTATTTGTATTAACTTTCAACAGCTAATGAACTCTGGATTCCCAAACTTATTTAGCTGATGGTTAGAATTGTCTTAGGGATCAGAGTGACTTGAGGTCAACAAGGGCATAACAACAATATTGGCATCCGCATGGGATTTGGGCATTCTATCATCAGATTCTCAATAGTATGGATGGCTGAAGAGTTGGTGGTTGGAGTAGATTGAAGTCTGTCCATTAAAGTATAAAGATTTGCCATCTTAATATAAACTGAGTACTGATTATATATCCATGTGGGAGATGATAATCTGGATCAACTGATGAGTGCTGCTTCAGCATGAAATATGTATATTGGTGATTATTTATCTTTTCTACATGTGTGTGGTCATGTGTATCAGTAGTATGAGATAGTGTGGATGATTGAAGGGTGCTTGAAAGTCTGAGTTCAAATCCCCTATATTTAAAAGCCATTTGTAACTTCTAGTAAGATTACTGATGGATTCACCAAAAGGGAAAATACTCATTGGTTATTTGACAGTGAAGCTTTTATTAATGATTTGATATTTTTAAAAAATGTGGAGGTTTGTCTTGCTGGGCAAAAGAATAAATTGAATGCTGATCTTAAGCAATGAAGATTTAAAGGTGAATATTCAGTGACTGGTAAGTTGGCTTAAAAAATGTTTAGTGGATTAAGACTATAAAGAAAACATTTGATCAATATCATTTCAAATCTTTTGGGTGATATATTAAAATTAACTTACGGAACAAATAAAACATCATAATTCTATTAAATCCATGAATGTCATTCTTTTTATATGAGTATGATAATGTGAATGGATGGAGGAAATATTGTGACCATGTTTTGAATAAGGACATAAAAACAGTAATATCCTTCTCAAACATTCTTTTACATCCAGCTCAGTGAAATTACAGCAGCCCTTTATAAACTGAAAAATAAAAAGGCCACTTGAGAGTTATCTTCGAAACTGATTTTCTATGAATATATGAACTCATAAACATCTACCTTCTGATTTTAAAGTGGCTTCTATTATAACCACAGTAATTGTCATGGAATATTACTGATAAATAAGAGAACCTTCAAGGATTTTGATGAACAGTTTAGTTCCACTCACAGATGAATCGTGACCAGAGGCTCACTGCAGTTCTAGAAAATTAAGAAAGGACGGAGACAGTTTTTGTTGCCAAAACTAATACAAGAAGAGTGTTAAAATCAAAGATACAATATATACATTGTTTTTACTGGTTTGGTCAAAGCATTCAACTCACCTATCTGAAAAAAGTTTGTGGTAATATAGTTCATCAAAGTTTATTTATATTGTACAATTTTTTACATGGTGAAATAGAAGATTATTAATGCTGATGAAAAATCTGAGGCATTTGAAGGAAAATTGGTGTTAAGCAACAATCTATACTAATCATGACTTTGTTTCTATTCAGAACTGCTTTAAAAGCTCCATAAAGCAGGCAGCCAGAAGTAATATGGATTTGATGGTGGTGGGAGTTTTGTATATGAACTGATCAAAAACAAATAAAAGAACTGCATTTTTTAGCTCTTAAACTTTCAATATGATGATAATTATGCTATTCTTATCATTCCCTACAAAATAAACATAATATTTTAACTTCATCAGATACAGTTTTTTATTTAATTAATTAATGTTAAAAAAACACACACACATCTTTTTTATCAGCAATTGGTTAGAAAAAAATCTTCAGAAACTTTTGACAAATGAATGTCAACTTTAGAATATGAATCAGTTTAAATATCCTGATAGCTTTTTGGATAGAAATTTGATCTTAGAAACTGAAGTACAATCAGATTCCTATTTTATTTTAGTGATATAATTTCAAGAACTAAATACAGTGTATATAAAGCTACTACTTAGCACAATTTATATATGGTAGCGAGTCTTGATATTCCATTAATATAATTTAAAGATACTAGAATTTTTCATTTATAGGTGCTCTGTAATTTCTAAAAATACAATGACAAGATCAAAAACATTAAATGTTATATTCTCATCTTACTGACTGTAACAATATTGAATCTATCATTATAAAGGTGCATCTTTGTTAGTTAAAGCCTTTAATGTGAATAAATAAACAGTAACTATTTTTTAAAATTAATATATTAACTCTCATGTAAGCTGATGTTATAATTATATTTTTCCCCTCTTTCTTTCAATTCTAGTTATATATATAAAATATTTGAATACAAATATATTGTCTATACTTAGATGGAATTTGAATTTAGGTTTTCAATCACTCTACAGCAATCCACTCCATCCTATACAATTATATATATGACCACACACATTCGAAAGAGATAAATGATCTCCAATATAAATATTTCAGCTGAACTAGACTCATCAGTTAATCCCAAATCATAATCTCTCATACATATATATATAATCAGTTCTAAGTTTTTATTAAGATAGCAAATCTTCAAACTTTAATGGACAGGCTTCAATCTTCTCCACTCTCCAACTTTTCAATCAACCATATTATTGAAAATCTGATGATGAAATGCTCAAAGCTCTTGTTTATACCAATATTATTATTATTATACCTGTGTTGACTTTATATCACTTTGACCTCTTACATATAAGACCTTAATATGTCCATTTAAATACACAGAAGAGAGGTAGGCAGAATACAAGCTAAATATATAATATTTAAATAAAAGTATATTGTCTATACGGAACTTAATCTAATTAAAAAGAATTTGAATTCAGACTTCCAAGCTCTCTACAGCAATCCATTCCATACTATACAACTGATACCCATGACCACATACATGCAAAAAAGATAAATGATATCCAATATATGTATTTTGTGCTGAACCAGCACTCATCAGTTGGCCCAAATCATAATCTCTCATATGTATAATCAATGCTCAATTTATATTAAGATAGCAAATCTTCAAACTTTAATGGCAGGCTTCAACCTTCTCCAGCCTCCAATTCTTCAGTCATTCATATCAATGACAATTTGATAATGAAATGCTCAAAGCCCTTATTGAGACCAATATTACTATCATACTGATGTTGACTTTAGGTCCCTCTAATCCCTCACATATGCTGGCCCTCCTTGTGTATTTGAATGGACATATTAAGGTCCTATATGTGAGGGTCAGAGTGACATAAACTCAAAAATATTAACATCAACAATGACTTTGAGCATTTCATCATCAGATTTTCAATGATATGGATTGGTGAAGAGTTAGAGGGTGGAGAAGATTGAAGCCTGACCATTAAAGTTTGAAGATATGCTACCTTATCGCAAACTGAGGGCTGATTACATATATGTGAGAGAGATTATGATCTGGACCAAATGATGAGTGCTGGTTCAGCATGAAATATTGAAGATCATTTATCTTTTTTGCAAAAATATTAACATCAACAAGGAATTTGAGAATATGGATTGGTAAAGAGAGTTGGAGGGTGAGCGTGCCCATTAAGTTTTGAAGATTTGCTATCTTATTACAAACTGAGGACTGATTACATATGTGTGAGTGAGATTACGATCTGAACCGACTGATGAATGCTGGTTCAACATGAAATACAATATTGAAGATCATTTATCTTTTTTTGCATGTATGTTATCATGTGTATCAGTTATATAGGATGAAATAGATTGCTATATGGAGTTTGAAAGTCTGAGTTCAAATCCCTTCTAATTACATTAAGTTCAGTATAGAAAATATACTTTGTTTAAAAATTACATATGCAATCTGTATTTTGCCCATCCCTCTTATGTGTATTTACATGGACATATTAAGATCCTATATGTGAGGGATCAGACTGACTTAAGGTCAATATTGGTATCAATAAGATCTTTGAACATTTGGATTATCAGATTTTCAATTATATGGATGGCTGAAGAGTTGGGGAGTGGAGATGATGTCCATTAAAGTTTGAAGTTTTGCTATCCAAACTATACATGTATGAAGAATTGTGATCTGTACTAACTGATAGGTGCTAATTCATTATGAAATATATATATTGGAGATCATTTATCTTTTTTGCATGTATATTATGTGGTCATGTGTATCAGTTGTATAGGATGTAGTGGAGTGCTATAGGAAGCTTGAACATCTGAGTTCAAATCCTTTCTAAATTATACATATATAAACTCTTGTCTTTAAATTATAAATAATAAACCCCAAGTTCATGTATATGTTAAACAGAGAACCAATGTTAAAATAAATAATAGTAAAGCACACTTTTGGTACCAGGCTCATGGCTAACAAACTGTCTAAACTCAATAATTGAAATTCCAGAGCATGCTCAGTGAAGTGCTAATACATCTATGATTAATAACATTATTATCCCTAACAATAACCCATGCCTCTTAATACTACATAAGTTTTCTGAGGATAAAACTCATGTCCAACATTTTTTCTTGTGATTAAAAAAAACAATTAAGTACAATAAAGAAAAAATTTATAAGCTAGTAAAATTCTTTACAAGAAGAAAGAAAAATATGATACAAGATGGGTATAATATTTGTTGAGCTATAAAATACACTTTTTATCCTGTCATACATGTTGCCTCGACCATATTGACAACTAGCCTTCTTCTCATCATAGTAAATATCTCATAACTTGGTTCCTAGCACACAACAGAATAACCAACTTTATTTCTATCAGCTTGATTCATTCTATCATATTCAAACACAAAGGGGACCTGAAACTAACATTAAAATCCTTACCTACTACTTTTTTCAATTTCACATATAAATTAAAATCATAAGCCAAAGAAATTCATTCTTTATTAATTTTAACCACACCAGACTTTATTTTAAGATTCTTAATAACATAATCTTAACTGCCTATATAGTAAACTCTCCTTATACGACATACCAAATCTTAACTCTCAATATTCATTTTACTATCTTCCTCAAATTTTCATAAATAAAAATTATGCAAAAAAATCCTGTCAGAGTTTTTATGTAAATTGAGGGGGATAGGAAACAGAATATTTAACTATATTAAGGATTTGGTGTTGAGTGTAAGGAGAGTTTACTATATAAAAAGTTAAAATTATTTTCTAAGAATCTTAAAGTAAAGTTTAATGTGGTTAAAAGTATTAAAGAATGGATTTGTGTGGCTTGTGTTCCAAATTTATATGCAAAATGGAAAAAAGTAGTGTATAAAGATTTTAATGCTAGTTTCAGGTCTCTGTGTTTGAACAGATTGGTTAATAATTCTATGGATAGAGTGAATCAAACTTATAGAAATCAAATTGTTTATTCTATAGTGTGCTAGGGACCAGCTTACGAGACAGTTTACTAAGAAGAGACAAAGGCCAGTTTGTCAATGCGGTTGAGACAGCATATATGTTAGGATAAAAAGTCTAAATAATTCTAAATTAAATTTTGTTTTCTTCAATCATGAGAAAAATGTTGGACATATAGTTTTAACCTCAGAAAAGTTATGTGGTATAGACCAATGTTATGAAGAGGAAGATGAAGTAGACATGGTTTATGTCGAGGGTAAAAATGTTATTAATCAGATGTATCAGCATTTCAATGAGTACTACTCTGGAATTTAATTGTTGAGTTTAGGTAGTTGTTAGCCATGAGTCTGGTAGTATCGAAAGCACACTCAGCTATTAATATTTATTTTAAGATTGGTTCTCTATTTTACACATACATATATGTGTTTATTATATATATATGATTGATAGAAACAGTTAACTTTTTCATTAAAATGAGTCCCATAAAACATCAAAAAAAATTGTATAGAGAGCATAGGTAAATAATATTAGCATTATTACATATTTGTTGTATTTAATTAATTAATTAATTAATTACATATTTAAATGTTTTAAAAGCCAAGGTTAGTTCAAATAAGGTTTGTTTGAAGGCTTTATATTGCTTATTAATATTAAGACAGTACAAAGATTGCTTTGGATAAAACTGCCACTAAACCATGTTGAGTTTTGTCAAAGTATTTTTTACTAAAGAATGGGTGTCAATGATTATTGAAATATCTATTGATTTCTTAAATTTCTGATGATGTCAGTTTTGACTGCCAGAAACATGTCTATCAAGAAATTAGTCAATTTTTTTCTTCTGTTACCTGTTGAAGCTTGAAACAGTAAAAATTTCCACAAAGGGGGGTAGAGAAATAACATTAGCATTATTATACATTTATATGATGATTAATTACATATTTAAATGTCTATGAGTGGTTTAAAAGCTCTGCCTGATCCAACAACATTAACCCAATACAAAAGACAACTTTAGTTAATTTGCCATTAAATGTACATTCAAGTTTTAATTTAAGATCATGTTGAACTTTGCAAGAACATTTAATAGTTTAATATGTTATGTTTGTTGGAGTTTAAATTGATTTCGTGAGCTAGTAATGACATCAGGTTTGATTGACACAGACATATATTCAGCCTAAAGTGAGTTTACCATCAAGATTAATGTTTGAAAGATGGGAAAAATTTCTATACAGGTTGGAGATAAATAACATTATCATTATTATAATATATGTATAAATAAAAATTTATTATACCTTCAGTGCTATAAGGATGTATATTTACAGTACTGAGTGTATCCTGATTTTTCCAGGATTTGTTAGTAATATATCGCACACACACAAATAAATACTACTACTTTCTTCCACATGATTTTTTAAAGTATATCTATTATATAATAATATTTTCTTAACTACATTATTATTTAAATAGACCACAAAATAATATGAATTTTGTAAATGACATGTAATTAAATAATAATTTAATTTTTGTTTAATGCATTCAGTTTTTTTAAAAAATAAAATTAACATTACCCGAGATTCTGAAATTAATATCTTTTTTTTTATATAATCATACCATTGCCATAAATCATAAAAATGTTTTTTCTATGAAAATATTTTAAGTGTATGTTTATGTAGTCTGAGTATATATATATATAAGCATATGCATTTACATGTAAATGTATAAACTCAATTATATATTGGAATGGAAATATATAATCAAATAATGGACGTGATCTACGCAAGAGCAACAAATTTTCTCTACTAGGTTTCAAATAATTAAATAAATACCCGAACTAATAAATCTGAACAAAATTCAGAAGCTCGTTGAGTGCCATCAAACTAACCTAAGTAGAATTCAAATTTAACAACTTTAATCATAGATATCGTCTACTGATTATAGATAATATCTGACTGATGGTTTTAATTTTAATTGTTTTTAATTTTTAAAATAATCAATTTTATCTGCAACCTGTATGGAGTTTAAATGTATATATAAAAATACTTTTTAATATATATATTATTTTTAAATATTATAAATAATTAGATGATTTTATTGCTTAAAATTCATAATAGGTTCGGAGCACCGGAAGTGTCTAAAATGGACATGTTTCATGTCCTTGAACCTCCTTCAATCATGGTGAAAATGCTATAATAAAGTATTGCATAATACACAATGCAACAAAAGTCTGTTTATTTATGTCAGCAGTGACGTAATCAATGAGAAAAGCTAATGAAAGGAAAAGAAAAAAAATATTTTATGAATGAATGCATTAAATTGCAGAATGGCATTCCTTTAACTAATATGTTATAAAAATCCATAATTTATAAACATAATGCAAATGAAATTGCTTACTATAAATAAAACTTAACCCTTGGCCCAGTTAAGAAAGAGGGGTTCTCCTAACATGGCTTCCGATTGTCAAGTTCACAGTTCGGAATTTGGCTTTTATAGGGAAACCACATTGAATCACTTATTCAAAAACTTCTACAAACCAAACAAAAGTTCAAATATTGTTTTGTTTATTATTATTGCTAGGTAAAAAGTTTTTGCTGATATAAATAGTTGTATTATAAAGATAATATTTTAATTAATACAATAAACTTGTACACAGTAGACAAAAAGTATGTCAATATATATAAACTATATAATAAAATTAATTTTTATTTTTCATTAATAAAATGAATTTATATAGTATACAACAAGTATTTCAAATATACAATCTATAGATAGTAAAATTAATGTTTGTTTAAAATTACACCATAGTTTATATTCATAGTAAATGGGGAGGGGGGTGCTATTAAAATCTGAAAAATTCACACATCTACAAAAGGACATGAACTAGAAATTTTGACGATATTTGATCTATTCATAATATTATAAGATATAACTTTATAAGCTATATAACTAGTTCAATAATAATCACAAGAAGAGAACTGATATATATATATATGATGGAATTGGATTATTATAATACCAGAACTAGGAATTTTGACATATTTGGCCTATTCATATTATAAGATATAACTTTACAATATATTAACTAAATAACTAGTTGAGTAATAATCAAAAAAAAAAAAGAACTGATATATATTGTAAGGGTAGCTTACAATCCTATCGAGACCAACCTTTACTTATCCACACTATCAAATTAAACCCATTGAAAACATAAGCTTAACCAAAAGGTAATTGAATATGCACTATCTTTTTTTGTAACATATATATATACACGACAAATGTTTGCTTTATTAAGTACCAAATTAAACGAATGTCACAATGAACTAATTTAAAACCCAGTTAAGGAAATCCTTCATATATATATATATAGTGCAGGTAGCTAAAAATCGCTATCCAACAACCTACCTAAGCAAACTGAAATAAGGGAAGATTGTTTTTTTTTATTTAGCAAGTAGAAATAAAAATAAAAGGTTTTTGCTTAAACACTTTTGAAAAAGATTAATGTTTTTATATTTTTAATATTTTCTAAGCAGTGTAATAACTACTTTACTAAGTAGTTATTAATGATGGATAATTGACCGTAAAAAAAAAAAAAAACCCCATATATATATTAGTAATACAATTTTGTTGCTTGAAAATGCCATTCTTAATAGAAAAAATGTACATAGTTATATATATATGTGTGTTGATTGTTTGTGTTGTGTTAATTGGGTTGACAATGACTTAAATAAAAATAAAAAAAGGGAAAAACAATAATTATAACAGTAGAGAGTGAATCAATATTTTGAATATACAGTGAGATAAAAATATTATAAATTTATTTTAGAATGTGTTGTATTATTTTTTTTAATGAATCAATGTAAAAAAATATTTTAAAAGCTGAAACGCTTGTTTTCAAATAATAGAAATAGCGCCAAGATAAAAAGGAAACAATTAAGAAATCGTCTGCTTTCTTTTGGTTGGAAAAAAAGATCGGTCAAGCTAGTTAGATCAGGAGGATTATATTTTTATATTGTTCTACAAAATAGACAATTTTTCTTAATTAATTCGACATTCGAATAAAAAAAAAAGAAATGGATGGAACATTAATCTGATTTATTCGATAGAGAAGTGGAAATCATTATTAATTCAAATTTTTTTAAAAAAAGAAAAGTAACCTGATGTTTGTTTAAAAGGAACTGAAAAAAAGAAATTAAAACAGTTAAGTTTTTATTCTCTATAAAAATATTTTATTAGACTATGAATTTATGTAAAGTTGTATATATATAGTTCAAGCATGAAATATTTTGGCTAAAGAGCATAATTGTGTCGGGGGTTGAGGCATTGTTCCTATCGACTATGACCATATAAAATATCAAGATGTGACTGTCTACAGTCTGTTTGCCTGAGGAGTTGACATTTACACTGGATAAAAATCTATGGGATGAATAGCACATAACTACACACAGACTGCCCACTGAGATACTTCAGGATGCTCTGTAAATCAAACGGTAGTTCTACCAACATCTATTTAACAAAATACATCATCCGTAAGGACTTTGTATAAAAGAAAATTGTAAATTATGTTTTATTTTTTATTTTTTTATCAATTTGTATTTTTTTGTTTTAATTTTTATCTCATCTTATATTTGGAAAAAGCGATTGCTAATTATATGTAGAGGGAACAATCCAATATGGGAAAATATCAAGAGAGTAAGGGGGGAGGGGGGATAGGTTGAAAAGTTTATTTTTTTTTTTTAATAAAATTTAGATTTACTTTCTACTGACAGATGTGAGATAGAAATATGCACAAACAATTAAGTGCTTTACTAGACTTTTACGGTAAGATATTTTTTTTTATTATTATTATTATTATTTTTAAAGCAACTGATATAAAATATGTATCACATGACACGACTAATTATATATATGTTACTAATATTTCTTAAGATAAATTGAATAAATGACTAACATTTTCTTTTAAATAGTATTCTTTATCTTATGTTCTATCATATTTTGTGTTGTGTTATCATTATATTTTTTCACGATTATTATATCTGAGGTTGCAGTTAAATTTACTTAGAGTTGGCAGTCTCATTGTGAACTAATCTTTTTTTTTTATTATTATCATAATAGACATAGAAACTGTAAATCCATAGAGATATCCAAGTAATTTATTGGCATCATTTTTTTTATATATATATTTTTCTTTATTGAGATTTTTTAAATATTTTTCTATATAGAAATTTTCTTTGCTTTTCTAAATTGTTTAAGAATTTATGTTTAAATATATCCTATTTTTGTTTGTAAATAAATATTATGAAGTTTTATAGATTAACAAGATCTCTGTAGTTTTGTTGAACCAGCATTTATATTCAATTAAACACTTACATCTTATAACCTATATTTTACACATACACTCATCCACATTATTGCTTAATAAGCATGGGAGAGAACATTAAATATGGGTTATAGTTTGTTTAATAGATAGGATATATTATTTTAGTCATTGATTAAGAGTATGCATAGATACATACCTGTTAAGAGAGTCGAATGCGAATTCTTCCTGGGTTCGAATATCTGAGGCAACGGTTTTGGAAAAGAGTGGTAAGATGTGAGATGAACTGATTTGGATTGCATGTAGATTTAGTGGATGATGCTTAGGCTAGTCTATTGAAGATGGATGTAATCATGGGTCAGGTATTTTATCATTTTATCTCTAGCATCCTACATGAAGACCCTAGGTCTGACAGTAGTTAGATGCGAGCTTGCTCTCTTTCACTTATATACGTGGATGGACCGGTTTGTTGCATTGGGCACTATCAACTTTGGGATATGGCAGATAAGTGCACCAGCACTTTTAGATAGGACGTAAGTTGGTTATATGTTATGGACGAACCAGCTGATTGTTAAAGTTGATTTGTGTGTTCAAATGTATTTGCAGGCAGGAACATCCGGGTATATCACACCATACCATTACAATATATATATATACCAACAATGAGTTAATTATCAATGTGTGGTATGTCATGAATTAAGACTTAGATTAGTACACATAGTGACGACCTAATGCCAAATCAATCTCTAGGCAACCAAGTGTGGAAAATAAAGGTAGAATTCTGTTACGTAATTTCATTTTTTATCTACAACTAATATAATACGTGCAACAATAAACAACCATGGCAATGGAAAAAGAAATGGAAAAACTAGTATACAAAACACTATGCTAAGCATGGTATAAAAGCAAACCGGTTCATTTCCATCATCTTTTGTTATTTTTCAGATGATGCAATAACTATATAAAGCCAACATCTGAAGATCGAATGTTCTAATACAAGAGAAGATGGATGACTTGTTCGAATGCAAGAGAAGATGGATGACTTGTTCCAATATTCCTTATCCATATAATTTTCACACTGCAAAAACTTAAGAAATTACAACCAACGTTTAAATAGAGAAAAGTTTGATAAATTCATGCAGTTTAACAAACGAACTGAAATAATTTTAAATTGGTATTTAAAATAAAAACTATACTATTATTCAAACATGGAGAAAAAGAAATAGTGCATCACTAGCATTTATATAAATAATGAAGAATTTTTTTCTTAAATAAGTCATTAAATGCCAAATAGCAAATCGAGAAAAATTAAATCTGTTATAAACTGCTGTGAAATGTATTCTGGCTAATTTAACATTGTCAAAGGACAGGAGTGTTACTGTCCTGATGATAGAAGTGCTATGACAATTTACTTACCTGTATAATGCGTAAAAAAATATCAAATGTCCTACACTAAATGTCTAAATGGATCGAGAAGGAAAGCAACTGCAGAAAATGGAAACAACATCATTTCAAACATGTTGCTGAGAAATTCTAGGGAGTGATGAGTGAATTACAAAAGAATGATTCAAAGAGTGATAGACTATATCCATAAAAGACATTATTTCCAAACTCACGGACATTAATCAAGATGATTTAACCCAACAATCGATTGGGAAGAATTATTTCATCTTTTGGCCAATTCACTCCCTGATAAATTTTTTCATAAGTATTATACGTTAAAATGCATGTAAACAGTATATTTTATTATAAAAACAAATTGCCCAAAAAAAAAAACACAAAAAAAGCACGAAATTCAAAATTCCTGCTCTTACAATAAACATAAGCCCTGCCCTGACATGATCAGCCATTGTCTTTTGCCAAGGCTGTAAAACATTCAGTATTTTATGACATTGAAGTTTCCAATGATGCAAAAATCATGTTTATTTGCGAATTTATTACGGTTTTAGATATTTTTTAAAAATAATTTACACTATATTTATTAGATATCAAGACATATAAATTATTTAATAACTTATTTAGACTTGAAATACTTCATTTTCAAAAATATAATGTTATATTAGCAGCTAACATAAATATGGCCTGAAGCAAATTAGAAGACAAGCTATGATGTAAGTAATCTACTTTGTCTACGAGTAAAGAAAATATCATAATTTTGCAATAAATATTCAAAAAATTTAAACATTTAAAGCATAATTCATTAGTTATAAGAGAAATAAATAATTATACATTTCAAATGTTTAAAAGTAATAAAAATTAAGAAATATTTCATTAATTTTATAAACCAAAAATAATCTTTCTAGAAAGGTGACGTATAATGTCTTTGTTTTGATTATGGTCTAATTTTTTTAATATTTACCGAAACAAAATGTGAACATTTAAAATTTATTTCAGTAATAAACACAAATATCTATCAAAGTCAAATTTGTTATTTTCTGATAAGTAATAAACATTTTATCGTATATTTTACGTTGATTTGTGAAACAAAGAAAATGTCAAAAAAGGCTGAAAAGTAAGGGCATTAGGCTGCATATCAGAAAGATTAAAGAAAGTTTTGATTTTATTATGTATTTTTTTCCTTTTATATACATTTGTAAAATTCTAGTTTTATTTCACTTCAACACTTTGAAACATATCTACAATTTGGAAGGGTCTATTATGGTGAAAGCAACAAAATGAAGGGAAGAAAATTATTAAGCTAAATAAAGTTTAGGTCAGCTTTCCCTCCATAGTGATTTTACATTTGATCATCACCACTATGATATGGAATAAAGTAAGATTTTTGATATTATTCCATATTAAGCACATACACTTACTACAGGTCAGAGTTCATGTTTTTTTATTGTTAACTAATAATCATTTATATTTATTTTTTGGTATAAATGACTAACCTTGTATAGATGTTCTTTTCTATCAATCATAGGGAACTATACATAGGTAGGGGGTCCCCAAAGAAGATGGAACATCAATAACTGGAATTGGATGGCAAAGCCATTACGCATATTGTAAATTAGCTAGGAGGCCTTGTGGTCAATGTAATAATGATTTTTTTTATTTTCATTTGCTTTGTAAATAATTAGTGCCTTGCTATGGAATAGTGAACACATTTAATCATTGATATGGTAGAAATACATTCTTGACACACAATTATATTTGTTTTATCATGTTAAAAAATTTTAAATTCTTTTAAAAATACTTTTTTAATACTTTTAAAAAATTAATCAGTAAATATTAATTAAAATTTTTAAAAAAACATGAAAAAGATCTAAGCAAAAAATAAATGACATTTCAAATATATATATAATTGAAATAAAAATACAATCAAATAATTATTTATTTCTATAATAATTAAGCTTAGTGATTTCCTAAAGTTTTGAGATTATGGTATATTAGTTGTATTTATATATTAGATTACATCCATTATCTAATGTAATGTTTTTAGAATTACATTCAACTGTTAGTAATAGTACACAGATTAGTAAATGTGCAATGTTTTGAGAGGTATTGCATGGGAATCAAACTTGAACCCTTAGATTCTTGAAGACTAAATTTTAAGGTAATGCTCTAATCAACTGAGCCATCTTGCCAAAGTCAGCAGTCATTAGAAAGTTCATTTACTTATCTATGAGGTTCCCTACTGATTTCCCCACTTTTTCCTAAGAGCAAAGTTGATTAATGGTTTCCACACATTATGCAGTCACACTAGATTGATTTATGGAACCATTCTCATGTGAGTAGCTTCTGTGAATTTTCTTCTTTGCACCTTTTCCTCTTTCCAAAATTTTTGTATTTTCCCAATTGAACATAGGTTCATTGGTACATACATGGTCTACTACTTTAAACATCTCTGTTTTCCCCTTCTTCTAATCATTAGTTTATGCTCTTGCAATCAATTTTCAACAGAGACTCGTCTCACTAATATACTTTCTTCCACATTCACATGGTTTTTCATAGATGCATGTACTAACCTGTGCGCTATTACTACCATTGAATGTATTTGGAATATTTAAATAAAAGTTATATTTTTCTAAAGACACTCAATACTTATATAAGATTATGGAAATAATCCAATATATAAATACAACTGATTAAGCCTGTTTTGAATATTTAAAAATAACTCACATTTAAATTCCTTGAATTTTCAACACCAAAATAGCATTTACCTGAAAATAAATAAACTGATATGAATAACCTAAATAAATGTATATCAACTATTATATATAAAAAATGAAATTTTATGTTGACAAATATTTATATTAAAAACTGTAAATTAGATGTAGCTTAATATTTATTTGCATAATTAATACAAGTATGAAAATTTTATACCGTTAACTTCAGTATTTTTTAATTATATATGTAACAGTATCAAGACAAAATACTATACATCAAAGTTATAAACTAACAAATGAGAATCAAGATCTTCTTTCTAGATATTCAACCAAAAAATCTACTACTGAAGAGTTGAGGCACAAAAATTAACTTCATATTGGGTTCCAAGCAAATTTCTTTTTCAGATCCAATAATAAACTTGGTATTTAATCTTCCTAGATATAACCAGAATCATATTGAAGATTCGAGGCAGCTGGCTCATTGAACGTACCTGCTTTACAAATGAAATTTAACAGCTACTGATCTAAGTAGATGCAGACAAATATAAACCATGACCACATATTTAATGACTAGTCAAACATTATGGCTAAAGTGGCAGAATTGAAGATCTTAATAAAGCCACTGGTAAATCTATCTCCTGGTTGGTATCATTACAGTTTATGATATTTTATCAATAGTTAAACTGTCTTTTAAAAAGTCTATAAGCTAAATAAATATGTAATGAAAATTGAAGCAAATGTGTATAAAAATAATTTAAATTTTCTTTTACTTGAAAAATTGTTTCAAGAATATAGTTCTAAGTCTTAACCCTGATTAAACACAAGTAATTAATGTGATATTAGAATTATATAGTATATAATATTATGATTCAATGTCTGTATTTTTAAAGCAATCATCATCATCATCAACAACCATTATCAATCCACTGCAGGATGAAGGTCTCTCCAAGTTTAATCCATCTTCTCCGATCTTTAGCTTCTCTTCTCCACATCACCCCTGCACATTTTCTTATTTCATCCATCCATCTCACATGTGGTCTCTTTCTGGGTCTTTTACAATCTCTTGGAATCCAGTTTAAAATTTCAATTGTCCATCTATTATCATCTCTTCTAACAATATGTCCAGCCCAACTCCATTTTAATCTTTTAATTTTTTCAATAAGGTCAGTAACACCTGTTTGTTGTCTTACCCATACATTGCGTTTTCGATCTCTTCTTGTTACTCCCAACATACATCTCTCCATACTCCTTTGAGTGGTCTGAAGTCTCTGTATTGCTCTTCTATTAAGTGTCCAAGTCTCAGATCCATAAGTCAGAACTGGTAAAACGCATTTGTTAAAAACCATCCTTTTCAAACACATAGGCATATTTCCTTTTAGTATCAAGTTATTTCTACCAAAAGCACTCCAACCAAGTTTAATTCTATGATTAATTTCCTCCATTATGTTTCCATCTGTATTAATAATCTGACCAAGGTATTTGTAACTGTTAACTTCTTCTAATTCTTCATAATCAATCTTTATTTTCATATTTTGAGCAAATCGATTAAACATTACTTTAGTCTTTTTAACATTTATCTTTAGTCCTACTTTTCCTACTTTCATCTGCTAACTCCTGCAACATTTCCTGCAGCTCTGAAGCATTATTTGCAAAAACAACTACATCATCTGCAAAATCTAAATGACTTAAATACTCTCCATTTACTTTCACTCCTTTAGTTTCCCATTTTAATCCACAAAATACTTCTTGCAGCACTGCTGTAAAAAGTTTTGGAGATATGGAGTCACCTTGTCTTACACCTTTCTCAATGTTGATTTTTCCAGTATCATTATGTAATCTAATTGTTGCTGTTGCATTTTTATAAATATTCTTTAAAATATGACAATATCCTGGATCTATACCTTGATGATCCAATGCTTTAATCACTGAAGAAATGTGTATAGAATCGAATGCCTTTTCATAATCTACAAATCCAAAACATAATGACAACTCATATTCATTTGTCCTTTCTATGACTTCTCTCAATACCTGGATATGATCTATTGTACTAAAACCACTTTTAAATCCAGCTTGTTCTCTTGGTTGGTGGAAATCCAAAGTTCTCTGTAGACGAGTTGTAATTATCTTGGTAAAAATTTTATATAAAACTGATAAAAGGCTGATAGGTCTGTAATTTCTAATATCTTCTTTATCACCTTTTTTAATAATTAATATTATTACTGCATTCTTCCAATCTTCTGGTACATCTTTATCATTTAGACATTTGGTATATAACTTTGCTAAAATTGTTTCTATTTCTTCACCTGCTTCTTTTAATATATCAATTATAATTCCATCATTACCTGGAGCCTTTCCTTTCTTCATACATTTAATTGCATGTCTCACTTCTTCATTTAAAATTCTGGGCAATTCAGAAGATGAAATAGATATAGGAGGTACTTGTTCTTTATTACTATATAATTCTTGATAAAAATCTTCTACCACTATTTCAATGTGTCATCTCTCTTTTTAGTAATAATTCCATCTTTTTTTCTTATTGCAGATATAAATATCCTACCAATACCAAAATGTTGTTTAACATTCTTGAGACTTTTACTTTCTTCTACAGCTTTCCTTGCTCAGTTCACAGTAACTTTCTTATATCATTTTCAACTCTTTTCCACTTTCCAATTTAAAATATTCGAGATATTCAATTCTTTTTAATACATCATTTTTGTATATCTTCATATTCCTTCTTTTCTTCATAAATTCTCTAGACTCAGTAGAAATTTTATTCGTCAATTGCTGCTTTTTTCTACCAGCTATCTTTGTTGCAGTTTTTAAAAGTGTATCAGTTATTTTCATATTAATTTCATTCAAATCTGAATCATGTTCAAAATCGTCCTAACACTTGAAACCTATTTGGAAATTCTAATTTAAATTCATTAGAATGTTTCTGAAGATTAGGAATATCAACTGTAAATATTGTTTTTCTTAATAATTTTTGTCTCTCTAGTTTTACATTAACACGTAACTTACACCTTACTAATCGATGATCACTTCCTGTGTTAAATTTATTAAGAACATTACAATCTTGAAATATGTATTTTCTGTTAGTCAAAATATAATCCAATTCTGCAGTACCTTCATTTGGATGCTTCCATGTCCATTTCCTTTTAACATTTTTCTCAAAAAATGAATTCATAATATAAAGTTTTTCTTTTTTCTGCAAACTCCACAAGTCTATGTCCTCTCTCATTTCTACCATCATAACCAAAATTCCTATAGCCTACATCAATTTCATCTTTCATATTTGTCTACCTACCTATTCTAGCATTAAAGTCTCCCATAACAATTTTAAAATGTTGTTTATTCTGATCAAAAGCCTTTTGTACATCCATATAAAAATCTTCTACTACTTCATCACTATGAGAACTTGTTGGGGCATAAACCTGAATTATCTGCATTTGGTATCTGCTATTAAGTTGTATAACTAATCTTGCCACTCTGTCTGACTACACCATCAATCTCCACAATACTATTCTTCCACTTTTTATTTATTTTTTTTTTTTAACACTTTTAACAAAAATTAAAAATTAAAATTAATTTTTTAAAAAATGAATCCTACTATCCTTCACTTGTATTTCCAATATGTGTGCCTTTATAATAGAGTATATGTCCACTTTTTAAATCAATTGTTTCTTCACCTTTTCTTCTAACTTCACAAAGTCCAATAATGTCCCATTTAATATAAGATAGTTCTTCTTCTAATTCTTGCAATCTTCCTTCACTTGAAAGTGATCTGCAGTTGTAAAGCAATATACGTAATTATATAACTGAATATTTGTAAATACAGTAACTAAATAATAATAAAAAATATTATCCACTTGAGGCTTTCGATTATCCAGTAATCTGTGTTAACTAAAGCTTTGAAATGCTACTACCCACAATTCCGTGATCTTAATGTTTGCTGCTTGCCTGTTAATTAAGTCATGTTTATATTGTATATTAGCATAGCCTTCTTTTTTTTTTTTATTTTTTTTTTCAATTGGCAATATTTTTACACTGTTAAAATTGAAGTCAAAACCATAAATACATGATTTATTATGGTCGTAAAAAACAGATGCTGAAATATTATTATCTACTATGCAATTTTGTTTTGATTTCTGAACACGTTTTAATAATAGCAAGTGTTCTTTAGTTCTTTTTTCCAACATACATCTAGATTCACCTATATATCCACTGCCACACCTACATATCCATTTATAAATGACACATTTTTATTTATAAATGAGGTTTTATCTTTGGAGTTATTTATTAATTTGTTTAATGTAGGAGGTGTGTAAAATGCAATATCACATATATCTTTATAAATTTTCCTTATAAACTTTATCTTGATAATTTGAAATATATGGGATTGATATCCATATTTTTTTATTAGAAGAATCAATATTATTATTAAAATTTTTTTTTTATTATTATTTAGTTACTGTATTCACAAATATTCAGTTATATATATAATACCCAAAAAGTCAAAATAAGAGTCATAGATCACATGACCCCTATCTTTTAAGCTTTTAAGTTATAAACAATGAGGATTTCCCATTCCTCTACAAGCTTTGTGATAAATGCTTAGCTAGAGCCAGCACTTAAAATATCTGTCAGGAACCCCTCCCCCAAACCCCTGACCATGGTTTCGTGCTGAATTTTGAAAGTGAAATAACTTTTCTTTTGATGTTTTAGATTGTTGAAGTCATATGTGAATCTTATTTATTGTTTTAGAATAATGATTTGTAATTTTTGTGATATAGATTGATAAATCTATTATGAAATTTTTAGATAGTGATTGGATTATGAAAAGAAACCAACGGGATGCTTATGTAGATTTATGGGGAATAGAAAGTAATTCACCTTAGCAGTTTATGCAAGTACAGATAACCTAGCTCTGTGACATGTATATATTTTCCATGGGCAGTGTCTTTCTTAGATTATGTTTTAAATTTTCAAAGGAGCTGAATAAATAGCCTGGACATTATTTTATAGTGGAGATCATTAGACAGAGAAGCACTGTTTTGTGTTGATTATCCTATATATGTTTACACTATTGAGTCTATACTCTAGTTAGTTCTTCATGCCTATACATCGAATCGCTATCATAATCTCAAAAGTTATTGCATCGTACAGAATTGTATTTATGAAGGGGAATAATAAATAATTTTGGAAATTGTAGAATCATTATTTTTGAAGAAGGATAAGGTGGGTTTTTTTGGTTTATGTTGAGATTAAATACAAATGAGATTGAAAGTAAACTCAAACTATAGGATAAAGAATCATAAATATTTCCCTATTTTATTAAACTATTTTTTGTTGAAAAATATATGTTGATAATAAATTATTCATGAGAATTTTTGGATAATTTTTGAATATTTTGATTATACCTGGTAATGCATATTTTTAAAGAATGAAACATTCAGAAGAAACAACATAAAATAGAATGAGTATTTATATTTGTGAATATTATTTTATGTTTAGAACATGCATAAACACATACATAGATAATTTATATTGGAGTAATGCCAAGCAAGATGTATAAAAGTATGTTAATCATATTATTTTATATAAGTCCATTTATTTATTTAATGAACCAAAATAAATATTTTTGAATAATGTCAGCACTATTATCAGTAGATGTTTAATTAACTGATGACAAAATCTATGAACAATATCGAAAATAGATGTTACTTCAGTAGGTTTATGTTTTCATATTTTGTGTATGCTTATGGAAACATATTTTAATACATATCAATTAGTGGGTATTATATTACACTATAATTGTATATGTAATTAGTAGAAGTAGTAGTATTCTTATTGTAAAGAAATATGAAAAGTTATAGAGTCAAGTAAAGGCTTATGTACTTGTAGATTTTTATTATTTTTTTTTATTTAAAAATGAAGAAGTATGTACTTTATTTAAGATGTAATTGTAAATATTGTACATAGTTCTTTTTGTTTTAAAGTCTATAATAAATTTTGTTAAACTTGTTTTTTAAAATTTTTGTTTATTGAGATTATTCACATTACAAATACATGATTTCCAGATATTAAACCCAAACACTATATATTTTGCACATTCGAATATAATTATTTACTTCAGAAATCACAGTGCTTCAGAATATTATTTATTATTATTATTATTATTATTATTATTTATTATTATTATTATTATTATTATTATTATTATTATTATTATTATTATTATTATTATTATTATTATTTATTATTATTATTATTATTATTATTATTTATTATTATTATTATTATTATTTATTATTATTATTATTATTATTATTATTATTATTATTATTATTTATTATTATTATTATTATTATTATTATTTATTATTATTATTATTATTATTATTATTATTATTATTATTATTATTATTATTATTATTATTATTATTATTATTATTATTTATTATTATTATTATTATTATTATTATTATTATTATTTATTATTATTATTATTATTATTTATTATTATTATTATTATTATTATTATTATTATTATTATTTATTATTATTATTATTATTATTATTATTATTTATTATTATTATTATTTATTATTATTATTATTATTATTTATTATTATTTATTATTATTATTATTATTATTATTATTATTATTATTATTATTATTATTATTTATTTATTATTATTATTATTATTATTATTATTATTATTAATTATTATTATTATTATTATTATTATTATTATTATTTATTATTATTAATTATTATTATTTATTATTATTATTATTATTATTATTATTATTATTATTATTATTATTATTATTATTATTATTATTATTATTATTATTATTATTATTATTATTATTATTATTATTATTATTATTATTATTATTATTATTATTATTAATTATTTATTATTATTATTATTATTATTATTATTAAATATATTATTATTATTATGGTCTATATAATTAATTTTTAATATATTTATAGAATTATAACATTATTGTACTACATATTCTCTGATTATCAGATTATACCACATATTCTATTCAAGATGCTACACTAAAGCTAAAAGATTATATTATATTATTTATTGTTATAATTATTATCGATAATTACCATAATAGTGAAAAGTAGATAAGATTGATAATTGTTCATCAGTAGATTATTATTATTTATTATTATTGTTATTATTATTAGTTAGGTATCGTTAAGGGTGATACAAAATCCCTTATCATACTTGACTACAGAAAATTGTAAATTGATTGAGTTAGTTTAAAGACACCTGAGATAATTAGTTATATTGTTTATTTGAATAAAGAGATTAGATTTATTTATTAGCATTATGCAGTATATTGATTCTTCAATTACTGCACAGAAAAGATAATTTGTGAACTAGTTAGTTTAATTGTCAAAACAGTTCGATGTTCAGTAATTTACAGTTTATACAAAGTTCTGATTACCGCCGAGCTGTGTTAGAAAAGTACACTATGTACACACGATAACGAATACTCACACTATAATTCTGAACGTATAGTTTCTACATCTAACTTCTCTTCTTTCTCAATGAGGGTAATTCGCAATTCCCATGCTGTTTTCTTGCAACAGATGTTCTGCTCAAATTCACTTAAAACGCTCTGTACTCACTCTGTTGTTCTTTTCAAAATGGCCTCCCTTTTATATGTTTTCTTTCTTTTGTTTTCTGGAGTAACTCTTATAAATTAAGGTGGGATTTAATTAAACTGGATTTCATTAATTAAATTCCATCGTTATCTGTTTAATTAGTTTGTTACAATTGATTGCATTTCAAGCTAACGTCTATGATTAAAATATTAGTAGCAAAATTTAAAGAATTAACAATAAAATAATATTTTAGAATAAGATACTTTCGTATGTACATTTAATTTTAAATGCATATATTACAATACCTCCCCTCACTCCAGAAAACCCCATGATGCGACTCCTCGGTGATTTTTTTTTTTTTCCAAACTGGAGAAAAGCTTTATTTTTACGATTAACCGATGTAACCTTGAAATTTGTGCAAATTCTTTTTCCTTGCCGCCCTGAGTGCCTTTTTCCCCGCTTGGAGAGAGTCTGATTTTTTCCTTGCTCTACAGTTTTTGTATCTGGCAGCTCACTGGTTAAAGATTGCCACTCTTCTAAAAAATCTTCGGAAGTGTCTTCTTCATTTTCACTTTCGGCCATTTTTTCTTGTGGCTCCATTTCATACAGCTGCCAACTCTCTACCTGTTCGGATAATTCTGATATTGCGAGTTCACTTTGCAATTTTTCACTAAATTCTGAGTTTTGTTGTTCAAGTTCTATTACTCGTTGTCTAGAAGCCTTCAATCTTTCTTGAAATTCTTCGAGTTCAGCTGATTTCTGTTTTATGGCCTGCTGACTTTGTGCTAGGGATGACTGCAGCTTTGTTTTTTCTGTGACCAACATCTCTATCATCTGTATGAAGTTGCTCTTTCAGAGAATCTTGCTCTTTACACTGCTTCTGTTCAGAGTCTTTCCGATCATCTTCAAATTGATTTTGTAATTTAATGATCTCTGTTTGTGCTTTGAAATGGTTCTATCTTTTTCCCCTTGGTAGATATATATTTAATACTATACCTCTTCCATTTGTGTCTGGACTATATTTCCTTGCCCGACTATCCCTTTGCTGATTGTCGTCTTGCATGCACTGCAAGGTGGCCCTTAGTTCGGCAATTGAAACACGTTTCTTGTTTCCATTTGCAGTCTTTAGCTATGTGGCCTGTTTTCCCGCAGCAGTAGCATTTAATTCTGTTATTTCTCTGGGGTTCCTGTTGAAATGAACTTATTTCTGCTTTATCAGTTTTGAAAACTTGCTCGTAACTTTTCTCTTTTGATCTGAAGGCCTGTGACTGTTCTAGAATTAGCTCAAATGTTATTCCTTTCTTTATAGCACTTTTGTAGGTTAGGTCTGCCTCTGTTAACAGCTGTTGTCTGAGCCTGTCGTCAGACATTCCCCATAACAGTTGATCTAATAATATTTCTACGAAATCATCGTACACACAATCTTTCGCTAGTTCCTTGAGAGCTAAATTATACTGTTTGATTGTTTCACTATTTAGTTGTTTTCTATTTCTTAACTGTAGGCGTGCTATATGTTGGGATGGGCGAGGGCTAAAAAATTTGTTTAGCCGTTGGGATAATTCCTTAAATGGTACATTCTCATCTATGGGATTTTGGTATAATTTATTGGCGATTTCAATAATTTGTTTTCCTGAGAATCATAAAAGGGTGGCTACTTTCCACTTGTTGTCTTCAATGCCATTTAAAATGAAGAAATTTTCTATTTGTGACAGGGTATAGTGGCCAATCGGCCGAGTTTTCCACGTCGAACTCTCCAATAGAGTTTTGTCCAAAAACTGACATTTTCTTATTAATAGCTGGTTATTCACTGTGGTTTTTAGGTTCAACTAATTTGACTGTGCCAGATTGCAGTATATTGATTCTTCAATTACTGCACAGAAAAGTTAATTTGCGAACTAGTTAGTTTAATTGTCAAAACAGTTCGATATTCACTAATTTACAGTTTATACAAAGTTCTGATTACCGCCGAGCTGTGTTAGAAAAGTACACTATGTACACACGATAACGAATACTCACACTATAATTCTGAACATATAGTTTCTACGTCTAACTTCTCTTCTTTCTCAATGAGGTTAATTCACAATTCCCACACTGTTTTCTTGCAACGGATGCTCTGCTCGAATTCACTTAAAACACTCTGTACTCACTCTTTGTTCTTTTCAAAATGACCTCCCTTTTATATGTTTTCTTTCTTTTGTTTTCTGGAGTAACTCTTATAAATTAAGGTGGGATTTAATTAAACTGGGTTTCGCTAATTAAATTCATTTGTTATCTGTTTAATTAGTTTGTTACAATTGATTGCATTTCAAGCTAACGTCTATGATTAAAATATTAGTAGCAAAATTTAAAGAATTAACAATAAAATAATATTTTAGAATAAGATACTTTCGTATGTACGTTTAATTTAAAATGCATATTTACAATAATATTAAATTGATTATTATTTTAAAGTCGTAAGAATGCTATAAATTTATTATTATTTGAAATAATAGGGGGATAATATTCTTTTGCCCATTAAGGTTGTATCCTGTGGGATATTGGCTCAATGTAATACTTTACTGCTTGTACTTCACTTCATTGTCTCATGATTTATTAATATTTTATTTATTTAATTTTATAAAACCGAATCATTTATTATTTATTAATCAATTAGAGCTAGTTTAATAGTAGACAGTATCATAGGATATCTTTGCTATTGATTATATGTATTTTAGCCAAGCATAATCATTTATCTGAGCTAATCTTATTTTCTTATTATTATATTTCCAATTAGTGAGGGTACAATATATATGTATGGGAGATAATGATCTGGACCAACTGATGAGTGCTTGTTTAGCACGAAATATGTATACTGGAAAGCATTTATTTTTTTCACATATATGTGATCGTGTGTGTGAGTTGTATGATGATGGAATAGATGTAGATGTAGGAATCAAAAAATCTGAGTTCAAATCCCCTTCTAATTACATTAAGTTTAGTATAGATAATATACTTGTATTTAAATATTATATATGAATGTTGTATGTATGATAATCTTCCAAGTCTGAATCTAATGAAAAGCACACTATAAATCCACCTTAAATATTATTGGTTATTGAAACATCTATTTATCAGATATCTATCTTCAAGAGTATGTGCAGGTTGCAAACAACATAAATTTTACTTAATCCATTGCAAACTATTTATGTCTACGCATAAGTTGAATGAATATTAATACTCTGTGCATACGAGCAAGAAAATTATGGACTCGTAATACTGCTTGGGTCTTAGCTTTTATACCATTAATATCTTTATTAAAGCCATTATGAATTATTTCTACAATCAAAGCATTATCAAACTATATGTCTGATCAAATAATACTCTTAAATTCATTAATATATTCACGGTAAGAAAACATACATACAATGTTAATTCTAATATTTAACACTAACGTTTGAAATAATTTGCATTTTCATCTAGTAATTAAGGTATACAAATTTATGTGCAATTTGTTCTAAATTTAATTCTTAAACTGGAAACTACTTATTGAATTATAATTGCAAAATCCCTTGACCAAACTTATAAACAAAGAAACACTATGCAAACAAAGTATTACCTGACAAGATTATTAATTAATAATTAATGCAAAAATAATTTGTCTCTTAGATTTTATTTTAATTTTAAATTAAAGTCACGTCGAAAGTTAAAATTAAAAATAAATTGCTTTTTTTTTTTTACTAATTTATTTCTAAAATTAATTTTAAATATATATTCAAAATTTAATAGTTTTTTTTAAAAAAAAACCATATCTTTTAAGAGAAATGTGCGTGTACTGTATATATATAATTATTTAACAAAACGTGTATATATATATGTGTGTGCTAAATAAATTAACAATTATTAGAAGGAAAAAAATCATTAAAATAAAACAATTAAATAATAATAATGATGATCAATTTATTGGGCTTCTATATTTTCATAATAAATTTGGGTGAAACAAAGAAAAAAAAGGAATACATTCACAGACAATTAATTCCATCTTGTCAATCGCCAAAATCTGTTGAAGGATGTCAAATCCCATTAATCAAATGTTTAACAAGGTATCACTATCCAGAAACTATTTATTTCAGCTAAAAATCATTATAAATCACGTAAAATCAATACAGCAGGATAGGATCTATAATAATGAATTAAATGATTGCTGAAAATCATTCTTTATACCATCCATTAGTGCAAATTTATATTAAAATACCCGTATTTAGGAGTAATCCATTCCAAGTCATTGCTAAATAAATTCATCATCACCTTCAACCATTATCAATCCATTGCAGGATGGTCTCTCCAAGTTCAATCCATCTCCGATCTTTAGTTTCTCTCTCTCCACCTCCACATCTACCCCTGCACACTTTCTTATTTCATCCATCCATCTCACATGTGGTCTCTAATAGATGAGACTACATATACTAAATAAATTAACAAACATAAAATAGTTTAAAATAACACTTTTTATAATAAACATAGTTTTTTAATAAAATAAAAAAAAAGCACTAAATATTGAATAATAATATAGGGAATTTGAACACAGAACTTTCAAACTCCCTTCAGGTATCCCCCCTCTACTGATAGCTGGGTTTGAAAGTTTATCCTGAAGGGGAATTTAAAAGTGTGTTCAAATCCCCTATATTACATTTAAACTCCAAGTACAAGAATCATGCTTGTTTTTCAAAAATATTAAATAGTAATGATGATGATAAAATTTTTAACAAAAAATAAAAAATGGCATTTTGACTTGATGTTAAATTTTTGTCACAATTTTTGTACAACTTTTTTTTTTTACTATTGAAAAAAAAAATCCTTTAATGTAGAAGACTTTAACAATAAATTGGTGGATAGATTTAGGTATATGTATATAATTTTAATAATTTTATTTATTAAACTTATAATGAAATCAATTTATGATAAACTTCACTGCAAAACGAATAAAAAAAAAAAATAGAAAAAAACTACTCAAGAAATGAGTTTTGTGATGACTATATAAACCAATCTGTGAATCATAAATACGTTCCCATACAGAACATGCTGGTCCATTTTTCTGTTCATTTGATATTTTACAATGTCCCTTTAATTTCTTCACCAGAAATTTTTTTCTTTCAAATTATATCAATAATATGTCTAATTGTAACTGTCTAATGCAGGGGTGGGCAAATAGCAGCCCAAGAGGGCACCATGCAGCCCACCTAGAGATTTTATGCAGCCTACTAAGACAATCAGAAAAATCCCCCTTGAACTGAGAGTTTCCTTCCCATGCACGATCGAAATATTCATCTCACATTTTCCACTAGGATGACCACGTCAATACACATGCGCAGTGTAGATACTATGTGCAGCGCTTTTCCAGTTGATCTGGTTAATTTCAATTTGTCTTTGCATTAGTAAATATATACATTTCCAACTTTAGTGAAACCATGAACCCTTCTGAAAAAATGTAAAACCAATGACAAATGTCATGTGTTTAATGAAGAATAAACAAACAAAATATTTCTTGGGTGATACAGAAAGTAAAACAGTGTGTTTATTGTGTCATGAAAAAAGGGTGCAGCCCTCTGCTAACCTACTACCATCCATAAAATGGCTCCCAATGCAGCCCTCTGCTAACGTGCCATAACTCTGGTCCCAATGCAGCCCTCTGCCAACCTTTGTGGCCCCCATAGCCAAAACAATTACCCACCCCTGCTCTAATGTATTCTATTCTGTGTCGCATAATCCTGAAACAATTGATGACATTTTTTCAGAATGTCTTTGGGATAAATAATATAGAATTGACCTCTCCATAAAAATCATGCTCAAATTTACCATAAGATTCATTTTAGTGTTCAATCCAAAAAAAATGTGATTTTACAATAGTGAACTCCATAGTATCACAGACAGTATTGAGTGATTTTATGATCTTATTAGATTTTTTTTTAATTTTATGGTGCATTCTTAAAAGAAACTTTTCTAATGTGTTTACATTATCCTGATTGGGTATCCTCACTTCTCTGATAAAATATTCTTTTAACTTGCTAAAAGTAGCAGCAACCATTGGAATCTGAGTTTTACCTAAACAACTATGTCCACTTTTTTTACTTATAAAACTACCAAGGTCTCAAGTTGATAAGATAAAACATTCTGATAATTTGCTTCCAATGTTGGCTGATAAAAAACATGAGTTTTATGATTATTAATTAATAAATCCAAGGCTTTATATGATGGATTCACAAGCATTAAAAAAATTCTGTAAATTGTCTACTGAACTGGAAAAAGTATCAGAGTCATTCAGCATATTGTAAATCCCAAATTCAAAAGAGCTGTAAGTTCGTATTTTCACTTTTAATCAATTCTAATTAAAAATCCCATCATCAAACCTGTTTTGTATCTTGTTCCCTGTTTGATTAGAATACCCATAAACAATTACAAAGACAACTGTCATGAAAACTGAAAGCAATGATGGGACAAGTGTATGTCCTTGTTTAACAGAAGGTTTTCATTTCAAACGCCTTGGAATTTCCACTTCTCATTCCATTATGTAGAATCTATATAATATGAATAAAATCTTGGGAAACAAACAACTTATTCCATAGACCTATCCCAAGTCTTGATCAAATTAATAATGCAATATATAAATCAATCCCTTGTTTCCAACACTTTTCTTGCACTTTTTGCCTGTCGACAAAAATCATACCTATAGATCTGGACTTCCTAAACCATATTAAGTCTCTGCCAATCACCCACAGCTATGATTGAAACAATCTATTCAACAAAATTATTAAAAGTATCTTTGCTGTAATGGAAAATAATGATATTCCATGATAGCAATCTTGTCTACTCTCTCTTTTTTTAAAAAAATTGGAACTTATTGCATCCTTAAGTTTGGTAGCACAACTCCTGCATATACTCCTTAAAAGTTCCAATATTTTTGAAGATAACATATCATCACTGTATTTTAAAACTATTTCATCAGGTACTTGCAGACTTTTCATTTTTAAGCTTACAGAAAGATCACAACTAACAACTTCCAGTCTACTAAGCCTGTCACTGTCATTGTTTATTTTAATTTTCAAGAGCTTGCACTAAAAAACAAAAATAAGAATCAGAGTAAAGCATGGAAATGTTGCATAAAGACAATTCAATCCATTGTCATGGATAGCATAAGATGTCCAATGGCAAGAGAGGCTCATGGTGACTGGGCTACAATAACTTAAGTAATAGAAGAAAGAAAAGGGGGAGATAGAAAAGAAATCAAAAATAGTACCAAATCTTTGGTAAATCAACATTCTATCCTATAAGACAAAAGAAATTCTTGGTCAGGCACTTTTTATTTGTTATTCACATATGTGGTGAAATAGAAAAAGTGGCAAATAGGGTTTTAGTTGAGAAAATGCAGAAGAATAAAAGTAACAAAAAAAATGAAAGTTAGTAAAAGTGTAAAAGAGAGGAAAGAAGCATGCAGAGAATATAAGTGTGCTATTAAGAACAAAGAAAGTGAAAACAATATTAATGCTAAAAGAGGAAACTACTTAGAAAAGAAGAAGGTGGCTAAAATGGATAATTATAGAGAGAGGATGAAGTTGAATAGTAAATTGTTGGAGGATATTAATAAAAGTGGAAAGAGATGGGAGTAAAAAATTTTGGAATTACATTAAAAGGAGAAATGTAGGGGAAGAGATAGTTTTAATAGATGATAAGTGAATAGAGTGTAGCTCTAGAGAAGAGTTAGAGAGAATCTTAAATAGATATGTAATGGATATAGAAAAGATATTAGATGTGAAGAACTTAGTGATAGAAAACATGAAAGCATTTAGCAATGGGAATATTAGGTTCACAAAAAAATGAACTGAATGAGGGAGGGAAGAGATTGAAAAGGGAGAAGAGCTAGAGGTTTAGATGGATGGGCAGCAGAGATGGTAATGAATTTAGGGCATAGAGCAAAAGCAAGGTTATTATCATGTTTTAATAAGATGGCATAGAAGAAAGTTTTTCCGGGTAGTTGGATTAATACAAGAATAAGATTATTATTTAAAGGAAAGGGTAAGGATCATAGAAAGTTAAATAATTATAGACCGATAGTGGTAACATCAGTTTTATATAAAGTTTTCTCATATATGGTAGCTGGAAGAGTTGTAAAATGGATGGAAGAGAATAATGTAGTGGGGATGAAATGCAAGGAGGTTTTAGGTCAGATAGGCGTATAGGAGATAGTTTGTTTGTAGTTACACAACTTAAGAAGATGAGTAGGAATTCAGGTAGATTGTTATATATGAGTTTTATAGATAAAGAGAAAGCATATGATAGAGTAAATAGAAATAGATTGTGGGTAAGGTTAGCAAATTTGGGAATGGATGAAGCTTTAGTAAATATTTTTATATGAAAATAATTATTATACTTAGGAATTAGGGGATATAGAATCAGTTAAAAGTTAAAAATGGGGTGGGATTAAGGCAAGGATACCCTATGCCACCTATTTTGTTTTTGTTGTATTTGATTGAAATGGAGAAAGCAATAGAAAGACTAAGAAGAGGGATAGAGACACCATTAATAGGTGGCAAGGGAGTATATACTTTATCGGGTCTTTTTTTTTTGCGGATGATATCTTTTTGTTGCACAGAAAAAAGAGAAGATATGGAAATTATGTTGAGGACATGTGCAAGGATGGGTAAAGAGATGGGTATTAAATTTAGTGAAAGAAAAATCAAATATAATGATGGTTAATACTGGGGGAAAAGAAGGTGGAGAATTTTTATTGTGGGATATAAAGTTAAGTGTGGTGGATAGATATAGGTATTTGGAAATCATCTTATGTAATCAGGAAAATTGCTTGGATGAATGGGAGAAAAAATTGGTAAATGAAGCAAAGAAAAGAAAGGGTTTGGTAAAGAAACTAACCATATTTTCATATAATAAATATGATGTAGCTAGAATTGTATGGAAGAGAGTTGCAATAGCAGGGTTAACATACAGTAATGATGCATTATGTGTTAGTAAAAGGATTTTAGATTATTTAGAGAAAGTACAAAGGGAGTAGGAAGATATGCAGGCAGAGATGTGGACAGCAAAAGAGCAATTCAAGGAGAAATGGGATGGTCAAGTTTTTATATGAGAGATGCAAAAAGTAAAATGAAAATATTTGTTAGGTGGGTTGCAGTTTATGGATAGTAAAAGAATAGCCAAAATAGTGTTTAATTGGGTTATGAGTAAAGGACAGGTAACAAGATGGGTGAGAGAGAGGTAATGCAGTATGCAAAAGATTTGGTTAAAGAATTTATATCAGTATACTTGTATAAATGGTGGGATGATTGTGTTAGGAGGATTGTTGAGTGTTATAGTGGTAAGGAATGGGATAAAAGAATAGAAGCATTAATAATAAAAATAGGGAGTTGGAGAGATGGAGAAGTAGTATGGAGGGTAAGAAGAGTTTAAATATATATAGAAGTAAACGGAACATTGGATGCGAGTTAATTTATGATAATAGTAAGGAAAGTAGTTTATTGTTTAAGGCTCGAATGGGATCTTTAGCAACAAGAGAATATACATGTAAATGGAAAACTATGGGTGATTTAGTGTGCAAATTGTGTAAGGAAGGTATAGAAAATATTAAGCATCTGTTGATTGAATGTAAATGCTTGAAAGCAGAAAGGGTACAGATAATGAAGTTATGGGAGAATAGATATGAACAAAGTGATTATACAGAAAGTGAGTTATTGGTTTTTATGTTGGGTTTGTGAAAAGATAAGGGGGATTTAGATATAAAGGCCATAGAGTTGACAAAGATTATGTTGTGGAAATGGGATGGGGCAGAATATGGTAAGACTTAGAGTGGGGAATGGAAAATAAAGTGGCTAACAGGTTTATCTGGGCATAATTGCTGTGATATTCTTGACTTCGTTTAAGGAGAAGCAAAATATATCACATCACATCATAGCACCCAACAAAAAAAAATCAATTCCCTTCATGCAAAACTCATTTTAATCCGAAAAGACTGTTGAAGTTAGCACTATGACTAATTATATTTTTGAATGTTTGTAAAAGAAATAAATCAAATATATTTTGCTCTTAATCTATATGTATATGTGTGTGTGTGTGAAAAATTTTAAATAATCACTTTAAAACAAAACTGAAACAAACAACCCACTATAAATAAAATTACTACTTAATATATTTAATAAATAAAATATATCAATATACAAAAGGCAATATTATGGATAAATTTTAACATTAAAATTTGATCATTTAAAGGTATACATGTATGCACACGTGTACAAATCGATCAAATTCAGTCAACATCTTGTTAATGAAAAATATTTCTGTAGTGTAATCTTCAATGCACCACTCTCATGAATGAGTAATAAAAATTATTAATATACTTCCACTAGTTATTATCTTGTTTTGGGTTTTTTCCCTTTATTAATATTATTAAAATAAATATTTAAAAACAAGTTCATCCCAAATTAAATATTTATTTTGTGAGCCAAAAAAAAAAACTCACTAAATAAATGTCTTTAAACCATCAAACATCACATGATCACCATTCTTTATGCTTATCCAAGTTGTTTTTCACAGAGGCAAAACTCTCCATGAAGTAGCACAACTAAATGCAAGCCAGAGCAATCAATGGATGCAGGAAGGTTTCTGCATAGCTTAAAACATTATTGTGTTTTCATTTTGGAATCAAAGCTTTATAGTTAGCTAAGGTGAATGCTGAAGGGTTGTATTAGATCCTAAGATCTAGGTGCAGTGCTCTCAGATTCAAGGCTCCTCACGAATGAAAGTGACAAGCTAGAAACTAGTCGAGGGGATATTGGATGAGTAGGCACTAGATAGGGATTTTATGCACAAACCTTCCTGCATCCATTGATTATTCTGACTTGCACTGAGTGATGCACTGTATGGAGTTGAGTCTCTGTGTAAACAAATTTATTCTACCTAGATCATGGATTCTGTATTTGAAAGATTACATTTTTAAAAATCTATTATTAATAATGATTGTTAGATATTTATAGCTTGTTTTTGTTTTTTTATAAATAAATGCAGTTTAACTTTAAAGCATTAAAAATATTCTATTTTAAAAAATAACATAGCAAAATATACAACATATGAATAAATTTAAAATTATTAAATTTTATTAGCTTTGTTCTTTTTTACAATATATTAATTTATGGAACATTTATTTTATGATGTAATGTTAAAGCTATTATGAAAATTGTATTCAACAAATGCAAAAAAGAAGAATTAATAAGGCATGCTCAGAAGAAAAAAATAGTTATAAGCATGGAAAGTTTAATTACAATATTGAATTCTTACAATTTGTTTTCTTTAAAATATTACTTGGGCAGTGGCTTAATAAAGTACGAATGTATTGTATTACTCATTTCATCTTGCCTACCCTTTAGCTTTTTGATAAATAATTCTTTCCATAAATATCACAACCAATCATTATCTCATTCAGGTATCTTATGATGATAAATTTAACCAGTATCTTCAACAACTCTAACAAGCTTTATTTTAATATTTTATTATGATAGACTATAAAAAAAGTATTGAAAAATTCCTGTCCTTTGCAAAACATTCGGTCCATGCTTCACAGAAATTTGGCAGTGTATTATAATCAAATTGTAAAAATACTGCTCCACATTACCATAATTACAGATATACCAAATTTGAGTCATTTAGTAACTAAACAGTATTGTAATAATTCTTATAATTAGAATAACCAATGACTTTCATTTCAGATATCCACAAGGTAAGATTTTATTAAGCCAGATGTTAAACCAGGATAACCAGATATGTACTTTAACCAATGAGCCAACCAGCCATTCAATTTCTATTAAACCCATTCCCTTAAAAATTTCATTTTGTCCTTATATATTCTATTTTCATCAATTACACATATCATAAAAAAATGCTTATAGAGAATATGTTCATTCTAACTCCAAAAGAAAAAAAAATAGTCAAAATGAATTCAGCAAGTTCATTGTCAAAGTGAATGCAAAGAATTGGCTAAAAGTATAATCGAACCCAGCCTTGTATATATTGTAAACCGAACTTTACTTAATACATCTAATTTTACTTTAAATCAGTAATACACATATAGTGTGTATAAGCCATTAGATATTTCTGCAGTAAGTTAATATATATACTCTTAATGTATATATTATATTTAGTTACTGCTTTATTATATTAAATATGATATATATATTAAGAATTTAAAATGGTTAATAAAAATATTAAATTGAAAGAAAATAAATTATACTGCCCTCTTGTAAATCATATTTAAAACAAATCAAAGTTCTAAAAATAACTTACTGTGATACATGAAATTATTGAATGTTTTTAATATTTTCCCATCCTCTGTACCATATCTATGATATTTGTTAATATACTGAAAAGATGTGTTTGAACTGGATTAGACTGGTATAATATAATTATATACCAATTTTCAAGACAATTCTGTTGAATTTGAATATATTAAAACTTCGATTTTAAAATTTCATTCCAACTTGAAAAAGATCAAAAGGTAACAAACAAACAAATTTTCCAATTTCAATAAAAACATTTTTTAAAAAATTATAATTAATTTTTAAAACTAAAATTTAATTTAAGATTTTATTTAATTAAAGATTCAAACAGAGAGAAAAGGTTAACTATCTAAATGTACTAAAAATAGATTTGAGACAATATCTGTACATTAGTAGATTAACATCCAGAAAAGACAATCTCCTCTCTGCAGAGAAAGAATGATTATAATTAATTAAATTAAAAAATAACAATAGTTATTCCAGAAGTAAAGAGATACATTAATAGAATACATGATAGAATAAAAAGAAGAAGACTGATCATAGCTATAGTAGTAGATTTCCAACATGAATACATCTAGCCTGAAGACTGAATCCATAGACATAAGCGACTTTTGTAAGTCATATTTGATCTTTATTATTATTTTATGCACCATAAAGTTTTATATCCTATGTATATATTTGCATTATATAAAAATGTATATTTAAGATATACTTTTTAAACATATTTGCTAATAATTAAAATAAAAAATATTATTTTAATTTGAATTACCTACTGAATTTATCAAGCTTAGGTAATGAGAGTCATAATAACAAAATTTATATCTATAAGTTCTCATATATGTGGAAAATTTGACAACATTTACTTTGGAGGATGGAGAAAAGATAAAATAAAAATGAAAAATGTAAAGAAAAAAAAAGATGGATAATTTAATTATAAGTATTAGTAATATAATTTGATTCTTCCTTTTCTTGGTGCTTACATTTTTATCTGTGTAATCTATGCTTTTTTAATATACGTATGTGTGTGGTTATTACATATTGATTAATGATGTCAAACTCTCTCCACTCCCAACTTTGTCACCACCCACTTCATATCCGTACATTAATGATTATTATTAATCATTTATTGTCTAGAGGTTATCATATCATTTTTAGTTCAGACATAAACTTTAAACCTGTTATAGATTAATGTACGTTTTTTTAATTAAACATAAATTCACAGAACATGATTGTTGTCCAAATGTAATATCATTTTTAAATATACTTAAAACTTCCATTCCATCAATGTTTATGAGATGACTTTATTGTTAAGATTCAAGAATGTGTGGACGAATAAGTTTCAATAATATATATTATGAAAGTGATCTCAAACATGCCAATTATTATTATAAAGCAATTAAAAATAACTTTACAATAAATAGCATGACGATTTAAATTCGGGCTTCCTGACTAAAATGTTTCAGGGCAAACTCTCTATATATAAGGGAATAAAGTAAAGAAAAAAGACATCAATCTTTTCTCTATAAACAAAAAAACAAAATGTCTTATGTTTAATTTGAGAGTATAAATTTATTTAATAAGCCAGTCATATGAAAAATAATCTCAAAGTGCGATATATACATATATAGATACGTGTCATATATAGATATATGTTGGTCTATTTTCTTCACTTAGTTGTAATTGTTGAATGTTTTTATCATACAAATTCAGCTAGCACTGAAAATTAAATCGATGATCTTTCGATTGTCACTGATCAGGCTAGTAACATCTGAAGATAATATTACCATATATACTCCATATTAACCTGTGTTATTATTAACAATCAAGGGTGTTTCAAAGAATTAAATAAATGCTTGAATTTTTTAAAAAACATTTAACAATTTCAACTAGAGAGTGGCCCTATTTCCCGTACATAAGTAAAATGTCATCGTTACAAATCTCCAATCATATATATATATATATAAAAATATATTTTGCGTTCATCCTGTTAAAAACTTTTAATACCAATACACGACGTTTCGACTTGGTCTCACAAGCCATCCCAGGTTATAAAGGTAGAAAGACGTCTATCCTTTTTATAACCTGTGGAATGTTTCAATGATCGTGTATTAAAAGTTTTATTGATGACTCGCAAAATATGTATTTTATATATTACTGCAAATCTTCGTTTTAACATATATCATATATATATATATAATTTGCTTATACTAAATGTTTCTTTTATAGATATAATTAGAGGATTTGAATTCAGGATTTTTCAGCTTATTCATCCTCTATTCCATCTTAAGCAACCGATACATATGACCACACACATGCAAAAAATGCCAATCCCCAATATCATATATATATTATTCGTGCAGAACTAGCACTCATCAACTGTGCTAGATCATAATCTCCTACATATATATATATACAATCAATGCTTATTTTATATTAACATAGCAATTCCTCAAACTTTAATGAAAAAGTTTCAATCTTCTCATCCTTCCCTTCCAACTATTCAACTATCCATTTCATTGAAAAACTGATGATGGAACGTTCAAAGCCCTTATTGGGTTTGATATTGTAGTCATATCCATGTAGACATTACATCAATCTAACCCCTCACTACTATCGGATCATTACATATCCATATATATTAATAGAGGAGAGATGGGCTGAACATAACCTAAGATGTAATCTATTTCCCAAGCAATATGTAATTCTAAGCCAGTATGTATAAGCAAATTACATACTGCCTTAGAATTACATATTGTTTGTAATATATATATATAATGTACATTGTTTAATGAATGAAACTCTTTTCTGTTGTAAATTTAATTAGCAATACAAAAATTTGAATCACACAAAATCAAAAGAAATAGTGAACAGAAAGTGATTAATTTTGTAGCTACAGTTTTTAAAGTAATGAGATTTGACTAGAAAATCTATCTATCTGTCAAGATTTAATCAATTTAATTATCTATTTGAAGAAAACTCGGTAATTAAAAATGGAAGTCTGATCTATTATTATGTCATTCACAATCAAGATAACACTATTAATTGGGACCTGGGGGCGGGGAGTAGTTCAAATATAAGAATGGTAGAGCTAGAAGGGTGAAAGGTGAAATGCCAAAAAATAAACGAACTAAATGTGGCAAATCATTTTAATACCATACTGTTATTAATCAAACAGCCCTATGTGGTTAAGCGTAGCGAAAGAATGACAGGAATCGGGAGCTCAGGGTCTGAGGATCACCTTCAGCCTGTCACTTCTGGAGTTCTAACTTATTTTGAACCATTAATTAATATAAAAAATACCTCCCAATTTCAGGAAATTCAATTATTTATTTTAATTACAGAAATACTCAATTAAAGTTAAACAAAAAATATCTGGAGTTTTCCTGGCAATAAGAATTTTGTCAGAAAGCAATAAAGTCCATAGAAAAAAATAAAAAAATAGCTACATGAATTTGTATCGTTAACCAATTAATAATGAATAACATCAATTTCTGTTAAAATTAAATTCTTCAAGTGCTTTTACAAATAGATAAACAATATTGACGCAGTCAATCACATAACATCATGCTACTATCAAGAAGAATATATATAAGATGGCACAAACACATCTGTTATTGATAATGTGATGTACACAAATCTGGTACATTTAACTGTGCCTAATGAGAGAGATGTGTGACTGAACAAGAGGTGAGAAATGCATTATGTTCTGACAAACAATCAGTGTATATTTTTAAAACTGTTTCAGGTAGATGGAGTTGGTTTATTGAATTGTATATAATATTTAAAAACAAATCTTTTACTACATCTAATTTTCAACCTAAATATAAGTAAATTATGTTTCTGCAAAATGTGTAGTGGAAAGGGCACATCTTTATATGATCCTCCTCCTACTATAAATATCTTGGTATGACGATATATAAATCAGTAATAGTATTAATAGGAAGAAATTTAGATAAATAATATAATATATAATTAAATCAATGTAGAGAAGTAACATAGGACAGTGATATGAATTTTTTATGACAAACATTAATCTATTGGGGCATGAAGATGTTCCTCAACAAAATCAACATTGATGAAAATATTATAGCATTGATACAATTTAATAACAAATGGTTCTCAGTGTCTGTTCAAATCCAACATAATTGCTTTAGTTTTATTTATATTAATATAAGTTATTTGAGTTTAATCAATCTTTTTTTTTTCCATATGTCAAAGCATCGGCCGGGAAGTGAACCTGGGACAACTGCTTAAAAGGCGGCTGTGCTGACCACTCGACCACCAACGCTTGACTAGTTTAACCAATCTTTCATAAGAGAAAAGTCATGCTTAACATAGCTTTCTAGATGAACTAAATAATTCAGAAGCTACGAGTGCAACATTATCAGCATATGGGTGTGAAGTTGAATTCATAGGTAATTCAAAAACACCATTAAAATATTGCAAACAGTAAAAGACTAAATATTCATCCTGTAAAACTCTATTAATTAACAAAATATTACTAATATTACCAATTATTACCATATACTTCTGATCTTGTAAGTACAAATCTAATTCAGTAAAGAACAGAGAATTTCATAAAAGTTAATCTAATGTAAAATATATCATGTTTTAATACAAATGTGGTGGTAACATCAAAATATATACCTATAGTATACTGAATGTTTTCCAAAGATTTAGAATGTGATTCTTATCTCTACCCAATAAGAAACCAAATTGTTTATCATGACATATATTATTAATAGATAAGTAATATAACAACCTGGATTTAAAAGTCAATTCAAGAAATTTAGAAGAAATAGATATTACTGCTATAGATCTATAATTCTCAATCTTTTTATCACTTTTTTTTTAAAAATTGGATTTTAATATCTTAGACAAATAAATATCTTATAGAAAATGATAAATTATTTAAATATGTTAATACTGGAACTAAATATAACTAATGATATTTGAAAATAAGTCATGCAAGTTATGCTCTCCAGAGTTGACATTTTGTAAAACAAAAATTACAAATGGCTACTTCATCATCAGAAACAGAAAATAAATCAGGTACTAAGTCAGGTGATCATTTATTGTATCCTGTATAATGTTATTTACCTGATCACATTGCTCTGCAAAATAAAGCATCAGCTATAAATTTAGAATTATCAATAATAATCTATCATTAATAAACAAATGTGTCATAATTCCACATTTGTTCTTTTTTCATAAAGAAATTAATAATTTTCTACATTACATGATGATCTTTATTATATAAGTATTTAACGTAATACTCTCTTTTAGCCTGTATACTACATCAATTTAATTTGTTTGTTCAATTGGGTGATAAAATCTCCAAAAATGTCTTTTTTGTAAAGATGAAGCTCATAATATAATTTATCAGTATCCAGAAATACCTAGGGCACATTTTGCTATTATCAGATCTCTTTATCAAAGCTTCTTTAAATGTAGAACTTGTCATTATGAAAAATCTCAAAAGCCGAGTTGACATCTCTTTAACCAGAATATTTTGTCAAGTATGATTAGACGTAATGAAATTCAACTTATTAAATGAGATCAAATGTTATTGACAAATAAAGTTTATTAGAAAATGAGCAATTATTAAAATTTCTGAAACTGTGCAATTGCATTCAAACAAACACTATTTTTTTTCAAACACATAACTAACAATGAGCAGAGATTTTAGTAGGGGGAAACAAAACTTGTTTGAAACCCATCCATGACAGTGTAAAGTTTAAATAATTAATAACTTCTGAGTTATAATCTTGTCTGATTGTATTAATGTTCATATCATTAGTAAGAACAATATTTGAAACAGGTACATTATTAAAAACTTGTTCCAATTCTTTAATAAATATGTCAATGTTTGATGAACATGCATAACCAAGATAGAAATAAGAACATTTTCTATGATAAAAAAAATTATTAAATCCTTAGAAGTTTTCATGTCATGCATAACAAAATTGTAATAATATTCTATTTCTTACAAAAAGCATAATTCCTCCTGATCTACCTTCTAATGTATATCCAAGTTTCCATCAAAGCAATCACATAATGTATTATATTCGCTGTCATAAGCCAATACTATTCTAAATATTCACAGCAAATATATTCACTCTGGTATTTTTATTATTATAACCAATGGAATTTTAAATTCCCAAATTCTTCTCCATGAGTCACAAAGATTAAAGAACTTTCTTTGATCTAATTAATACAGTCAAAGTATTTTGAGTCCGACACTAAATTCTTTCACCCATAGAGTAAAACAAACTTATCTAAGCTCTAAATTTTTTCCCAGTATTTATATTTAAAATTGACCTATAGAATTAACTACAGGGGGGTCACTGTGAGCCTTCCTGATCCCCAGATCTTAACCCACATGATTATTATTCTTGGGGGGCACTTGAAGACCAGTTGTATCAGGAAAAGATATGAAACCTAAATCATCTTGGGGGAATATATCACCAATGCCATTACAAGCATAATTCCAGTTGCTGCTCATATGTGTTTCTTAGCAGTGGTGGACACACATTGAAATGTGTTTTCAAAACAATGGCAGTCATGTAGACGTATATTATATAAATAAAAATGGTTTTTCATTAAAAAATATTCATTTTACCTATGTATGGAAACTTATGGCCCACCCTGTATTTCTTCTTGAAGTTATTTAGATAAAATGTTTTTAAAGTAACGCTTCTGCTGAAATTTATTTTAAATCCTATAACTATAGTACCTGAATGTGATCTCATCTAATATATACCATCGACATCATATAACAATTCATCATATAAGTCTAATTTTTTCCTTACTACAGATTTCAAATCGGGTAAAAATTCATTTGGACGATATGGGATACCATGAATTTCAACATCCATTTGAAATTCACATATTTCTAAATCATCTATCTGATTTGCCAATGATCTATACTCTTATAACAATCAATCATTTCAACCATGTGAGAAATATCCCTTTCTTTACTTTCTTCAGATATGTCTTAGCGTTTTCTGCTATTTTACGAACTTTGAGAGTTCTTTTTTAAATCCAATATATATTTTAAAGTCACTCATCATATCCAAACAAGTTGCAAATAAATTCAAATTTTCTCACAAATCTACATGAAAGTCACAATCATCAGTATCTGTTTTATAATCATTAACTAACAATCCTGTCTTTAATATTGCCATAAATATCTCTTCTTGTATGTCATACATTTATAAGTTAGATTTGGTATTGAGAAACAATTGAAGTCATTACCACAATCCCTACAAATAATAAATTGATCATCAGCAGAGAATCTATCATCATATGATACCGTAGCTGTGTTCTTTTATATCCTTATATTTCACGATCTATAATCAATCTTAATTTAAAACTGAGTGATTATATGCAAATTGATATATTAGTATTAAGGATAAAATAGCAAGTATATATTGGACAGAGTGAATGACTTAGGGCTTTTGAAAGCCTGAATTCAAATCCCCTTTAACTACATCTAGGTTAAGTATATATACATTATTTATATTTTCAATATCATACTAGAATAGTAATTATGAACACACATATAAATCATTAAAAAAAATTATCTTCATAGAAACAAAATATTAATTGTAAGTTATGTGAATAATTGTTTATGGTTTAGAAACTAATTAATATTTGTATAAAATATATAAAAGTAATTAAATGAGATTCATAAAAAATACAGATTAAATCCTGTTATGATTGCCGAAAAACATACATTTACTAAACTGGTAAGAAAAATATTCACAAGAACCAAAAATTACTAGCCAGGCTATATGAGGGATGTAAAGTCATATTAAATTGAGAATTGAGAGACAGAAGAATGAATACTTCGATATCACTACTCCCCTAAAGGAATCGTGGAGATGCAGCTCTAGCCATAACCTGGGTCATCTAAGGTCAGAAGGTAGTAAATTCAGACTAGATATCTAAACAACTCAAACTTATTATTATTTTAGTAAGCTTTTTACTTCATGGTTTTATAAGTAAAGAAGCATTTATTTTTATATGACGCTATGCATACAATTGTATACATTCAAAGATCTCATATAAAAGAATTTGAGTCGTAGGAATAAGAGGATTCCTTTTATTCCTGCATAAATACTATATCTTGTATTGTGGAGTGAAGTATTCATTTATTATTTACCGCATTGAAGACGCATGCATAATTAGCTTGAAAGGCTGATCTTTGAATGTATTCATGGTTTTATATAACTTTCTACCAAAAAATAAGCAATTATATTTGGATGAGCTTGGCGTATGAGTGGTGTCTGCTTATTTAACTCTATGAAAGGTCAAATATTAAATCATTATTAAATCTCAATTATGTTTGAATTTTATTGATTAATCATAACTATTAAAAATGGGATTCTGCCTATTACTTTTGTTTAATTGATTATGAATTCCAATTAATAATATCATATTTACATCTTAAACCAGCAAGCATCACATAATCACATCTCCAATACTAGCACATAATTGTTTATAAACAAAGCAAAGCAAAACTCCATATAGTAGTGCCACCTGTGCAAGCCAGAAACTAGTCTGGGGATATTGGATGAGTAGGCATTAGATAGGGATTTTATGCACAAGCCTTCTGGCCTTCTGGCGTCCATTGATTACTCTGTTTAGCACAGGTGGCACTACTATATAGAGTTTTGCTTTGCTTTGTTTATATTTACATCTTGTTGGACTTTCAATGTCATCCATAATTTCAAATTTATTAAAACAAAAAACATTAATAAAATCTGAGATTCTGGGAATAAATAAACCATTTTATTCTTAGATGTTCTCTGAGAATGAGAGTGAGTGAATGAATTTATAGTTCAGCTCACTAAGAACTTGTCTGCTTCATTTATCTCAAACATTTTTAACATTGTATTTATTTAATATATATATATATATATTTAGTAATTATCCATTTTTTATACTTTTACAGATTATGATGCAATTGAGAAAAAAAATGAAGCAAATAATTATGTCCATGGGTGGAAAGGTAAATCCAAATGGAGGATACTGCAAAATGATTACAATCTTTGTAAAAAAAAATTAAATCCATACATGATAAATCATTAAGTGAACCATAAGGCCAGTATAACATGGTGAGCAAAAGGTCCACACTTATGTGAAGGTTTCAATTGATAGGCTACTTACACTGACTTATAGTTTTAAGAGAGCAAAATTCACCACACTCAATGCATACTATAAAAAAGTCCAAAATATCTAAACATATTGTCTATCAAACAAGAATGCCAAAAAATAGCACTCAACATGTTCTTGTGGCCAAGAAATAGCCTCATGTAAGTGTCAGTTCCTAAAGAAATTATATGAAGACAATAGGGTTGTGTTGAAATTTTGGGTATGTGCAGATATATAGTGATCATTAAAAATGTGGAACAATTCCATCAGTGCATTATTGGGTCATGCAATACCATATCTCCTAATACCATAGGCTGTAGATTTATTAATTAGAATAACCATCCAAACAGTTATTGAGATAATTATAATATTCTGCTTAACTTGTATATATGATAATAAGTTTCGACATTGATATATTTCACATTTATTTTCTCAATATTGTTTACTTGGATGTGTATATGTTTTAAGAATAAATCGTTATTTTTACTTAAAATTTCATTTTATTTATAGATACAGTAAAAATAAAGCTTTTTAATTTTATGCTTCAAAGCGCGTAATGATGCAACGTAAATGTAAAATTCATTGGTGTCTTCCATTCAAGCATGTAATAGTAATTTAAAGTGATTATTTAATATATTCACGCTTTCACTTTCAAACACTTAAGATTCGCCCATACAAAAGCATTTGGATTCGAAAAGATAGATGGCCATTCTATCTTTTCCAAAGACTTTATCATGTGGTTGAGTGTTAGTATTCATTCATTTATAGTTAAAATCTTCAAAGCGCATGTGCAACAGCGTAATGCTGTGTTAAATATTACAGTTTACAAACATCGCGCTATAAAAAATGATTTATTTACATACATTCAAATTAATGTGAATGTAAAGTTTTTAATCTTGTCAGCAGTGAGAGGAACTACTCAAAATCAAATGTGGCCAGTTCAACTCCAATAAAAAAAATATGTTAGAGGTAAGTTTTGTGATAACTATACAAACCAAACTGTGAATTATACATCCACATATGGTCCATTGTTCTGTTTACATTATATTTTACAATGCTCTGTCTTCTATCAATTCAATAGAAAACTTGTCTTTCAGAAATATTTCAATAATGAGTCTAATGGTAGCTCTATGATCTGCTGTGTCCTCAATGAAAACAATCACATTGTACTTCCACTGCTTTTATATCAATTCCAACAATGATTTGTAACTTAATATTACTTTAGATACTATCAAATCAACACTGACTCCTGTTAAATACTCTTCTGCCCAATCTAAAATTTTAATATAGCACTTGAGAATCTAATATATAATATCTTTATTTCCTCTGCTGTCAGATTGGGAAATGTATGAATGATTTGTCTGCTGCCATGTGAATTCACAACAAGGCATATTTTCAATGAAAAAAATTACTTGTTCTACCATTAACATCAAATAATAATATGGTCAAATTCACATATTAAATAGAACAGGTAACAGGAAAATGTCTTACATTTATTTAAAATCTTTTGTTTAATTTACTTTAAATTTAAAAAAAAAAATTGTTAAAGCAACAATTCAGAAAACTTTGGATGTAATGCTGTTAGAATATATGTTTGTCCATAACGCTATCAATATAATAGATAATGGTGGTCTTTTACAAGAACAACATCCTGAAAGAATGTCATTTTAGCAATTTCAAAAAATTTTTTAAAACCATTAAAAAACAATATATTTAATCTATAATATCAAAATGACAGCCTTTCAAAAAGCTGCATGAACATCTGGTGGTTTATAATTGCCTTTTTCTCATGCAGTTTGAAATAATATTTTGTTTTTGACGTGTTTGCAATAACTTATTGTATTAACATCATAATGCTCAATTCAGATTTAGTAAATCATAATCAAAACAAATCGATAATGTAAATACAAAATGAAAATTAGAAGCTATGTTAAAGAAGGTATGGCAAAACTCAGTTTAAACTTTTGTAGAGCTTAGGTATATGAATTGGTAATTAAGGTATGGTTTTTTTATGAGTACATTTATATATATAAAAAATTAAGAGCATGCTAATAAGCTCTAAACAAGTTTTTTTTTAATTTTTTTTATGATAAGTGCTAATGCAGGAGAAGGCATTCAAATCATCTTTATCTAGGATTGTCCCCATCCCCAGACCGGTTTCGAGCTTATTAGCACCCTCTTAATTTTACAGTTTAAATTTGCAAGATATATATCTGATCATGTGACATCTGACATTCTATATTATATATATATATTTTGCCAGGCACGTTTGATGTGCCATTAGTACAAGATAAGGTCAGATAAATTAATGGTCGAAAATAAGTAAAAAGCCATTAAATGGGGGGTGGGTATACTATTTATAAAATTTAAAATTTATTGAGAGAGAAATAGAGCTGTGGCTATAGCATAAACTCACACACACATATGATTAAAGCCAATGTTTAAAGGCTTAGAAATATGTATTTGCAATTTTGATTTTTTTTTTTTTTTTTTTTAAAAGAAAAAGATAACTCCAAAATGTATTTATAATTTTAAATGTTTTTGTTTGTTGAAGAAACAGCGTTTATTT